>JASPKZ010008381.1:2632500-3140000 GCA_030220185.1 Diploptera punctata | reverse complement strand
ACATTCATTTTCGTCTTTCAGGTCATTTATACCAAGAAGATCGGGTCAAGTAGATTCCCGGCCAAATTTTTCCTTTTATTTATTCAACTATACATAAAAACACTTTACGTTTCGCCTTTCAGCTCATTTATGCCAAGAAGATTGGGACAAGTAGATTCCCAGACAACGCTGGGTAATCAACACGGGGTATCTAAAAATAATTAGGATATAAATGTTTTCTGTGTGGCTGGTTGCAAACTTCTAGATAAGAGAAGAATTGAAGATATTAGAAATGAGCTAAATATCTTTAAACTCTTAGATAGAATAAAATACTCTGGAAAAAAATGGAAAGAACATGTTCAAATAATATAGGATGATCGCATTCCCAAAATTATACTTAAATACAAACCAAGGACGCAGGAATGTGGGTATACCGAAGAAGATATGGATCCAATTTTGAATGAGAATCTATGAGACCGGAACAAGCCACATGGGCTTAATCCGTGATTGTTGATGATGATGATGATTATGTTTTCTGTCACTTATTAAACAAAATACATTAATTTTCACCATTCAGCTCATTTATGCCAAGAAGATCGGGAAAAAGTAGATTCCCGGGCAATGCCGATTAATCAGCACGAGGTATCTGAAATAATTACGATATACATTTTTCTTTCTACTTTTTCAACTGAACATAAAAACACATCAATTTTCGTCTTTCAGCTTATTTATGCTAAGAAGAACGGGATAAGTAGATTCCCAGTCAACGATGAGTAATCAGCACGGGGTTATCTAGAAATAATTACGATATAAATTTATAATTATTATTTCCGTTTCCTTATACAACTAAACATAAAAACATTAATTTTCGTCTTTCAGCTGATTTATGCCAGGAAGATTGGAATAAGTAGATTCCCAGGCAACATCCTGTAATCAGCTTCAGGTATCTTAAAATATTTACTTACTTACTTACTCACTGGCACTATCGAACCCGTAGGTTCATGGCCGCACGGACATAAGCTCTCCATACATCCCTATCCTGAGCTAATGCTTTCCAATCATTCCCTGTATAATCTACTTCCCTCAAATCATAGTTAATGTTGTTCTCCCACCTCATTCTTGGTCTACCAACTGGGCGTTTTCCTTCTGGCTTTCCTACAAGAAGTTTCCATGCACGTCTTTCATTCCCCATACGCGCAACATGTCCTGCCCATCGCAGTCTACGGGACTTAACTGTTCTTATTATATCTGGCTTCCTATAAAGACCATGTAGTTCATTGTTATGAAGTCTTCTCCATTCACCTGTCTGTTCATCTCTCTTTGGTCCAAAAATTTTCCTAAGAACTTTATTCTCAAATACTCGTAATCTCCTTTCCTCCCTTAAAGTAAGAGTCCATGTTTCGCACCCATATAATATAACTGGTAGAATAATAGTTTTATATATTTTCAGCTTAACATTTTTTGAAAGGAGTTGGGACATCAAAAGTCTCTGCAATGCATAATAGCATGCATTTCCAGAATTGAGCCTATGTTTAATTTCTTTGTGAATCTCATTCCTATTTGTGATTATTGTTCCTAGGTATTTGAATTCAGCCAATTCCTCAAAATTTCCCTCATTTGTCATTAGCTGTCCATTAAAATATTTACGAAATAAATTGTACCCTCCACTTATTCAGTAAAACATAAAAACACTTTCACCTCATTTATGCCAAGATGATCGGGATACGTAGATTCCCGGTAATGCCGGGTAATCTGCTCGGGTATCTAAAATTAATTACATTATCAATTTTACCTTTGACTTGTTCAACTAAACATAAAAACACACTAAGTTCGTCCCTCACCCCATTTATGGCAAGAAGATAGGGATAAGTATATCCCCGGGCATTGCCAGTTATTCAGCATGGGATATCTAAAAATAATTACGATATAAATTTATATGCTTTTCTCATTTCACTTATTCAATTAAAAATAAGAACACACTAATTTTTTTTCGGCACAGCGGCGCATGCCGGGTGTTAGCTAGGGTTTTATGCAATCAAGTTTTTTGTTCGAGTGTCGGATATTTTGAATTTAAATTCTTTATTTCTTGAAAAATAACATTTCTTAATATTTTGTATTCTTTCATTTATGTCTTCCTGGATATTATTATGTTTATACAGTCCATTTAAACACGAGTCCAACATTTTTTCAGTTATTGAAGTAATGTCAATTTTACTATTTGGGACTCGCTGATAGTAAGTGTCAATTCTAACAAAACCATCACAGTGTTATTGAATTAACTGTGTTCAGAAAGGTAGTGGAACAGCCTAACCTTAAATTGGCGAAACAGTGATTAATTCTGGCAGTTATTTATATATGCCGGACCGCAAAGAAAATAAAATCACATAGAACACTAAGTATATTGTACATTACTATGTAATTTGATGCAAATGTAAGTAATTTCTACTCATTTGTTTTTCTATTGTTTTATATTATGTTATATTGTGTTATGTGTTATGTTATATTGTATTAGGCTATATTGTAGTGTAAATATCATATTATATCATATTGACAAAACGGGCGGATGGGGTTCGTTAGGCCTGCAAGACAACCCATCTAGGAGAGACAACTCGAAATAAAACGGGGCAGGCTGATCTCTGGAGCTGGGTGAAGGCAATCAGCCTAGGGAGGAAACCCCAGATAATAAACCCACCATGAAAACGCGCTAGCAACCTACTTCAAGGTGTATATTATACATTGCTCGCAGCCCCAAGGGTGATGCCTCGGATGAAAGACGGAAACAAAATACGATAAAAACCGACTTGCAAAAAGGAGCTAAAGAAGATAGACCAATGGAGGGAGAAAAACAAGAGGAAGACTAGCCATGAGAAGGATATTCAGTGAATGCACATCAAATAAGTCTTCCTCTGAGGAGTGATTTTGGAAATAAACTGGATGAAAATCCTACAAATTATGTTTAAGAAGAAGAAGAAGATATATTATATAATATTATATCATTTAATATTCTATAATCGAATATATGTCTGTTTGTCCTTTATAGACTTCTAAACCGTTCAACCTATCTTCGTGACAATTTGTGTGTACAGGGTTGTAGATGCGGCGAGTGTTTATCCGTTATCTATTATGTTCTAAAATCATTAGGTGTAGGAGTTCACCCGAAACGAAATTTTATGAATCGCTTTAGCAATCGCAATTACGAGTTTCACAACAAAAATCAGAATATCGTATTAAAGTAAACCGAGTTATATATTTTTAAAAAATCAGTGAAATCCAACCATTAGAAGTGGGAGTTTACCTGAAATTTGAAATTAAAAATTTACTCTAGCAACCGCCATGTTTGGTTTGTATCAATGTACACCATATAATTAATTAACTCTCAATATTTAATTTGCGTAGCAGCGCTCGCCGGGTATTAGATAGTGTATTATATAATGGGAATGGACAGTACATGATAATTGAGAAAAATTTTGAAGAAGTGACTGAATTCAAATACCTAGGAGCAATAATTACAAATAGGAATGAGATACATAGATAAATTAAACGGATGATACATTTTGGAAATCCGTGCTCTTTTGCATTGTAGAGACTCATATCGTCCCAACTACTTAAAAAAAATGTTAAACTGAAAATGTATAAAACAGTTATTCTCCTAGTTGTATTATATGGATGCGAAACGTGGAATCTTACTTTAAAGGAGAAAAAGGGATTACGAGTGAATGAGATTAAATTATTAGGAAAATGTTTGGACCAAAGAAAGATTTACAGACAGGCGAATGGAACAGACTACGTAACAGTGAACTACATGATTTTTATAAGAAAGTGGACATAATAAGAACAGATAAGTCACGTAAACTGCAATTGACAGGACATATGATACGAATGGGTAATTAAAGTGGTGAATGGAAGATTCTTGAAGTAAAGCCAGAGGGAAAAAGTCCAGTTGGTAGACCAATAACGATGTTGGAGAATAACTTTAACCATGATTTGAAGAAGTAGATTATACAGGGGATAACTGGAAAACATAGCTCAGGATAGGGGTGAGTGGAGAGCTGTTTATATAGTTGTATGACTATTTTTTTTGTATTTTGTATTATTTTAAAAAAACTGGTTGAGTGGCAGACAAGGCCTTAAGGCCTTAACTCTGCCAGGTAAAATAAAGCTATTATTATTATTATTATTATTAATTAAATGAAAATATTCAAACTATGCTAACCACCTATTCCAATTTAATCATTGTTTCGATCCAAATTTTGAAATTTTACATATTTGTGATAAGGGTAAGAAGTTAGATCTTTTGGAGGCTGTTGTAGAAATTAATAAGTATAAAAGTAGTAAAAAACTATTAAATTCTCAACTTGATTTGAATGAATCCCCTTTGTTAAATTTAAAAATTTAAATAAATATTGTTGTATTGTTGCTTAGATCAGTTGGAACACAATTCATAATTTGTTAACATGTCTGAAGAAGGTACAGTGTACCGAAACAGCTGTCACTGAATTATATAATAAATATGAAAATCAAATTAAACTACGTTTTATTTTTATTTAATTAATAAATATGGATTTTCATCAAGTAAACACCAACTCAATTGATTATTATTATTATTATTTATTATTATTATTATTATTATTATTATTATTATTATTATTATTATTATTATTATTTCCGTACCAGTTAGTTACATAAACCACCCAACTTCTAGCAGTCGGATTTTGCTTATATTTGCAGGATATCGTCGTCGTTTAATTTGAACAGAATATACTAAATTTTGTTGTGAAACATCGAAAATTGCGACCGATAAGTCAATTAAATTTTATTTTCTTGTGAACTCCTACACCTAATGGCCCTATTTCGGTAGTTAATGAATTAGACCTCACTTGTTCAATTAATCCCAATATACCAAGATTTGATTTGTTAAAACAAAAATTGCGGGCAGTGGAATGTTAAACATATCGCACCTTGGGAAGAAGAAGGCCATAAGTGTAAAAAGTTTAGTTCTTAGTTTTTAACAATTAAAGTTTGAAAAAAAAGTATAGTGCATATACTAATAGATATGGAAACAATTTTATTCTGCGTCTCCATTTTCTGCATATGACTTCTGGCCATAAAGAAATACATTTGTATCAATTTTTCTAACCGTAGTCTTAACTCAATTTATGATATGTTAGACTTCTTCCCAAGGTGCGATATGTGTATACATTTGTATAATTGTGATTGAAATAATTTTTATCCAAACCTTAGTGATCCCGTATTTTGACTATTGTGACGTTTTACTAACTGACATAAGTGACGGATTGTCGGACAAACTGCAGCGTGTCCATAATATGTGTATCAGATTCATGTTTAATGTCCGAAAATACGATCACATTTCCCATTATTTCGAGAATTGCCATGGCTACATCTAAAAGAGAGAAGAAAATCGCACTGTCTAATTCTCTTATTCAAGATCCTACATACCTCGACTCCCAATTATTTACCATCTCGTTTCCAGTATCTATCCTCTAACCATAACTTAAACACACGCTCACAGCATAGTCTCCTACTTAATATACCGCAACATAGGACATCACATCACTCCATGGCATTTACTATCTTCACTTCTCGCAATTGGAATTCCGTACCACAAGAAATAAGGGGTTGCTGGATATTGGCATCTTTTAACAGAAATCTAATTGTATATTTGCTCTAATCTCGACTTCATCATTACCCAGTGTAAGATACATATATTAATTGGTGTTTCTCGTATAATTTATCGTATTTATATTATTATTATTATTTTTTTTATTATTATTATTATTATTATTACTATCGTAAGTATTATTATTGTTATTATCATAAGTAATGCCACGAGCGATTTCCAAATTATCGATCAATTCACGACTCACGAAGTGAGGAGTGAATTTAACTAGAGAATTTGGAAATCAAGAGTGGCATTTGTTAGGACTATTTAACGAATAAAATTAAGCTGTTTACTCACGAATTATGATTTAAATATAGTTATTTTAAAATATTTATATATTTAATGTAAACGGCGATGTTTGAAAACAAATGAGAAACGAATGGTACGCTTCATTTGCTTCTTTTGTTCGTCACTGCAACCAGATCATATTATTTATTGCCAAAGGAACGCAATATTGTTAGAATGCTCTCTACTGGAGAAAAAATGAAACATATTAAACTGTATATTAATTCATTTCTGATGCCCTATGATGTAAGTATGACAATTATATTTTTCTGGGAAAAAAATACATTTAAGAAAGTGCAAACAGTGGTTTCTTTTTTTGGTGGTATAATCAATTGCTACAAATGTTTTTATATTAACTCCCGCATGCGGTATGTGTTGACATTCATGCACTGTATACACAATCTGGTAGCCGTATTTCTTAGTGAGTCAGTCATTGCAAAATAATGCTATGGCCAATTCAGGATGTTAAAAAGGAGGTGCTTTCTTTATTATGATAAACTTTAGTTGGTAAATTCTTGGCGAAACACGACTGTGATTGGTTGTAAATAAAAACCATTGTAACGTGATTGGTCATTGACTTTCATTTGCGGCATGAGTTAAATATTCGTATAAAATTTGTTTGCATATGAAATTTACATTGCTACATTTAATATATTTTAACTCTTTATAATTAGTATAATATGTATCTTTATTGGCAAATATTTATTTATGTTTATGCTGGTTGAGTGAAAGAGAAGGCCTTATGGCCTTAACTGTACCAGAATAAAAAAAACTCCTGGCGCGACAGGCCTAGATGGCCCTAAGCCTACCAGCCGGCTGCTGGCCTAATATCCACATGTGTCAATCACAGAGGTAGATGATCATCAGCCAGTGTTGGGGTGACATGTGGTCAGCACGTCGAGTCCCCCTGCCGTTATAACTGGTTTTCTCAACCTGGAGCCGCTACTTTTGTAGCTACCCAAATGCCTCACGATGCTGGGTGGGCACCGGTCCCATACTGGCCGAAATACCATGAGAAAATTTCTTCCCCCATGGAAACTCGAACCAGCGCAAGTCCCGTAGCTCTGCACCAAGGCTTCATGCCTTAACCACTCGGCTACGGAGCGGGACGTACCAGAATAAATAAAACATTATTATTGTGTGTATGTGTGTGTGTGTGTGTGTGTGTATACTAGATATGAAGATGGAGATCTGTCGAAATTTTTCAAAAATATTTTCATGAGAAAAGCCTCAAAACGCCAATACCTTCATTCCTTCGGATTTCGCTTAAGAAGATTGGAGGCAGGGTTGTGGATAAATAAAAATGAGATTGGCCAAAGAAACCTAAAATGGGCAAAGTAATATGTCAAAACAAGAAGGCCTCTAGGCAAAATTTACAAACCTTCATCTTCTTAATAATACATTAGTCGCTTACTAGATGTCTCATTGGGTCGGTATGTACACCGCTTACCATTCATGACTTATGTGGGAAAATAAGTGTAAATAAATAGAATTAACTTGGCCTAGCAACCCCTAACAAAGAAGAGACTGAGATCCAACATTGGGTTGTTATGCCATTGCAGATTGTGCCGGTTCGCACAGGGTAGAATATGATAACTCAAGTATGTTTATATTATTTATGTAATTCTAAATACATTTAAACGTATTACTCCAGTTTATTGAATAATTTTGCACTAACAATGTATAGGTAATTGCAATCGTTTTATATCTCACTAATATTCAGAGTGGAGATGATGATTTTACTTAAGTCCACGTGTATTTAATATCACTTAAAATTTTGAGTTACTAATTATCTTGGATTTTAAAATACTTAAGATTGTAAAATTTACTAAAGGTCGCGGACGGTTGCTGTAGGACTTATTCCTTGTAGAACGTATGAGTATGAGTGTATGTGAGAGCGTTTTGTCACGTGCCCTTGCCTTATAAGGGCGATGACTCCTCTCATAAAGTCATTTACCCCACTCCAAACGTACATCTTATTCATTATACCTTAGAGGGGTAGGTACTATTCGTTTGGGGTTCTTATGTTGGTAACAGACTCATGTGCACGTTTGTGCGCCTTCCAGTTATTACTATTAATCGTATAATTGCATTTTAGTACTTAGAGTCTATAATTCTTGCTACAAGATAGATATATAGGTAGATGCCAGAAAATGAACAAAATATGGAATAAATAAGTAATTAGGATCAGATTTTAAAATCGATTATGATTTACTTTAAATAATTCTTCGCAACTCACTCACCTTAGAATTTATAACTTATATACGCAATGATTTATTCAACTTGCTGAGGACAGAGTATATGCGGAGATCCGTAACCAGAAATTTAGGCTGGATGTCGCGACGCCGTAGCATAAATCTAACAGGCGACCCATGGTTAGTTCATGCCGAAATTATTGAAGGTGGACTTTTTCTCGCCACAGCAGCGCTGCACAATTGAATTGGGGATGTTGGAACGATGCCAGGGGCTGTAAGGGATGCCATGAAACGCATTCGGAATTTTCAATACGATACAGAGTCATGTGATAAAAATAGATGAGACTTTCAAATAAGTGTCTTCTTGAAGGAGTTCAAGTTTATTCACGTTAACTTCAATACAGAGTGGTAATGACGTAAGTGTATTAATTCAAGGAGTTGTTAAATTACAGTAAAACAAATACTTCTTCTCTCTTTCATTTTGTGATTAATTCCACCGTTATTGAAATAATTAAAACCAAACTTTCTGAAAATCGTAACAGCACATGTAAAATTCGCGTGATTGTTCCTACGAGACATAAACAGCTGTTTTGGATTCAACGATTGCAAGACTGCCTCTTACCTGCAGTTCCCTAAATTGCAATACCTGTCGTTTTTATTCCAAAACCCCAGAAGTTTTCACTTAATTTTCACGACCACTATCAACTTTATTACAAAATTGCAAAGGAACAAAACAGTACTGTTCTCTGCCTTTAATTAGTCATAAGTAATGTCACAAGTGATTTCCAAAATATCGATAAATTCACGACTCACGAAGTGAGTCGTGAATTTATCTAGAGAATTTGGAAATCAAGAGTGGCATTTGTTAGGACTATTTAACGAATAAAATTAAGCTGTTTACTCACAAATCATTATTTAACTATAGTTATTTTAAAATATTTATATATTTAATGTAAACGGCGATGTTTGAAAACAAATGAGAAACGATAGGTACGCTTCTACTGCTTCATTTGTTTATCACTGCAACCAGATCATACTATTTATTGCCAAAGGAACGCAATATTGTAAGGAGGAGCTTTCTTTAATATGGTAATCATAACACTGGTAAATATTTGGTGAAACACGATTCTGATTGGTTGTAAAACAGAAATCATTGAAACGTGATTGGTCATTGACTCCCATTTGGGGCATGAGTTAAATAGTCACAAGTGATTTCCAAAAGATCGATAAATTCACGACTCACGAAGTGAGGAGTGAATTTATGTAGAGAATTTGGAAATCAAGAGTGGCATTTGTTAGAACTATTTAACAAATAAAATTAAGCTGTATACTCACAAATCATTATTTAACTATAGTTATTTTAAAATATTTATATATTTAATGTAATCGGCGATGTTTGAAAACAAATGTGAAACGATTGATACGCTTCATTTGCTTCTTTTGTTTGATCACTGCAACCAGATCATAATATTATTTATTGCGAAAAGATCGCAATGTTGTAAGAATGCACCCTAGTGGAGAAATTTATAACCAACGTTAGAGGTATTAAATCATTTCTGATGTCCTATGATGCAAATATGTCAATTATATTTTTCTGCGTCATTTCCTGGAAAATAATTCGTTTAAGAAAGTGCAAACAGTGGCTTCTTTTTTGTGTGGTATGATCAATTGTTACAAATTTTTTATATTATCTCTCGTATGCGCTACATGTTGACATTCATGCACTATATATACAATCTGGTAGCCGTATTTCCTGGGGAGTCAGTCACTGCAAAATAATGATATTACCTATTCAGAATGTTAAAAAGGAGGTGCTTTCTTTATAATGACAAACTTTAGTTGGTAAATTTTAGGCGAAATACGACTGTAATTGGGTGTAAATAAAAAATAATTGAAATGTGATTGGTCATTGACTCCCATTTGGGGCATGAGTTAAAAAGTCAAAAGTAATGTCACGAGTGATTCCCAAATTATTGATAAATTGAAAATCAAGAGTGGCATTTGTTTGGACTATTTAACGAATAAAATTAAGCTGTTTACTCACAAATCATTATTTAAATATAGTTATTTAAAAATATGTATATATTTAATATAAACGGCGATTTTTTTAAACAAATGTGAAACGTTTGTTATGCTTCATTTGTTCATCGCTGCAACCAGATATTATTTATTGCCAAAGGCTCGCAATATTGTAAGAATGCACCCTAGTAGAGAAAACATGAAACACATCAAACTGTTTATAACCAACATTATAGATTATTAATTAATATCTGATGTCCTATGATGTGAATTATATTTTTCTTGAACGTAAATTCCTGGGAAACAATACATTTAAGAGAATGTAGACACTGGTTTCTTTTTATTATGGTATAATCAATTACTACGAATGTTTTTCTATTATATGCCGCAAGCAGTATGTGCTTACATTCGTGCAATATATATATATATATATATATATATATACACACACAATCTGGTAGCCGTATTTCTTGGAGAATCAGTCACTCCAAAATAATGCTATGATCTGTTCAGAATATTAAAATGGAAGAGCTTTCTTTAATATGATAAACTTAATTGATAAATGTCGGGAGAAACACGACTGTAAGTGGTTGTAAAACAAGATACATTGAAACGTGATTGGTCATTGACTCCCATTTGGGGATGCGTTAAATAGTCTAAGTAAATATTATATTTGTACAGCTAATAGCCTATTTATTGAGTTAGGTGGCATTATAAGTTTAGGGAGAAATACTGTTTATTTTTGTTTTAGAACTTATAAAACACTATATATATATATATATATATATATATATATAATCTAAGAAAAAATTAATACAATAATGATTACAATGATATACGGTGCAGAAATATGGGAATTAAAATCTTGAACACTAATTAAATTAAATTCTACAGAAATGGATTTTTGAAGACGTTCAGCTGAAATTCCTAGAAGACATAAAAAAGAAACAGCGTACTTAAATAAATGATGAATGTTCAAATTTCAGTTGTGGATTTCATAAAAAAGCAAAATGGCACGGTTATTTAAAAATGATGGCAGAGAACTAATTACCAAGAAGAATATTAGAATGGGCACCACTTGTTAGAAGAAGATGAGGATGGCTAAAAATAACGTGGATTGATGGTGTTTTGAGCAGCATGAGGGAGAAAAAGGATTGGACGATGGAGATTGGAATGCCAGAGAGATGGGTAGGAGAATGGCAGTGATTAAATGGGCGCAGGGAGATGTTGTGAAACATTGTGAAACCTGCTATATGTATATATATTAATTCTGCCCGAGGGCAGGTCTTTCACTGCAATCATACAATTTTCGTGCTATGCTTTGCAGCTTTACTAGGGAATTATAGGTATGGTAGCTTCCCGTTTCTTTCCACACCGGTGAATGATGGTGTTGATAATGATACGGATGATGATGATGGCGCCCAGAAATATTCAATGGAAATATCTACCAATAAAACTTTTTTTTTTCTCAAATGCCCCAGGTTTGTCTTTCGACCTTCCTGGTTTCTCTCCTGGCATGGCGTACTTGTAACCCACTTCCGAAGTTGGGGCGCCTGGAAGGCGGGGTTACGTTGCCCCGATGATATGATGGGTGATGATGATGATAATGGTGCGCCAGGAGAGTCTCTAATCTTAAGCTTAACCTAAGATTAATATGAATGATGATGATTGCGATGGCCATATGATTTCGGGGACCGTTTGGGCCTTAAAGTTTTCCTGACATTTGTCTTACAGGTGAGGAAAAACTCCGATAAAAACCTCACCCAGAAAAATTGTCCCGACCGGGGATCGAACCCGGGCCCGCTGCGTGGCAAGGCAGCACGCTACCCCGAGACCACAGCGGTGGATGTAATAAAACTAAAATAATGGTCTTTTGTGGAAAATCCCCAATACCAAGCAAAATTTGTTTAAATAACAAAATTTTAGAGAGTTAATGAGTTTAATTATTTAGGATATAAACTTTCTTTTGTTGAAAATTTGGATTTATCAGAGAAAATTGTGAATTTCAACAAATCAATGGGAATCATTAATAGAGTTTTAAAACCTTCATTAGTGCAAAAATCAACTCGTACTTGTCTTTATCAAATAATGGCTAGACCAGTCCTATGTTATGGGAGTGAAGCGTGGACTATAAGGACGAGAGATGAAAGCAGACTAACAGCTTGTGAGATTAAATTTATGCGCCAAACAGCTGGCTACACCAAGTGGGATCGAAAGAAAAATGTAGAAATCCTTCAAGAACTTAATGTCAGCAATACTGGACTACATCCCCAGATATCAGCTAAACTGGAAGGAACATGCCTCAAGAATGGCTAGATCCAGGATCCTTAAGGCAATAATGAACTACTGTCCAAATGGGAAACGGTCACTTGGTCGACCTATGAAAAGATGGCACGAAAACCGCTTTCTCAGGCCGTAACAGTTCTTCTAGGACTAATACCTGGCAGGATGATGATGATGGCCGGATGATCTAGACGCAAATTTAACCTGGCAAACACAAATGAAACACACATGTAAAAGACTTTCTCCATTTTACATTATCTTAGACGTTTAAAGAATTTTCTCCCAGTTTCGTTAAAACAAATCCTTGTGCAGAATTTTGTGTTACCACACTTCGATTATTGTGACATATATAATGATCTAAACTGTGACTTGTCGCAGAGACTGCAGCGTGTTCATAATGCTTGCGTTCGATTCATTTTCAATATCCGCCGTTATGAACATATTTCCGAACACTTTAATAACCTCTCTTGGCTCCGTCTTACTGACAGACGTAAATTGCACTCTCTTTCACTACTTTTCAAGGTTCTGAATTCCTGCATCCCTACTGACCTGGCGTCCAGATTTGAGAAGTTATCCTCTTACCACAATATTGACACTAGGTCACAAGATAGCAGTCTGCTAACAATTCCTCTTCATAGCACTTCCTCCTATTCTACTTCCTTCACAGTAGCCTCTGCCCGCTCCTGGAATCTCCTTCCTCAAGATATCAGGGGTTGCCGCACACTTGGTACCTTTAAGTCACGCTTATATAGTTACCTGTTGTCTAATAATTAATTTTTCTCTATTTATTTAATTTTATACTATGTCATTAATCTTTTCCTCGTTTTTTATATATCTTGTACATATTATATATTTAATTCGTTAAATTTAGAGTAAATCAAATTACATTATAAATATTAATTGTATTGTATTCATAACTTGTAATCGTTTATATATATATATATATATATATATATATATATATATATATATATATATATATTGTAATTTAGATGTAAGACTATTTTTTGTTTGTTTGTATTTTTTTAAACCTGATTGAGTGGTAGACAAGGCCTTAAGGCATTAACTCTGCCAGGTAAAATAAAGCTATTATTATTATTATTATTATTATTATTATTATTATTATTATTATTATTATTATTATTGTTATTATTATTATTTTCGGGGACCGTTGGGCCCTAAACTTCGTGATATTTGTCGTACAGGTGAGGGAAAAACCCCCAAAAAAACCTCACCCAGGAACCTGTCCCGACCGGGACTCGTATCCGGTCCCGCTGCGTGACAAGGCAGCACGCTACCTCGTATATATTTTTTTGTTGTTGTTGTTGAAAGTCGTGTTATCATTATATCTGGTAATGCAGGAATAGGTTATGAACCGAAATTATTATGTTTGGAAGCGTGATTTTAAAACAGTTTAGTGTCTTGGTTTTGCTGTCAGATTGAAAACATTAATTAAACCGTGATGTGAAGTCGGTAGAAAACAAGTGAACCGCAGGGAACATGGATGTAATTAATTAAACGTGCTCATTAATATTCGGATTCAATAACTGGTAAAACATTTTTACGCAATAAAACTGTCAATTCTGGTTGTGTTATTTTATAATAAATTGGTTCCTATTTAGAAACCGTTTAGAAATCAACTCGCCATTTTACAATTTGCATAATTTAAATATCAGTTAGCTGTCAGTGCTTATTTGAGAAAATGTAACAATTAGATGATTTTGAAATTGGAAGGTGATTTTAGAAGGATATAAACCACAAACTGGGTTTAGCAATACCGCATGCTGCTGATAGCAAGTCGTATATTGTTCAATTGTGGCTAACCAAACAGGTATAACAATAATAGCTGCTCTTAATAACAGGTTTGGGGATGGTGAGTGTTGGTTTACGTATTTGTTTATATTAAATGCGGTGTGTGGTTATGTGGCTTGTCTTGTAGTTATAGCCTGTTTTTTCCCCCAATATTTCTAATTTCCTTTTAAATTCGCTTTCTGCCTGGTAATTCATTTTAGACAAAACTGGTGTTTTGGTTCCATTTTGACTTCTATAAACATATACATGCAACGTTTACATGCATGATAAATACATAATAGTAATACTGTTATTATTTTTTTTGATTGCGGATGAGCCCATGTAGGACTACGCAAAGTACTTAGAGGCGTTGCCTTTGAGCCCAAATTTCTTTCATTCTTCTGCTATGAGCTTGTTTTCTATCATCTGCCCAAGTTGTTCCAGATTTTTTCTTCGGTTTGTCCTCTTGGTCAACTTGCCACTTATTCACCTTAATTCTAAATATATCTCTGTTTGGGATATCTGCTTTAGTAATTCCTGCCAATTTTAAGTCCTTTTTGACTTCATCAATCCATTCATATTATCCACTGGAGCTTTACTTCTGTTTTCGTAAAATTCCATTATCTGTTTTGCAAGCCTATTGAGGTAATTCGTTTAATATGGCCATAAAATTTTAACCTTCTTTTCTAATATCACTATGAATGTCTGTATATATTTTTATTTCCTTTTTACTTCTAAGTTTAAATGCTTCACCTATGACTTGTGGACCTAAAACTTTTCTTATAATTTTGCATTCTTTTTTTTACTATATTTTCGATATCATTTTTGCTGTTCAAAATTAATGTTTCTGCTCCATAGAGGCACTCTGGGTTAATTACAGTGTTATAGTGTCGTAATTTTGTATGTAAATATATGCATTTTTTTTTTATAAGTGTTGTAAGTAAGCCGAAATGCTGTTTCAGTTTTTTGGCATCTACTTTTATTGGCTTTAGTTTCAATTCCATCTTCCTGAATTATTTCACCAAGATATTTAAATTGTGAAACTCGTTTAATTTTTCCATATTTGATTTCCAGGTATTTTGGTGCTTGTTTATTGCATGAAATATATTCCGTTCTTATTCAAAAGAAATCTGCAGACCAACTTTCTCTGCAATGTCATTTAATAATTCAAACTGTTTTTGTGCTGTTACAACGTCACGGGTTAAGATTGCTAGGTCATCAGCATATGCTAGGCAATCATTCTTCAATTTTCCTCTTTCTAACATAATTAATATTATTATTATTATTGTTATTATCATTATTATTATTATTATTATTATTACATTCTGAACAAAACTAAAAACGTATTTATAGATCATTAATACAGAGTATATCATTGTGTGGTGTGGAAAAGTGGGCATTAAACAGAGAACAAGAAAATAAAATAATGGTGACAGAGAAGGACTTTGGAGCTGGTCTTCCAGAAATTCAAGAAGAGACAAAAATAAAAATACTAAAATCTGAGATATAATGGACGTTCAAAAAGATATTCTACAAGATATTGAATGAAGGAAACTGAGATGGCTTAGCTGGTAAAGATGATGTCAGATGACAGGACACCAAGGATGATATTACATTTTGAAACGGAGGATAACAGAAGAAAGGGGAGACCAAATGAACAGGGGATTCGAGGAGAGTATAGGAGAAATGGTGTCGAGAGGATTAACAGATAGTGATGCATAGAATAGGGATTTTGGATGAATGAAAAGTACAATGGGTTGTAGGAAAACTATTGTATTGTAGAGAAATTTCTAACAAAGAAGAAACAAATTATTATTATTATTATTATTATTATTATTATTATTATTGCTATTATTATTGTTATTATTATTATTATTATTATTATTATTATTATTTATCGATGTATGTAAAGTATGTATGTTTGTAAACTTTGGATGCATGTGTTTACAGAAGTCAAAAATAATAAAATAAATAAAACAATATAACTTACTTTATAGTTAGATAAATATTAATAAAATATTTATTTATGTATTTATTTATTTATATATTCTCAATGTTTATACATCTTTCTGTGCGTAAAGTTTTATTTTCATTCTCCAATCGAAAATGAATTTTGTAAAAACATTTTATAATCGGATGTGGAGCAGAAACCGATATTTCTTCTTCCTTTCCAGGATTAGGTCAGTGAGACCTGTTCCGGTCTCAAGTCCATCGTTTCCTAGGCCGACCCAAAGATCTTTTCCCATGTCGTTTGTAGGTGTTGCTCTTTTTGGGTAATCTTATATTGTCCATTCTGTCTAAATGTTCTTTCCATTGGTATTTGTGCTCTTCTAGTTTATCAACTATTGAAAATATCGCCAGTTCATTTCTAATTGATTCATTGTGTAATCTATCCATGCGTGTTCTATCCATGCGTGTACATCCTTTTACAGGTCTTAAAAATTTCATTTCAGTGGCTTGAATGTGTGAGATATATTTTTTGTAAGTACCCAAGATTCAGATCCATATAAAATAACAGGAAGAGCCATAATTTTATAAAACCTGAGCTGAGTTTCTATTCGAGTCTTTCGGAGGGTTCATCTTATGGTGCCACACATAATTTGATATAGGTTTAATTTATTATGTATATCCCAATCATAGCTATACCTATGTTATATCTGAACCAATATAGTTAAAGGGTGCTATCTATTCTATTATTTCATTATTTATCACAATTTTTTCTCTGACTGGCACTTTGTCCTGAAAAGCCATAATTTTAGTTTTTTGAAGTTGAGACTTTGAGATTATAATAAATTATAATAGATTATAATAAATTGTAATAGATTATAATAAATTATAATAGATTATAATAGATATTTAATATTAGAATTTCAGAAGTGGTATTTTAGAGAATATGAAGAATTTGAGTATTTTGGGGGTAAAAGTAGGTAAAGAAATATAAAATAAAGTGATTTTAAGAACAGAATAAATAATGATACAGCAATAACAGCAATCTTACATCTAACATATGGAACACATATAAGCAGGAAAAAAAAAACTAAAATATATAACTCAATAGTGAGCACTACCGTCACATTTGGAGCTGAAGCATGTAAATTCAACAAAAAACGTAGGTCGATGGAAATTAATATCTTGAGGAGAACAGTAATATGTTCAAAATTTAAAAATATCGTTCGAGAAAAATGAATGTTTAAGACTCAATATTAGATTATTTAAGATAAAAGCAATTAAATTGAAATTGGCACATATGACGAATGCAAAAAGAAAAACATTGGAATGGTGTCCACCAAAGAAGAAAGAAGGAAGACCGCACATGGGTTCGGAGAAAAATTGAAATTAGACTCAACCGTGGAAACACGTAGTGTTACGCATTACAAGTACACCCTTAGACAAAAAAAAAAGAGTCATCTCTTGATATTATGAACCGATCGGGGAACTTCGTGAGCACTCGCAGAAGCCTTATTCACATTAACACGTTGTCAGTAATTGTACTGTGTTGTTTGCTAGTTGACGCAGTGCACACTCAAGTAACATAAAAAAAGAGCTTGTCTTTGTGTGTTTGCGTGGTCGAGAGATTCAACATACAACATCTGCGTTCGTAATCTCACGGGTTCGATTCCCGTTCTCCTTTTTTTTCACAGAATGTTAGGATAGCATTTCGCCTGTAATATAGTTTCATATTCAATTTTAAAATTGAGTTTTATGGCTTTATTGCACACACAAAACACATAAATGAAAAACTTCTAATAATTAAATGAAGAGAAAATAATATCTTCTAAAATGAAAACTTTAACAAAATTAATATCGGGTGCATGAACCCTCAGCATCTAGTACAGCCCTCAATCTGTGGGGCATTGATGCAATCAAATTTCTACAGTCACGTGGACTTTTGTCTAGAGCATCCCAGATGTCCTGAATTTTGCCCATAAGCCATATTTTGTCTTTCGTGCATCTGCAGGACAATTAGTGTTCATTATAAACAAACTTGTTAGAGGCTGTTGCTTTTGCGCAGAACGAGTGCGCATCAGTCTATTAAAATCAATACATTGACATCACGTAGAACAAACCCTGAATGTGGTAAAATAATTGTTACAATAACGACATTAAAATTGATTTATTTCATTTGTCAAAATAAAATGCATTTAATTCATGGAACATTTTAATACAAATATCACGAAAAAAACTACATAATTGAGGACGCGAACCTACGAGCTTCATTAACAGAAACAGTGACTGCATGCTTTATCGCTGACCTAACAGGGCACATAGGAGTATCTTCACTCAGTCCATGCCACATAACGCAATAGTCAGAGCCTGCACAATTATGACTAGTTTACTAGTGTGAACCCAGCGCTGTGTCGAGTAGGACTTAGAAGAAATATGCGTTCAAGAGATGAATCTTTTTTTGTCTAAGGGTGTACACTTGTCCCTAATTCTCTAAAAAATGCATTAGTTAGATAGTTAGTTCACACCTACACAGATAATACCATTGAGGTTTTAGATTGTAAGAGCTACTACCCGCTACAGAGCAGGGCATCACAGTACAAATGATAACTCTAGATGATCAGTGAGACTCTGACATACCGTAAGCCACAGGTATAGTAAAGTATCACGATTCTGTTTTTGTAAATATAGTACTATATTACCCATACACTAAACATTAAATTTAAAAAGTATATTATCTAGTAAAATTTTAAAATATTACACAGATTATACCTGATACATCACTTATCCTCAACTAAAATTGATTTATATCTAAAACATGGTTTTAACTAGTAGTTACAGTCTGTAACTACTGACGATGAGGCTAACAAGCCTTGAAACATATGTCTAACAGAAACAACGATATGAGGTCAGAATTATATAGATAACACTTTTTATTAAGTCGTCTTCTTCTTCTTCTTCTTCACTTCACGGGCTAATCAAATTGCCTGTTCCGCCTCACAGTTGTTCTGTCCGCCTTTTCACTGGCCTTCCTACATTCCTTGAACCTCTTGGCTTGTAGTTGAATGCTGCTCTTGGTAATCTTGATACATTCATTCTTTCCACATGTGTAAACCATTTCTCTCTATATTCTCTGATTTTCTCATCTAATGGATATATATATTTAACTCTGTTCTTATATCTTCATTCCTTATCCGATCCAATCTTGTGGAAGATCATTTATAAACTTTGTATACTACTTTGCAATTTTTTGGTCATTACCCAAGTTTCGCTCCCATAAAGTAATGCAGGAACTGCCAGTGTTTTATAAAACTTCAATCAAGTATCTCTTCTTGTTTTGTTCTTTAATGTTTTATGTATAGTTCCGCATATAATTTGAAGTATTATTAAGTAATACCTCATAATGTTACTTCCTATTGTATTTTCAAATGGTTTTAATTACTTGACGAAGTTTTTTAAACAGAAATTAATTTTATTAGAAAACGACTGATATATCAGGTACTTATTTTAATAGATATTTTAACATTTTGATAGCATTCTTATAAATAATTAACGTATCACGAGTATGCCTGCATGACGGGTTTACCTGAATCTACCCTAATTGAAATAAATTGGTTATTATTTCAAGACATCATAAACTATCATTATTTATTGCAAATAAGAAATGAAATGTCACGGAACAAATTTAGAAAGCGTACAATGCATCATGTTGATAGCAGTTGTTAGCAATTGAAAATAGCTTATCAAAGTTATTACATCTTTTGACAAATGAAGAGCCTAGTGGTCTTGACAGAATGGCAGAGATGTTGCGAAATGTAAAAATGACTAGATTAAAAACTGTCACGAGGCTGTCTTTGTTTCCTTTCCCGATCATTCAACGTAAATCATAATACATAGGCGCACTTGTATTTAGATTGCATTAATTTTACCTGCAGGGGCTTAGAAATGCTTTATATTATGGATATTGACAGTTCATTACAATTGAAAAGAAAAAGAAGGGATCAAATTATTTAACAATATACAAATATACCTCGATTCCCAATTATTTATCATCCCGTTTCCAATATCTATCCTCAAACCATAACTTAAACACAAGATCACAACATAGTCTGTTGCTAAATATATCGCAACATAGGACATCACATCACTCCATGTCATATACCATCTTCACTTCTCGCAACTGGAATTCCCTACCACAAGAAATAAGGGGCTGCCGTACATTGGCATCTTTTAAAAGAAATCTAAATTTATATTTGCTCTAAACTCGACTTCATTATTATCCAGTGTAAGGTATATATATATTAATTGGTATTTCTCGTATCATTTATATTATCATTATTATTATTATTATTATTATTATTATTATTATCGTATCATTATTGTTATTACTCTATGAAATGTTGTTTGTACATGAAATTTACATTGCTACATTTATTGTATATTTAACTGTTTATAATTAGTATAGTATATCTATATTTGTCAAATATTTATTTGTATTTGTGCTGGTTGAGTGGAAGAGAGGGCCTTATGGCCTTAACTCTGCCAGAATAAATAAAGTATTATTATTATTATTATTATTATTATTATTATTATTATTAAATATGTAATGATTAAGGGTATGTATGATACGTTTTGACAGCATTCAGACCGATTTAAATAAGCTGGGATCAGAAATTGAGTACATCCAATTTAACAAATGGAACATATATTCCGCACACCAAGAAAACCGTGTCATTAATTCTACTTTCTGGAGAATTACCTTAGTTTAAGTAGTTCCTGTTTCACGGACTATTACATATTTTTAAAAAATTATTATTTATTTATAAGCTGGTTTACAATGTAAAAAGCATCTTCCTGTGCCAAAGTTTTTTTTTAATTTTTATCTCCATTCTCCATTCTTCTCTATCTTATCATTCCAATTCTTCCATACTTATCTCCCTCATACCCCTTCTTATCCATTTAAATCTAGATTGACTTCTGTTTCCTTTCCCGGGCGGAATCCACCCCAAAACTTGTCTGGGTAATCTTTTCTCTGGCATTCAACATATAACCATATGACCATACCATTCTAGTTATCTGTATCTCACAAAATTTAATATTTAATTTTTGGACTATCATTTGTTGTCTGACGATTGTATTTCTGATTTTTTTAACAATCCATTTCGGTAGACATAAGTTTTAATCAATGTTTTTAAAATACATTATGAAACTCCGTCGAGGTTACTCTGTTAAAGTTTTAATAATTGTATAACAGTACCTGATATCTCAGTTGTCCTCAGTAATTTGCAGTGTTGTTTTATAGGAGGCCTTTCGATAACTTATGTATCTTCAGTACCAAAATGAAAGCAGAAGATGATACATAAGTTATCGAAAGGCCTCCTATAAAACAACACTGCAAATTAATGAGTACGACTGGGATATCAGGTACTGTTATACAATTATTAAAACTTTAATAAATTTTAATCTCATATTTTTATTCAACTGCCAAGTGTCTGCACCGTAGGCTACGTTAGTGTGCTTCGAATTATTGATTTATAAATTTGTAATTTGGTATCTACAATCAAAATGATAATAAATAAGGAACAGAACGTAATCTTGTTGGAAGCTACTGGCATGTTGTGAGGAGATATATCCATTCATACTGCCCATAATATGTTGTATTGGTGTGTGTAGCTAGGTGTTTGTCTATGCAATGGCCACTCTCATTATGTATTGACGGACTCCCAGTACATACATACGGATATCGGAACTGAAGGTGGGGGGAGGGAAGTTGTGTTTGCACATTTACGCTGTATAATGCTGATATAATAGCGTGAACCAAGCTGGCATCGATCTACGTAAGGTATAGTTCTGCTCTGATTGAACCTGCTTCGTTGATTACGTAAGGATCAAACATCTCTGATATCACAACCCAATTATTGTGGATTTTATTTTCAGAATCTCGGAAATTAAAAACCTCGCTAATGCTCGGTTTTTAAACATTTTCCTGCATTCTGTAAAAACTATTTCCCAACCTCTCATCGTAATATACTATTTTTGCGCGATAGTGCGTTTTGTCGTAGGTACAGCAATGGCGACCATGATTGAAAGTTCAATTTCCTATATTTCGGGGTTACCAACCTAAATAACTATACTGTAGTATTACATATTGCAAATAACGTATGAGAAGTAAAACCACTGCCCTTTATGTATACTACGTACAATGTATATACTAAAATACAATCAAAATATGGCGTTAATATACATTATACGGAACAAATCACTGCATTTTAAATGAACTGAACTTTATTTTGAAACAATATAAAACAATAAGCACATACTTGCAGCCATTTTATCACTGATTTGTGTCACGGCCTACGCAAGTAAAGACCTATGGAAATCAATTTATATATTAATAGACAAAATCTGGAACACTGAAACTATGCCCAAAGATTGGAATGTATCAATTGTATGTCCTATACACAAAAAAAAGGAAGCAAACTAGAATGTAAGAATTATCGAGGTATATATTTACTGAGTGTGATTTATACGATATTTACTAATAATTTAGCTAAATATATTGCATCTTATACAGACGAATTTCTTGGAGATTATCAGAGCGGTTTTCGTAAAGAGAAATCTACCACTGATCATATATTCTCTTTACGACAGAACTTAGAACAATTTCATGAACATAATACAAAATTACATTCGTCGATTGTCGACAGGCTTTTGACAGTCTTGATATATCTTACATTTTCCAGTCTATGGCTGAATTTGGTGTCCCAAAAAACTTATAAATCTCACAAAAATTACACTTTCTGATACAATTAATAAAGTAAGAATACAAAAAAAATTCACTGAACATTTTACCACTCTTTTCTTGGATTAGACAAGGTGACTCACTGTCAACAATACCGGTACTTTTTAATATTGACTTGGAAAAGGTAATGAGGAATATTACTATTAATCCTGGTGACTCAATATTTAACTGATCTGGACAATTATTTGCATATACTGATGATTTTGTTCTTTTGTCAAGAGATTTAAGCACTTTAAATTATATTTTAACTCAAATGGAAAACCAGGCATTACTAGCAGGACTAGAAATCAATACTGAAAAAACTAAATATTTGACAAACTTAAACTCTGACGTTGGAGGAACTAACAGAATATTAAATGGAGCGACATATGAAGAAGTACAAAAATTTAAGTAGGCCTACCAAGAATCCATGGTATCCAGGAATAATGATATATTAATTGATACAAAAGAAAAACTAGCAGCAGGTAACCGATGTTTAAGATCTCTGAACAAAATTATACAACCGCTGTGGTCTCGAGTTAGCGTGTTGCCTTCTCACGCAGCGGGCCCTGGTTCGATCCCCGTCGGACAGTTTTTTTGGGTGAGGTTTTTATCGGGGTTTTTCCTCATCTGTAAGACAAATGTCAGGACAACTTTAAGGCCCAAACGGTCCCCGAAATCATATGGCTATCGCAATCATCATCATTCATATTCAACAGCTAAGAATTAGGGACTCTCCTAGCTCACCATTATAATCATCATCACCCATCATATCATCGGGGTAACGTAACCCCGCCTTCCCGGCGCCCCAACCTCAGAAGTGGGATACAAGTACGCCATGTCAGAAGAGAACACTAGAAATGTCGAAAGACAACCTGGGGAATTTAAAATAAATATATATATATGAAAATTAAAATAAGAATATGTAAAACAATTTTTAAACCTGTTGTAGTGTATGGCTTTGAATCCTGGACCATATGAGAAAGAACCGCTACAAGACTTGCCACCTGGGAGAGAAATATCTTAAGGAAAATATATGGTCCAATTAAGGATAAGGATACCTGGAGAATAAGAACTAACCAGGAAATATATGATCTATATAAATATAACGATATAATTATAGATATTAAAATTACACGTATCGAATAGTTGGGCATGTTTGCAGAAAGAACGAGACACGTTTACCCAGGATGATATCAAACGCTAAGCTGGATGGAAGGAGAAAGGTTGAGAGGCCTAGGTTACGATGGATGGACGATGTACAGGCGGACCTGGGGAAGATTGACATAACAAAATGGAGAAATAAGGTCACTGACCGAAGAGAATGGATGGTTGTTATGAGGGAGACTAAGGTCAAACTAAAAGGACCGTCACCCCAATGATGATGATGATGGTGTCACGGCCTGCTGTAGGTTCAAATAATAAACACTTCCCACACTGTTAACATTAGTCAGTTGTTTATAACGAACGAAAATATTTCCAAAAGAATAAGTTATTATTTTACTATTATTTATTATTTTGAAACACCATCCCCCAAAAAATAATGTACAAGGCACGTTTGTGAAGTGTTTAACAGAATCTCGGAAATTAATAACCTCGCTATAGCTCGGTTTTTAAACATTTTCCTCGATTCTGTAAAAACCACTTTCCAACCTCGCATCTTAATATAGCCTAGTATTACACTGAGCAACAGAAAACAAAACTTTTTTTTTGTCTCAGAAAGAAAAATATGTAATTCTGATAGTATTTTTTCTCCCGAATTCAAATATTTCTCCATCACGCAAGGTTTCCGAGAGACAGGAATTTATCATTTCAAACAATTTAATATTTTCTACATTCGTAACTACACAATATTCGAATATTCGGACTCACCTAGAAAGTAAGACATGACGATTTCCTGCTATATTTCGGCTGTGGAGCAACCCTCTTGATGGTCCAACAATAATCGGCCAGCATGTTAGGATTCCATTTGCCTTGATATCTCTTTTTACCATAGCTTAAAACCATTTGAGTTAGCTCATTTGGTTTTATTTTACAATGGACAAACGGACGAAAAAACTTTCATTAAAACATAATTATTTAAATCCATTAATTGAAATTGAAATAAAAAACTGTGGGTGAAGGACAAATTCCGAACACATATTTGAAAACACGATAAAGAAACTGCATTAAGTACAACTATTGGTACTCATGAGACAAAAATCATGTTGACCAGCGTTATTAACTGCGGTGAAGGATTTACTTGATGTATTTTTTTAACCCCAACTAACCTCCATGTTGAATTTGTAAAGGAAGAATGGGGAGTGAATGTATAAGGTTTCTTTTTCATTGCGTCCGATCAAAATGCACTGCTGCTTCAATTTGACTTAATGAAATTCAAAAGAGAAAGCACGCACCAGCAAGGGGAGGTCTCATATTCTAGAGGTTTTATAGTGTAACTCTGTGTGAACAGAATGGAGCATTCTTAAATGTGCAGTTACTCTTGGCAATTGTTTTCAAATATTGTTATTTCAACGATACTTTATTTTAGCGAATTACGGATGATTGTGGATATTCAAGCGTCTCTCATGAAAAAATAATTAGTCATTTTTACAAAAATTTATCGATCCTACTCTCTAGACATATTTATATGTACCCCATACGTCCCGCGTTGGAACATGGATGCTCCCTAGCGGGAGTTTCTTAACAAGTTATAAAGTAAATATTCTCTTTAATAATTGCTTAACTGTTATGTTAGCCGCTAGATGGCAGTCGGAAGATCTTTCCGCTACCTCTTGTGTGAATTGAGAATACTACATGTATAAGAAAATTGTATATTTGTCTTGGAATTCTTGGGTAGCTCAGTTGGTTAGAGCGCTAAAGGTACAGACTTTAGAGACTCGAGTTCAAATCCCGACTCAAGCATTCATTTTTATTTTCATATCATATTTGCCTTCATTGCCAAATGTCAAAAATATATTTATAATATATATATATATATATATACAGGGTGTTTCAGAATAAGTATTACAAACGTCTAGGGGCTGTAGAGGTGACTCAGTACATAACATTTTGATGAGGAATCCATTCCGGAAACGTAACATATCGATTTAAAATAGATTTGAAAATTGAAAAACAATGGACTGACATCGTGTGTCTTGTATTTCAGAATAAGTATTACAGATTTCTAGGGGTTGTACTACAAATGTGGTTCCACGTGGCGATCCTATTGTTTGTTGCAAAAAGTGTAGCTGCGACACATGTTTTCATATACACGCCCCACAAGACTTGATGTGTACTCTATAATTTCTGCTGTCGCCAAAATTCGTGCAATAAGATCTTCCTCCGACTTGACAGGTGTTGTACAACCCCTAGAAGTCTGTAATACTTATTCTGAAGCACAAGACACACGGTATCAGCTCATTGTGTTTCAATCTTCAAACGTAATTTACATCGAAATTGTACGTTTCCGGACATGAGTTCCTTATGAAAATGTATCTACTATATCCTCTCTACAACTCCTATAAGTCTGAAGTACTCATTCTGAAACACCCTGTATATATGTGCGTGCATGTGCGTGTGACTTAGGTAGTAGTAAAGATGATCGGCGAAGGTATGTAAGAGGTTTTTAAAGGACGTTTTCATAAGTAGTGTCACGAGTGATTTCCATATCATTGACTACTTAATTCGTGCCCCAAATGGGAATTAATGGCCAATCACATTTCAATTAATTTTGAATTACAACCAATCACCGTCGTTTTTCACCTCGATTTTATCAGTTTAATTTTATTTCATTCAAATCAAGCTCCACCTTTTTAACATTCTGAATAGGCCAGAGTATTATTTTGCAGTGACTCTCTAAGAAATACGTTGAAGAGGGCCTATATCAATTTATATATTAAGATATAAGAATTGCAAAATACAAACGGCTCCCAGATTATTGTATAGTGCACGAATGTATGCAGATACTGCTTGCGGGTTATAATAGAAAAACATTTATAGCAATTGATTGTACCACAATAAAAAGAAATCACTGTTAGCACTTTCTTGAACGTATTATTTCCCAGGAATTAACTTTCCAGAAAAATATAATTGACATATTTACATCATAGGACATCAGAAATTAATTAATAAGCAGGTTGATGTGTTTCAATCATTTTTTCTCCAATAGGATGCCTTCTTACAATTTTGCGACTCTTTAGCAATAAATAATATGATCTGGTTGCAGTGATGAACAAATGAAGCAACAAACGTTTCTCATTTGTTTTCAAACATCGCCGTTTACATTAAATATATAAATGTTCTAAAATAACTATATTTAAATAATGATTTGTGAGTAAACAGCTCAATTTTATTCATTAAATAGTCCTAACAAATGTCACTCTTGATTTCCAAATTTTATAGATAAATTCACTCGTCATATCGTGATATCGTGAATTTATCGATAATTTGGAAATCAAGACTGGCATTTAATAAGACTATTTAACGGATAAAATTAGGCTGTTTACTCAAAAATCATTATTTAAATATACACTGCTCAAAAAAATTAGGGGATATTTAGAATAACCTATTAAGACTATGTTTTTAGGAACAGTATTAAATGCAATCACTTTCTATTACTCCAAAAGAATGTCAAGAAGAGTTTGAAGTCATTACGTAACCTCTGTACCACACCAGATGTCAAAGAGATCCTGATTAGGAATATGGCAAACAGACAAAGCAACATTAACATGGGTTAAAATGTTTCTTTAGCATGGTGTATGGTCTCCTCGAACGGCCAGCACTGCCTCACACCTGTATGGCATTGATGCAAAGAGGTTAGCCATGAGTTCTTGGGGGATACGTGGCCACTCTTCCATAAGAGCAATGTGCAGCTCTGGAACAGTTTTGGGAGATGCTGGTCTGCCTGCAATGCGCCTGCCTAATGCATCCCACACATGCTCAATTGGATTTAAGTCCGGGGAGGAAGCTGGCCATTGCATACGCTCGATACCCTCCACTTCCAGCATGTCGTCCACCAAGCCAGCTCTGTGGCGTCGTACATTATCGTCCATAAAAAGAAAAGGATCACCTATGGCACCAGCATAAGGCACGACAAAAGGTCGGAGAATCTCATCTCTATACCTTACCGCAGTCAAAGTACCACCTTGGATGACGTAGAGGTCCGTACGTCCACCACTACTGACTCCTGCCCACACCATCAATCCACCGCCACCATATGGGGATCTTTCACCTACAAAAGCTGGATTGTTTCCTGTCCCTTTTTCTCTCCAGATGAATACACGCCGACTATCACATTCCACGTTGAATCGCGACTCATCAGAAAAAAGAACTGATCTCCATTCAGCATGCCTCCACCCACGATGTTCCTCCGCCCAGTTTCTGCGATCTCTACGGTGTTGTGGAGTTAACCTGGTACACACCATGGGCCTACGGGCATAGAGACCACTTCCATGCAGTCGATTAGGGACAGTTTGAGTTGACACCCATCGTCCTGTTGCTGTTTGAAGTGTATTTCGCAGTTGAGTTGCATTCTGCTGTCTATTCCGACGGGCTGTTAACAAGAGGTAACGGTCACCCCTTGCTGTTGTTGCCCTTGGTCGACCTTGGCCGGCTCTTCTGTGAACAGTATGTTCTTTGAAAATGATTCCAAAGACTGTAAATCACGCTTTGAGACACCCCAATGGCTTCTGCCACCTCTTGTTGTGTCTGTCCAGCTTCCATCCTTCCTATGGCCCTCCAAGCCATTGGTTCAGGTAAATCATGTTGTCGAGGCATCACTGTCCCTAAGGCAAGTCATTCACTAACTGAAAATTGGACTGGATTTAAAAACAGCAACAAAACATTCACCCCCACACCACCCTTTCACATCAACAGTACAGACACTGCCCTCTGGTGTGGTACCGAGGTTACGCAACAACTTCAAACTTTTATTTACATTATCTTGGAGTAATAGAAAGTGATTGCATCTAATACTATTCCAAAAAACATAGTCTTAATAGGTTATTCTACAATATCCCATAATTTTTTGGAGCAGTGTATTTACCTGTATTTAAAAATACTTACGTATGTATTTAATCTAAATGGCGATGTTTGAAAAGAAATCAAAATTGTATCTACTATACTCTCTACAACTCATTTGTTCTTCCCATGCAGCTTGATTATATATTATTATTTATTGTCATCTTTCGTGAGAAACTTGAAATGGGATAGCAATATTGTAAGAATGCATCGTAGTGGAGAAAAAATGAATTGTATATTATAGATTATTACGTTTTTGCAGTAAAATCATTATTTAAATAAAAAGTATTGAACACAGAATTATCAAATGTGTAGTTCGAAGGAATCTGTTCATTATTTGCTATATTCACTGATTTATTAGAGGATCAGTCACTGCAAAATAATGCTCTGATCTGTTCAGAATATTAAAAAAGGATGAACTTTCTTTATTATGGTAATGATAATTCGATAAACAGCGAGGTGAAACACGATTATCGTATATTGTAAAACAAAATTCATTGAAAAGTGATTGGTCATTGACTCCCATTTGGAACATCATAACTTCAATACCCACATATCTTCACAATTCTCTTAAACATTTGCCATTGTCTTCTGCACTAGGTAGATAAGCTTTCCGATTAATACAAAAGTGATTTTGTCTGGAGGAACTAGTGACAGTTGACGGATGATTTTTAGCCGGAATTGTTAGTCCCCGGAGTTGATATTTGTTGGTTGTAAACACAGTGTCATTCCGGAGTCTCGAGTTTGGTAGGGACATGCTTGTACAAGTATACGAGTGTGGAATAGAAAATCGGGACAAAGCATCTTCTGGAACCTGCAAACAGATTCCGCGCTGAGTGAATTTAAATAGAGTGCGACACAGTAGGGATCGATATGAGGTCGCCATCAGCGCCGCCTCGCGACCTAAAAAAGTACAACTTGTAAATTCCATCGCCATCTCCAACCATCAGCATCTATACAATTTGCAACAACAACAAATAATAAAATAATAATAATAATAATAATAATAATAATAATAATAATAATAATAATAATAATAATAATAATAATAATAATAATTGTATTGTAAGCCCATGTTTTCCCTTTACAGAGATTTAGGCGCTCTCCCCCTACAGGGAAGAATTTGAACCATATTAATTTAGTTACACTTGTTTTCGTATAGATATCATTTGAGTGGTCCGTGGTCAGCGTTCCGCCTCATACTGTCATCTAGGAAACCAAGGTAGTACTAGGACGGGAAAATTCGGTAAATTTTGCTCAGAGGCCTTTTCATTCAGGCTTAAGGATTTTTACGAGCCTGAAAATCTTCAGACTCGGGACCCACGGCTTAAAGACCCTCCCGGAGAACTTGCTCCTTGGATTTTTCCGTCCTAAAAAATCCATCGAACCCGGCCGGGTTTGAACCCGCGACCTTCGGGACCAGAGCTAGGAGCATAACCACTAGTCCACCGCGGCCGATAATAATAATGATAATAATAATACTAATAATACTAATAATAATAATAATGATAATAATAATAATAATAATAATAATAATAATGTAGTTTCAGCAGATCTAAGTCTCTGTATATCCTTCTGTTTCAACGTCCATACTTCGCTACCATACAAAAGAGTTGGAAGAGCCAGTGTTTTATACACTTTCAGTCTTGAATGCTTTTGGACTAACTGTGGCTTGAAGATAGAATCTTTAGAAAACAAAATTTCTGATTATAAGTCAAGATGGATGCAATATGTTCATCGAATGGAAGATCACAGAATATCCAAACAAATGTTAAGATATCAACTTGCAGGAAGAAGACGACCAGGACGTCCACTCAAAAGACTTCTGGATGGTGTTTCTCTTGAGGCCGAAACAGGTCAACAAATGGCCTAAATTCGTGAATGTACTATGATGATGATGATAATAATGTAGTTCATGGGGTCCCGGTTCCGAGTAACGGTCAGAGTACAAGATTATTTTTAATAAAGGGAGTAATTATTCTTGTGCCCATCGCAGTTTTCAAGACTCAACTGTTCTTATTACATCTGGTTTCCTATAACGATCGTGCAGCTGACTGTTAAGAAGTCTTCTCCATTCTCCTGTCTGTTCATCTCTCTTCGATCCAAAAATTTTCCTAAGAACTTCATTCTGAAACCCTCGTAATCTACGAAACAATGTAATAAATGAAATGATTATCTCAGCTGGAATATTTAATAATATATCGCCATGTATAATTGAATTGCGAGTAGAATCAGATTTCAGCAAGCAAGAATTAATACAGTGTTTGGAGTGAGGAGACAGAAGTCTTGTTTAACTATGTACAGTGTTTGAATGAACAGAATAATTAATCTACGAATTCTCATTTCAAGTTCATATGAATGTGATGTACTCAGGTAATAAATTCAGGTCTTCATTGTATAATAAGAGAAAACCACATGTGTCTTCCAACAACGAAACATGATATATAGTTCTAATGATGTTTAAAGTTACACCTATTCTAGTGCTCTCATCCATTTGCTTTAAAAATATATTACTTTCGAAATTATAAAAAAATCTTGATTTTACACACTGTGTCTCTAATGCAAGTACAATTTGATAATTTTTGTAATTTAAACACTATCATATCTCAGCTATCTAACTTACTAACTCATTGGCACTTTCAAACCCGTAGGTCGAAGGCCGTATGGACATAAGCTCTCTATACATCCCTATCGTTAGCTAATGTTTTCCGACTCGACAGGTGTAGTCCTCTCTTCTTCTTCTACTTCTTCTAACTTCCCTTAACAGAGATTTAGGCGCTCCCCCCTACAAGGAAGAATTTGAACCATACTAATTTAGTTACACTTGTTTTCGTATAGATGTCATTTGAGTGGTCCGGGTCAGCGTTCCGCCTCATACTGACATCTAGAAAACCAAGGTAGTACTAGGACTGGAAAATTCGGTAAATTTTGCTTAGAGGCCTTTCGTTCAGCCTTAAGGATCTTTTACGAGGCTAAAAATATTCAGACTCGTGACCCACGGCTTTAAAGTCCCTCCCGGAGGACTTGCTCCTTGGATTTTTCCATCCTAAAAAAATCCATCGGCACCGGCCGGGTTTGAACCCGCGACTCTTGGGACCAGAGGCAAGGAGCATAACCATTAGTATACCGCGGCCGATACAGGTGTAGTACGACCCCAAGAAGTCTGTAATACTTATTCTGAAACACAAGACACACGATATCAGTCCAATGTGTTTCGATTTTCAAACTTATTTTACATTGAAATGGTACGTTTCCGGATTCGTTATAAAAACATTATCATAAGTAATGCCACGAGTGATTTCCAAATTATCGATAAATTCACGACTCACGAAGTGAGGAGTGAATTTATCTAGAGAATTTGGAAATCAAGAGTGGCATTTGTTAGGACTATTTAACGAATAAAATAAAGCTGTTTACTCACAAATCATTATTTAACTACAGTTATTTAAAAATATTTTTATATTTAAAGTAAACGGTGATGTTTGAAAACTAATGAGAAACGATAGGTAGCCTACGCTTCTACTGCTTCTTTTGTTTATCACTGCAACCAGATCATACTATTTATTGCCAAAGGAACGCAATATTGTAAGAATGCTCTCTAGTGGAGAAAAAATGAAACACATCAATCTGTATATTAATTCATTTTTGATGTCGTATACATTTAAGAAAGTGCAAACAGTGTTTCTTTTTTTGATGGTATAATCAATTGCTACAAATGTTGACATGTAAGCACTATTATATACAATCTGGTAGCCGTATTTGTTATAGGCTCAGTCACTGCAAAATAACGGTCAGACCTGTTCAGAATATTAAAAAGGAGGAGCTTTGCTTAATATATGATAATCCTAACGTTGATAATTATTTCGTGAAACACGTCTCTGATTGGTTGTAATACAGAAATCATTGAAACGTGATTGGTCATTGACTCCCATTTGGGGCATGAGTTAAATAGTCTATTAAGTACCCTCTATAACTCCTAGTGGTCTGAAAAACCCCTGTATATTCACTTATTTATTTAGTAATTTATTATACATATTCGCATATGTACTTGTTAATAAATTATTCTATAGCAGTACTCTTTTACTTGTGTATCTATTATGTATACGGCTAGATATAAATAACCAGTAAACTAATTGTCTCTTTTTACATATTTATTTCTTTAATGTTTATTTATGCATGTAATTACATTGAGAATGGAGATTTAGAGTGAAGATAAGTTCACATATATTTTATGGAGTTCTTTAAAGTTGTTTTTTTTTAAATAAATTGAGGACAAATTGAGAAAGAAGATGTTAGAGTTGCCACAAATGGACTCTGGTGCTCAGATTACGTCATGTCGACAAGTATAACGTTGTTACAGATTACAGTTACAGACGGCGCTGCGGTCATCCTCCATGTTTGAGTTTAACTGCCTGTATATCTGTTGTGTACATGAGGTTTTCTAACCAGAGTTCATCAAATATTTCAACTGCGAACTGTTCATTTCGTATTCCCTTAGATTTCAGCCTCATTTCAAGAAAATTACAATGTACTGTATGTACTTTCTATGGAAATTATTGTAATTTATTTAGTTGCTAAAATTAACAAATCGGGTTACGATAAGTAATTCTCCGAATATTTTCCAAAGTATTTATAAATTATCGAGTCACGAATTAACGTAAGATTGTATGTAAAATATAAAGAAAACACAAGTAAAAGTTGGTAGAAATATTTCATGAATAAAATCAAATGCCATAACGATATATTATTATTATTATTATTATTATTGTTATTATTACCATTATTAAATTATAATAATGAAAAAAATGATATTTACTGTACTGCCAGTAAAAGGACGTCTCCACACTGGGTTGTTGATTTTACATGAAGAGGACTCCTCGAATATCATTGGATAGTGGTGACGTGGCGAATGATGTACTGTTGTACTATAACTAACTCTAACTTACTAACACTTCCGATCCCGTACGTTCATGGCCCCGCGGACATAAGCTCTCCAAATATCCATATCCTGAGCTAGTATTTTTCAATAATTCTCTGCATAATCTACTTTCCTGAAATCATGGTTAAAGTTATTCTCCCGCCTCATTATTGGCCTATCTATTGGGTGCTTTCTCCCTAGTTTTCCTACGAGGAATATTCAAGCTCCTCTTTCATTATTGATTCGTGCCACATGTCCTACATCGCAGTCTACGAGACTTAAATCTTATTGTTATATCCGGTTTCCCATAAAGATCAATATTATTAGTCTCCTCCAATCTCCTGTCTGTTCATCTCTGGTCCAAAATTTTTCGTAAGAACTTTATTCTCATATACTGTACTTGTAATATTTTCTCCTCCCTTAAAGTAAGAGTCCATGTTTAGCATCCATATAATACACGGCGTTCCAAAATGATTGACGGGGTTTCAAAGTTCTTTAATTTTCCTTAAATAATATATATAAGGAGAAAACTTACATGGGATTAAAGAGAAACATTTCAAGCTTTCATAACATATTTTATAAGTGTTCGATGTGAGCACCTTTCGTTACACAGCACACATGTAGCCGATATTCGAATTTCTCCCAAACCTTGGTCAGCATAGGTCAGTTTTAGGGCTCGCACTAACTGCAAACGGTAATGTCTCATATGAAACCGCTTTCGTAGAACTCTCCACAATGTCGTAGTAGGCATCTGCAGTTCAAGACTAGCACGCCGCACAGATTTTTGTGGATACGTATGAAAGCTGCTCTGAAATTCTCGATTCTTTCATTTGGTGTTCGTGAACATCCTGGACTTTTCCTTTTACAGATACATCCAGTTGTGTCTAACTGTCTATACCATCGATGGAAACTCTAATCTGTCGGAGGATCAATTCCTAATTGCCGTCGGAAAGCTCACTACATTGCAACAATGGAACCAGATCTCGCAAATTACAACACACAGAATGACTTCTGTACAGGAATCGCCATTTTCACAAAATTAACACTGTGACGTAATAGTGATAAGAAACAAATGACTACATACAGGATATGAAACTTTCACAGTTTTTCTCTCATTATTGCAAACAATTTTTTTTTGTTGCAAATGCCCCAAGGTTTTCTTTCGACATTCCTGGTGTTCTCTTCTGGCATGGCGTACTTGTAACCCACTTCTGAGGTTGGGGCGTCTGGAAGGCGTTGCCCCGATGATATGGTGGGCAGTGATGATGATGATAGTGGTGCGCCAGGAGAGTCCCTAATCCTAAGCTTAATCTAAGATGAATATGAAAGATGATGGTTGCGTTGGCAATATGGTTTCGGGGACCGTTTGGGCCTTAATGTTTTCCTGGCATTTGTCTTACAGGTGAGGAAAAACCCCGATAAAAACACCACCCAGAAAAACTGTCCCGACAGGGGACGAACCCGGGCCCGCTGCGTGACAAGGTAGCACACTACCTCGAGACCACAGTGGTGGACTTCATTGCAAATAATCACACATCCAATTTCGTTTGTAAAGCTATAACAATTACTTAAAACCCCGTCCATCATTTTGGAACACGCTGTATAACTGGGAGAGCCGAAATTAGTTGTAATGTTTTAAATCTATTAGTGGAACAAATGTGAGTTTCTGAAAGTAGTTTTAGCTATTTAGTTCTTTATCCTGATTTGAAGGGTAGACTCTCATGAGCACCGTGACCTGAAATATGTTCTTTATCCAGATTTGGAGGGTAGACTCTCATGAGCACCGTGGCCTGAAATATGTTCTTTATCCAGATTTGGAGGGTAGACTCTCATGAGTACCGTGGCCTGAAATATGTTCTTTATCCAGGTTTGGAGGGTTGACTCTCATGATCACCATTACCTGAAATATGTTCTTTATCCAGATTTGGAGGGTAGACTCTCATGAGCACCGTGACCTGAAATATGTTCTTTATCCAGATTTGGAGGGTAGATTCTCATGAGCACCGTGACCTGAAATATGTTCTTTATCCAGATTTGGAGGGTAGACTCTAATGATCACCGTTACCTGAAATATGTTCTTTATCCAGATTTGGAGGGTAGACTCTCATGAGCACCGTGACCTGAAATATGTTCTTTATCCAGATTTGGAGGGTAGACTCTCATGAGCACCGTGACCTGAAATATGTATTGCGCTACTCCAGTATTAAGAAGATGAGTGGATTGAAAGTCTACGGTCCTTAACGTTGTTTTATAATAGTCCAAGAGCTGACGACACATTTTAGAGAAGGTGTTTTGCCCACGTTGAAATAATAAAGAAAATGTGCTATTACGATGGATGCATCTGGAATGGTGGGTAGGTTGAGGTCTTGCGGTTATTTTGCTATTGCGCAGCTATTACATTTGCAAAAAAAACCAAAAACATATATTTTGGGTAAATTGAATTTTTTTATTTGTTATTTTAGTACCTATATACAACTCCAACATGACCTGTCCCAAGCCTGGATGAGAAAGGAGGAGGAGGAGGTGTAACAACCTCGTTAAAAAACAGGGTTCAGTTGGCTCCGACTGATAGTACTCTGTAAGGATCCCTGGCCAGGGTTACGGTGAAGACCTCAACTGCAGATTCGGCGCAGAAGGAGTCCTTCATCACGGAGGATCTGGCGGAAGTGGCAACCCTCTAGATGGGGTTAGTACATCCAGGAGCTGGACCTAAAGCTTCGAGGTGGCAGCCCCACCATTGGTCTACTCTGCATAGCGTTGGTACCGCGATCATTCTTCACAATGGAAACTCGGACGGAAGGAAGATCCTGTAGTGATAATGAGTTTATTATAAAGAGACTAATTGAAAAGAGAAGAGAATTTAACCTGCCAACATATTTGTTGTTCATTGCTTTTGAAAAGGCCTTTGACAGAGTAAATAGATCTATACTATGGGAAATAATGAAGGAACGAGGATATCCACACCATCTAATAAAATCCGTCCAAGGTTTATATGAAGAAACTAAGTAGCGATAAAAACTGATGGAAAAAGGTCAGAAGAAATTTTAATAAATCAAGGAGTTAGACAAGGGTGTAGTCTATCCCCCACTCTTTTTAATATATATATATCGACGACATTATGAAACAATGGAAAATTATAATGGACAAAGGCCTTAGATTGAACAATAACTCCAGTATTAATAACTTAATTTTCGCCGATGATTTAGTCTTACTACACCATGATGAAGATCTGTTACAATTGGCTGCTTACAAACTAAATGCAATATGTAGCGATTATAATTTTAAAATTTCAATAAGTAAAACAAAAGTAATGGCATTTTGTGGAAGAAATACTCTGCGTGCAAAAATAGTAATTAGAGACGAAATTTATTGAACAAGTATCCCACTTTAAATATTTAGGATGTGACATCAGCTATGGGTATGATAAAGATATTGAACACAAAACACATCAGATTCAAGCTATTTGTGGTACAATAAATAGAACATTGGATAATAAAGCCCATAAACAAACAAAATTAAAATTTTATAAAACAATTGCTGTCCCTGTCCTTTTGTGTGGGAGTGAATCTTGGATTACCACTACCAAACAAGAAAGTAAACTCCAAGCAGCCGAGATGAAATTTTTAAGAAGAGTAAAAGGCTGCACTAGAATGGACCAGATAAGAAACGAGGATATCCGTGAAGGACTGCAGATCTACTCCATAAAAGAAAAGATATTTAACAACAAGATACAGCGGAAAGAACATGTAGAAAGAATGGAAGAAAGTAGATTACCAAATAAAATCTTCCATTATTTTCCAAGAGGAAGAAGATATGTCGGACGTCCTCGGAAGAGATGGTCTTAGATGTACTAGTGAAGACGGAACAGGCAACTCTTGCCTAAACCAGGAGGTGAAGAAGAAGAAGAGGATGTACCTATATAATTCAGAAATAATACTCCCAGAATATTTTTTGGGATATTAATTAAATAAATTCGGAGGGGTTAGGTCATACTTCAAAACTCAAAAAATAGTCTGGAAGTATTATTTCTGAATTATACAGCTACTAAAATAACAAATTAAAAATTTTCAGATTGCCCAAAATATATTTTTTGGGTTTATTTTTTTGCAAATATAGTAGGCTGCGCAATAGCGAAATAACCGCAAGACATCTACCAGTCTCACCATTCGAGATGCATCCATCGTAATAGCACCTTTTTTTATTATTTCAACATGAGCAAAGCACCTTCTCTAAAATGTGTCGTCAGCTCTTGGACTATAAGTTGTAGGTTTTCTTCCTACAGGGCCGACAATACTATTCTATTCCCATAACTCATACCACCACTTTTGCGTTGGCCTTGGTTTCGAAGCAAGACTACAATCCTCGCATTTGCCCCTTCTGCACTATTCTTATTGCTCATCCTGGAACTCATGAGTTAGTACCATGATAGGTACACCACTAAATATCTGCAACACTTGCGAGTGTGGAAAACATTAAACCAACCTATTTTTCATGACATGAAATGAGTTGAAGGGCGATACGAAATGAAATGAAATGAAGGAAAGGGAAGGGGAGATGGAGAATATTCGTGCGATGAAATTGGAGGAACGGGAAACCACGAGAAAAAACGGAATGTTCCGGTGTAGGCTAATTCTAGTACCCGTATGGAACCGTCAGGATTCGAATGTGATATCCCAATAGGAAGAGCTACGTTCGCTAGCTACGCGTCTACCGAAATGCTTCTGAAGTAGTACTTGAAATTAACAGAAAAAATGTGTATTTTTTGTGTTAATTTCAAATACTACTTTTAATTTTATAATTTGTAAAGAAATGTATAATTGATAATATATTATGGGAGATTATTGAATAAACGCATGATAAATGTACGTTTGTACGCGTTTCAAGGTAGCCTGTTATAGCATATAGATACAACACACGTATCCTCATTCGTCCCAAAGATACGTTTAACAAGATGTATACTTATTTTTGTCCTTAATAGGCCTCTAGGGAGCCAATTAACTTTGTTTTAATTGGGTTCAAAAAAGCGTGGGTGTTGTATAGGAATCCTGAATTGAGATTTAGTCAAATATAATTTAAGTTTCATGATTAATGGGTTCTTAGTGGTCAAAATAACAAATTAACAAAAAAAAAATTTTATTTGTGGGTAGTTATGGGAGTTTTATGAAAGGTATGATGTATAATGCAATTGACTCAACCAAGGTTTTGCCCTCTAATTTGTGCTGCCATCCGAAGACTCCGTCCCGCACTATAGCCGAGTAGTGCCGTGACGCAGAGCTACGGGACTAGCGCTGTTTCGAGTCTCCATGGGGGAAGAAATTTTCTCATTCAACTTCGGCCAGTATGGGACCCGTGCCCACCCAGCATTGTGAGGGATTTGGGTAGCTACAATAAATAGCAGCTCCAGGTTAAGGAAACTAGCTAAAGTCTGGGAACCCGATACGCTGACCATATGTCACGCCACACTGGCTGTAAATCCGTCTGTCTCTGTGATAAATATGTGTGGATGTGAGGCCAGCAGCCAGCTGGCAGGCCAAGAGCCTTCTGGGCCTGTCGCACCATCGGGTAAAGATTGCAGTTGGAAACGAAAAAAAAAAAGCTTGAATTTCCAAAGGTATCGAACATGATACTACCGATTAGTGAGTTGGTGTTATCCACGATGCGAGAAAAAAATATATAAACATCCAAGTATCGTATATAATACCAATGGATGCAGGAAGATACTCGAGGATATTAAAAAGTCATGGATCTGGGCATCAATACATATTTTAAGAATATATTTTCTCTCTTATCAATATGCTATAAACTGGAAAATTGAGAGTTCGAGTAGCGAGATCCTGGGATCAGGATTTTTATACTGGCCTAAACATTCTGGGATAGAGAATATCTAACAGAAATGAGTACCATATTCTGTTCTGGGGTAAAGAAGGCCGTCACGAAGGTGTGAACGTAATTTCTTTCCATCCCTATGTACTCCTAAGTCTGTAGTTTTATTACGCACATGAACCCTAAAATTGTTTTCTCTGTCTAATGTCTTATATTTCCAACATATGAACATTATTCAGCCTTCAGATAACGTCTATTGTACTTTGCTAAATCGGCGGAACTCGTTGTTCACTTGTCTTGGCAGCTACGTGCAGCGGTGGCGCACCACTGGCGACGGTGGGAACTAGAAGATGTGAAGCGTGTAATTTGTAATGTTTCTCTCCTTTTTTTTATACATGCTCTCCTTTCTGGAAAAGACTCGCTCTGTCCCATGGGCTTGGTTTCCGGTACTATCTTCTTTCTTTTTTGCTTATGTTAGTGATGGATGGGACATTTTGATATATTTTTGTTACGATTTGCAAGTCTATTTCTTTGCCATCATAATTCTGCCTGTTTTCTCTCCTTGCTGCGATAGACCTCGAAAGTATTTACCTATTATCCGGCTTTTAGTCTCACATCCTGACGTGGAAGTTTTTATGGCCAGTATGGGGGTGACGAATAGTCAGCATGTTGTATACCTCAGCCGTTATATTTAGTTATATAAACATGGAATCTACAATTGTTTTAACTACGCAAATTTCTAACAATGCTGCATGGGCAATGATCCCATACTGACCGATATTTTATGAAAACATATTTATTCCTCATCTTGACCTGAACAATCTCGCGTTCCGTAGTTACGCGACAAGGCATGCTACCTTAGACCAGACATAATCATCTCGTGGCCTTAGGAAGTGACCTCGAGGTTTTTCACTCTCGTTGGGAGAGCAACAGAAATAGGTCGTTAAGAGAGTGGCGATTCTTAGAACTTGCAGAGAAGTAATGCTGTCTTACGAATTTATCTCATTGTATTATTATTTTTATTATTATTATTATTATTATTATTATGATTATTATTATTAAATATGAATGTTCCTATGTACCATACATATAACCAGGAAAAATAAATTACAAATATATATTTCAGTAGTGGGAAATACTGTCATGCATGGAGCTGAAGTTGAATTTACATTCTTCAGTATGGAAATTAAACAAAAACATAAGTATATGAAAACGGATTTTTTGAGGAGAGCAGCAGATGCTCAAAATAAGAAAAAAATAAGAAATGAAGTCATTGGAGAAAAATGAATAAGTATTATATGTTCAATAGTAAATTATATAAGATAAATTTTATAAGATATAAGCAATTAAATTCGAAAGAGCATGTAGGATTAATGTAACAAGAAAGGTTACCCCCCAAAATACTTGGAATGGTGTCCATATGGAAGAAGAAAGCAAAGAAGACCTCGAAACTCGTGAATGTAAGAAATAATAACTGGAATGAGAAGAAGATAACTGGAGACATGGGGGTGGATCTACAGGGACGAGAGGAGAAGGAAAATAAAACTTTAGGCACAGAAAAATATATTTAAATATTGAAAATCTGTATATAAATTAAAAAATCAGCATTGTTATGTAGTATTAATCTATTAAAACTTTTTAAATTCATATATAAATTAGGTCTACCGCTGTGGTATCGAGGTAGCGTGCTGCATTGTCACGCAGCGGGCCCGGGGTTCGATTCCAAGTCTGAACAGGCTCCTGGGTAAAGTTTTTTTCGGAGTTTTTTTCTCACCTGTAAGACAAATGTCAGGAAGCTGAGGGCCCAATGGTCCCCGAAAATCATCCGGCCATCATTATCATCATCATCCTTCACCGGTGAGGAAAGCAACGGGAAGCAACCACACTTATAATTCCCTAGTAAAATTGCAAAGCATTGCATGAAAATGTTTACGATTGCGGTGATATATCTACCCTCGGGCAGAATTACTATGGATAGATGGATATAAAATAGATAGGACTCTTTCTCACTTTCTTTCTCTCTCTCTTTCCCTCTCTCTCTCTCTCTCCCTCCTTTTCCTCTCTCCCTCTCTTTTCTCTCTCTCTCTCTCTCTCTCTCTTTTTTCTCTCTGTCTCTTTTCTCTCTCTCTCTCTCTCTCTTTTCTCTCTCTCTTTTGTGTCTCTCTCTCTCTCTTTCTTTTCACTCTGTCTGTTTTCTCTCTTTTTCTCTCTCTTCTTCTCTCTCTCTCTCTCTCTCTTTCTCGCTCTTTGTCTCTCTCTCTCTCTCTCTCTTTCTCTCTCCCTTTCTCTTTTTCTATCTCTCTGTCTCTATTTCTATTTATATCTCTCTATCTCTCTCTCTCTCTCTCTCAATACATATATCCTAAATCAGTTCTTTAATGTCTTTCACTTCGTCCGATTCCTAATAGCCAATTTTGTCGGTTCATACAATCTCCTGGTTGTAATGTTTCTTCTTCATGTATAAATATATTCTCTTACTTCAGGATGTTTTAGGACTGCATCTGCCTTATCTTCCCTCAGGTTTCCATTCCAAAAAAAATTAGTAGTCGATCCTCTTCCATTCGCTGGATATATCCGTACCATTGTAAGTGCTGAGTTTTAACATGACGAAAGTTAGTATCTTCAATCTTCACTTTCTTCCTTATAACTGAGTTTCTAATTGTTTTCTGTTCATGAAATTCTTGCTGCTGTTCGTATATATATATATATATCCACCGCTGTTGGTCTCGAGGTAGCATGCTGACTTGTCACGCAGCGGGCCCGGGTTCGATCCCCGGTCGGGACAGTTTTTCTGGGTGAGGCTTTTATCGGGGTTTTTCCTCACCTGTAAGACAAATGTCAGGAAAACTTTAAGGCCCAAACGGTCCCCGAAATCATATGGCCATCATCCTTATCATTATCATCCTTACCATTATCATTATCATCATCATCCTTCACCGGTGTGGAAAGCAACGGGAAGCTACCACACCTACATAATTCCCTAGTAAAGCTGCAATCAAATGCTATGATTGGAGTGAAGGACCTGCCTTCGGGCAGAATTACTATGGATGAATGGATGGGTATATGTGTGTGTGTGTGTGTGAGTGTGTGTTGGTGTGTGTGTGTGTATGTGTGTGTGCGGGTGTGTGTTTATTCTACAATATCATCATAAAGCAATTACTAACTCACTGACACTTTCGAAACCATAGGTTTTTCCCACGTGAGTATAAGCTCCTCATACATCCCTATTCTCAGCTCGAGTTTTCCAATCATCCCCTTTATGATCTACTTTCCTTAAATTATGGTTATTGTTATTCTTCCATTTCATTTTTCATTTACCTAATGAGTGCATTACTTTTGGTTTTCCTACAAGTAATTTCCATGTCATCCTTCATTTCCCATTCGTACCATATGCCCTGCCATAGAGTCTACGCGACATAACTGTGCTTATTCTATCTGATTTCCTATGCCGTTACGAAATCATGTCTCGCTGCACACCTATAGTATAATACAAAGCCTTGTGATTCCTAACTACCTTCTCCTGGCCATCTAACTTCCTGTAAAGCAACTATGCCGAAGGGTGATTTTTCTAATTGCTGTATTAATATTATCATTCAATTCTCGATGAGGTGCTCTTTAGATTGAGTTTCTTAACCAAGCTAATTTATTTAGGCTTGTTTACCTATAGATGTTCACAAGTGATATGTGGTAAGCACATCGCCTCAATGAGACATCTAGTAGGCAACTAAGGTGGACGGATGAAGGTTGCTTAAATTTTGAAAAGAGACTTTTTTATTCAGGGTTGTGGTTCTTTTAGGAGTCTGAAAATCTTCGCACTCGGGACCCACGGCTTGAAGTCCCTCCCGTAGGATTTATCTCTTGGATTTCTCTTTCCTAAAAGTCCATGGATCCTTGCCGCGATCCTCGGGATTAGTTGCAAGGAACATAATCTCTAGAATGGTCAATACATAATTTAAATTTGATAGCCCAGAAATATTCAATGGAAATATCTACCAATAAAACTAAAATAATGGCCTTTTGTGGAAAATCCCCAATACCAAGCAAAATTTGTGTAAATAACAAACTTTTAGAGAGAGTTAATGAGTTTACTTATTTAGGATATAAACTCTCTTTTGTTGAAAATCTGGATTTATCAGAGAAAATTGTGAAATTCAACAAATCAATGGGAATCATTAATAGAGTTTTAAAACCTTCATTAGTGCAAAAATCAACTCGTACTCGTCTTTATCAAATAATGGCTCTACCAGTCCTATGTTATGGGAGTGTAGCGTGGACTATAAGGACGAGAGATGAAAGCAGACTGACATCTTGTGAGATGAAATTTATGCGCCGAACAGCTGGCTACACCAAATGGGATCGAAAGAAAAATGTAGAAATCCTTCAAGAACTTAATGTGTCACCAATACTGGACTACATCTCCAGATATCAGCTAAACTGAAAAGAACATGTCTCAAGAATGGCTAGATCCAGGATCCTCAAGGCAATAATGAACTACTGTCCAAATGGGAAACGGTCACTTGGTCGACCTATGAAAAGATGGCACGAAAACCGCTTTCTCAGGCCGTAACAGTTCTTCTAGGACTAATACCTGGCAGGATGATGATGATAATCTCTACAAAATTGCAGTCGATATCATTCCCCAGTATCATATAAATCGATATTGGATATAGAGAAAATACGGTTCCATGCAACAAGCGGTTAGTTCGTCGCCCTCAATATTTGTGGTAGTCGAATCACTGCCAGATGAAATTTTTCTCGCGATTTTTACCCCGTTTCCCCTTCCAAATCTTCATTCCTGTCGTCCCTAGGGTTTATGTTCCTTACCTCTGATCCTGAGGGTCGCGGATTCAAACCCGCCCGGGATCAATGGACATTTAGGATCCAAAAATCCAAGGAACAATAGTTTGGGAGGGATTTTAAACCGTGGGTCCAGAGTCCGAAAATTTTTGGGTTCGTAAAAGAACGTCAAGCCTACATCAGTGCCACTGAACAGAAGTTAATCGACCTTCACCATCCTATAGTTTCCTACTAGAAGTCTCTTCGAGGCTATTTGTTAATTACGGGGTGAATCATAAATATGGCTATACGTTTGATCGCGTTGTGTGATGAAAATGTTACCATTACAGGAAATATGAAATTACCGTTGGAAAGGCAATTATTCAAATTACAACAATGGAATAAAACAAAACAGTGTAGAACTTACGTCATTAGTCATAATGGCGTTGAATATGCAACAGAAAATTACAATTTATGCATGGGCAATAACGTATGCTAATGATCGTTAGGCCGCAAGGCGGGAAAAACGTGAGTTTAACGTAGCATTGCTGCCGTCGACTGTGGGGAAGTGGAGAAAACGACTGCTGGAAACAGGAAGGAAGCAGAAAATCAAACCACCTGGAAGGCCTCGGATTAGCACGGATGCAGAAACAACGAAGAGAATTGTGGAGACGTTCGACACTGGCCCACAAAAATCAACCCGCCAAGCTGCACGTGAGCAGTGGTTTGTTTTTTGTTCTATTGTTGTAATTTGAAGGATTCCCTTTCCAATGATAACATCATATTTCCTTTAATAATAATATTTTCGTCACAAAATGCGATGAAACGTATAGCCATATTTCCGAATTACTCTGTACAAGTCACTCGCTGTGACATTTGTAAGGAAATAAGCGTACCTAAGTTGGCTGGGTCCCGCACTATAACCAAGTGGTTTAAACGTGATACCTTGATGAAGAGCTATGGGACTCAGGAAGACCATGACAAAGTTTTGAAAACTTACTTCTCCAAGGACCAAGTATCAAAAATAAAGCTAAACTTTAGAACATGTGACGTGACTTTTCAAATTACTTAATAAATTCCTGTTACATTTTATTCTTAGGGTTTCATTTTCCGAATTATTTGTCAACATCTAAAATGATTTGTAAATATATTAACGATTATTTAAATATGTGTTTCTAAGATATCTAACTACATACCGGTAAGTAGCATAAAAACATGGCAGCCATATTGATTTTAATGAATATTCTATGCAACAAAAAATACGTGTTCCAGTGGAGCCAACGTAGAGTATTTACTAATTAACTGTACACATACTGTATACTTCAGAATTGCAGAACTTCTCCAAGGACCAAGTACTAAAAATAAGGCTAAACTTTACAACATGTGACGTGAATTTTCAAATTAAGTAATAAATTCCTGTTACATTTTATTCTTAGGGTTCCATTTTCCGAATTATTTGTCAACATCTAAAATGATTTGTAAATATATTAACAATTATTTAAATATGTGTTTCTAAGATATCTAACTACATACCGGTAAGTATCATAAAACATGGCAGCCATATTGATTTTAATGAATATTCTATGCAACAACAAATACGTGTTCCAGTGCAGCCAACGTAGAGTATTTACTAATTAACTGTACACATACTGTATACTTCAGAATTGCAGAACTTCTCCAAGGACCAAGTACTAAAAATAAGGCTAAACTTTACAACATGTGACGTGAATTTTCAAATTAAGTAATAAATTCCTGTTACATTTTGTTCTTAGGGTTTCATTTAACGAATTATTTGTCAACATCTAAAATGATTTGTAAATATATTATTTAAATATGTGTTTCTAAGATATCTAACTACATACCGGTAAGTAGCATAAAAACATGGCAGCCATATTGATTTTAATGAATATTCTATGCAACAACAAATACGTGTTCCAGTGCAGCCAACGTAGAGTATTTACTAATTAACTGTACACATACTGTATACTTCAGAATTGCAGAACTTCTCCAAGGACCAAGTACTAAAAATAAGGCTAAACTTTACAACATGTGACGTGAATTTTCAAATTAAGTAATAAATTCCTGTTACATTTTATTCTTAGGGTTTCATTTTCCAAATTATTTGTCACCATCTACAATGATTTGTACATTTTTAACGATTATTTAAATATATGTTTCTAAGATATCTAACTACATACCGATAAGTAGCATAAAGACATGGCATTTGGTATTCTATTCTCAGTCATCCTTGACAAGTGTTCTTTCCAGTTTGTTCTGTATTTCTCTATTGTTCACAAACTGGTTCTTTCCCTTCTTCAAGTTGTCCGCCCCGGGTCAGTGTTCCAAAGAACCAGGTAATGAGGCGCCTTTCTCCAAGAATTTCAAAGTTCATAATTTTCTCCTTGTTCTTCTGTATATAGATTTTTCCCCCATATTGTGAATTCATTGGTATTTTCCAACTGTTTTAATAAAAATGTGACTGGATGGAACCCCTGTATGACCTTCAACACGCTGTGACAAGACTAGCGACGCACGGTTTCCACTTCAAAGTGTGTAAGACCAAGACATATCACCAACCGACGAACGAGTGTAAGTGCGAGTGGTGCGGGAAAAAGTGTGACAGATACCACGCCATATGGTGCGAGAACAGACAATCATCCCTGACCCAACTGAGTGACAAGTGAGCAAGATAAACTATTTACTAATCATGCATATTTTGTGCTTTACACTTATTAATTAATTAATAAAGACATGGCAGCCATATTGATTTTAATGAATATTCTATGCAACAACAAATACGTGTTCCAGTCCAGCCAACGTAGAGTATTTACTAATTAACTGTACACATACTGTATACTTCAGAATTTCAGAACTTAAAATTTATTTTTGGACGTTGCATTCTTTCATAGGTAGAGTGCTTAAATTACGTTAGGTTAGCTTTTAGGTTGGTCTTTCATAGGTTAGAATACTTATATTGCATTAGGTTAGCTTTTAGGTTCTTTAAATATCATATATATGTTTGTTCCATCCCGTGATTCCATAGTGTAAACTACGACGTATTTGGCGCATGATTGCAATACGATTTCTTTTCGCGTCACATGTTGTACACTATTTCCATAGGTTTTGTCTATTATTAAATATTTTTGCAGAAAAGTGTATCATATTTAGAATTAGAAGATGTAATTAATTGTTTTACCCTATTAAATCATTTAAGAGTTTTACTTAATAATTAAATTCAGCTATATGGGTGCGAAACATGGACTCTTACTTTAAGGGAGGAAATGATATTACGAGTTTTTGAGAATAAAGTTCTTAAGAAAATGTTTGGACCAAAGAGAGATGAACAGACAGGTCAATGGAGAAGACTACATTACAATGAACTACATGGTCTTTATAGGAAGCCAGATATAATAAGAACAGTTAAGTCTCGTAGACTGCAATGGGCAGGACATGTTGCGCGTATGGGGAGTGAAAGCCGAGCATGGAAGCTTCTTGTAGGAAATCCAGAGGGAAAACGCCCAGTTGGTAGACCAAGAATGAGGTGGGAGAACAACATTAACCATGATTTGAGGGAAGTAGATTATAGAGGGAATGATTGGAAAGAATTATCTCAGGATAGGGATGTATGGAGAGCTTATGTCCGCGCTGCCATGAACCTACGGGTTCGATAGTGCCAGTGAGTAAGTAAGTAAGTGAGAATATACTATTAAAAGTAAACAGTATTTATTAAAAATTAATGCAAAACAATGTGCTCTTAAACAGTATTCTTGCATACTCAGTCAAAAAAAAATGATGCATTTCCCTTTATTCTGTATTCAACATTCTCTTTATTATGTATTATACTGTCTAACAACCAGAAATTTCGTGGACAGACATTGGGAAGCCAGGGAAAAGATGATGAACCTTTTATAATCTTTCTTTTTACTGTTTGTTATTGTTTTTCCCAAGTCATTAGTGGCAAACGCCACTGCATTTAAATAAATTAATTAATTAATTAATTTTGTCGGCTGCGGTGATCTAGTTGTATTGTTCCTTGCCTCTAGTCACGAGGTTCGTGGATTCAACCCCGAGTGGGGTCGATGGATTTTAAGGATGGAAAAATCAAAGAGACAAGTCCATCGGGAGGGACTTTAAGCCACGGGACTCGAGTCTGAGGATTTTCAGGATCGTAAAAGAACCGCAAGCCTGAATAAAATGGCCTTTGTGCAAAATTTAACCGATTTTCATCCATCCAAGTAATACCTTAGATGCTTACTAGATCTCTCATTGAGGGCGATGTGCTAACTATATGTTTCTCGTTGACATCTGCAGGTAAATAAGTGTAACTAAATTACCTTGGTTAATAAACTTCCGTTAGGTAGCACCCATGTCCCCACGTGGGACGTATGGGTAGTATACACACAAGTGTATATACAGAGAATCCATTTTAAGAGGAAACCTCGCATCATTCTGTCGCCGCGACTAACTGCTAACATTTATCAAAGAAATCTCAAATCTCAAATAAATGGTGACTAATAAGCATCTATGTTCAATCCTGCTTTATATTAATCTAATTAGTTGAGCTATTTGTATTTTGTAGATTCTAACTGTATTCATTTGCCGGTGGTAAGGGAACACGCTCCCCGCCGTGCCGGTGCAAGCACAATAGCGGGCAAAGTAAGAGTCGCTGCAACGTTTAAAATGGATTCCCTATATTATACCGGGCTTCTAATATAAACCCGGACCGGCCTCACGGGGTTTCACCCGTCAGACAGCGCTCTCTCCTCGTCCGCATTTCGCTCTGCCAGCAGCTCGTCCTTGAACTAGTCAGTTTACAATCGTTAGACAAGATGAGACGTCAGCTGACATTAGAGCAGCGCATTTATGTGTGTAAATATTATTATAAATACGAATCAGCTCGTCGCGTTCGCGTGGAATTTATTCGGAACTTCCCTGGACAATACCTCCTTCCAGATCGACAATCCACGATCTTGTGACTAAATTTGAGACCACTGGTTCAGTACAAAATAAGAAACACACGCGAAGGCGTACGGTTCTCACCGAAGAAAAATTAGACGAAATTGGCGAAAATTTGGAACGTTCACTACAAAAATCATTACCGAAATCAGCACAACAAGTTGGGATTTCAGTATCTCCTGCACATACAGCAACAAAATTGTTAAAACTCAAACCTTAGAAGTGTACACGTGTTCGTTGTCTAAACCAAGGTGATCCCATAGTACGTATGCGGGAGGACATTTCCAGCATTTTCTATAAGGTAAGAAACAGTTCAAGGAAGGGTGGCAGGCAGGGTGATTTGCGGGAGGAAGAGACAGCACTGCGTGCCGGGTGAAACTCCGTGAGGCCGGTCCGGTTTTATAATGGAAGCCCGTTAATATTTAACCCATATTCTTAACAACTTAAATATGTTCACTTAATAATAAGAAATATAAGAAAGTTTAAATCCCAGGTAGTATTGTAATTATTTATAGAATTTATTGTTATGGTCTTTATAGGAAGCCAGATATAATAAGAATAGTTAAGTCTCGTAGACTGCGATGGGTAGGACGTGCTGCGCGTATGGGGAATGAAAGACGTGCATGGAAGCTACGATTTGAGGGAAGTAGATTATAAGGGAATGATTGGAAAGCATTAGGTCAGGATAGGGATATATGGAGAGCTTATGTCCACGCGGCCATGAACCTATGGGTTCGATAGTGCCAGTAAGTAAGTATTGTTAGTTTAATTTTATTGGTTCAGGCTTTAAGCTTCGTATCAAGAGAAGAAGAAGAAAGCTGATGTGAGGACTGTAGCCGACTGATAGGCCAAGAACCTTCTAGATCCGTCGGGCTATGGAGTAGTAAATTAGCTTGGTTAAGTAACTCAAGGGAGCATCATGCTCCACGTGTCGATATATGGATACATGTATACATAATACTGCCAGAATAGAAGCTGTTGAAATGAGATTCCTCAGACCAATAGCAGTATATCAAAGAACAGACAAAAAACATAAGACAGAAGTCAGATAACTAAAAGTAGAAGAATTAAACTCAACACTAGAGAAATAGAGAACAAACTGGAAAGAACACTTGGCAAGGATGACTGAGAATAGAATACCAAAAGCAGCATACAACTATTCACCACGAGGAAGAAGAAGTTTGGGAAGACCAAGGAAAAGATGGAAAGAGCAGCAATTTGGAGCCGGAACAGGCTAGTAAATAAGCCTAAACCCTGAAGAAGAAGAAGAAGAAGAAGAAGAAGAAGAAGAAGAAGGAGGAGGAGGAGAAGCTGCATGTATATAGTTCGATAGCTGAGTATCGCCAGGATAATGAAATGAGGTCGCGAACGGAGTGTAAGTTGGAAGCTCGACTCATCTCATCACTTCACACACAATCCTAAGGATGGTGCAGACCTCAGCTCCCAATTAGAGTTTCCGTGTAAGGGGAGGATAAACACTTCGCTATTTTCTATCTCCCAACACTCCTGCTCTCATCCTCTCGGACCTTCACTTTTTTTCGTAAAAATTCACTAGCGTGTATGTGAACTGAAAAACTGAACTAAAATGAAAATATATCTACTGTAATAATAATAATAATAATAATAATAATAATAATAATAATAATAATAATAATAATAATAATAATAATAATAATAATCATGCTAATAATAATGATATCCTTCTTCTTCTTCTTCTTCTTCTTCTTCACGGTTTAGGCTTATTTACTAGCCTGTTCCGGCTCCAAATTGCTGCTCTTTCCATCTTTTCCTTGGTCTTCCCAAACTTCTTCTTCCTCGTAGTGAATAGTTGTATGCTGCTTTTGGTATTCTATTCTCAGTCATCATTGCTAAGTGATCTTTCCAGTTTGTTCTGTATTTCTCTATTATTGAGTTTAATTCCTCTATTTTTAGTTGTTGTCTTATTTTTGTGTTATGTTTTTGTCTGTTCTTTGATATCCCGCTATTGGTCTGAGGAATCTCATTTCAGCAGCTTGTATCCTGGCAGATTGTTGTGTTGTCACTGTCCATGTTTCGGATCCATAAGTAATAATAGGCACTGCCATTGTCTTGTACTCGTATAATTTCGTTATAGAGTCTTTCCTGGCTTTATTTTTCAAAGTTCTTTTAGTGTACCTGTTATATAATTAAACTTATTTATTTCATTTATATCCGTTTCTGCTGTGTATGATATTTCGCACCCAGGAAGTTATATGTTACTACTTGTTCTATTGGTTTATTTTCTAATATTATCTTTGTCCGAAGTGGATGAGCACTCTTGAAGGCCATTGTTTTTTTTATTTTTGTGAGGATATTTCCATGTTGAATATTAATGGTGATAATAATAATAATAATAATAATAATAATAATAATAATAATAATAATAATAATAATAATAATAATGGTAATAGTATAATAATAATAATATTAGTAATCATAATAGTAGTAATAATAACACTGGACAACAGCCAAAAAGTTACGGAAGTAAAAGTGACTGTTTTATGTTAATATGAAACTCCTAATTACGAATATGACAATTAAAATGTCAATGGTCTAGTTTTTAAATTATCAGCATGGTTAGTGTTACTGTATATGCTGTGAATATTGTAGTCAGTGTGAAGGTCAAGGAAACACCCTTAGAGGAGGGCAGACAGCGACAGCTGTATAATATAGATAAGATTTATCTTAAAGGATCAGTGTTTACCCCAACAGGTAGTGAAATCAGTTGAAGTGGAATTTCGTGAGTGAACAATGGTTTTTGTCTTGGTGTATAAGTTATATAAATGTGCAGTTTTGTCGTGTAGGACACATGTATGACATGTCTACACTTTTAAAATTATGCACAGAGTTAAGATTGCAGTGTAATGAAAGCTAAAATGCTAAAATTAGTCCACATAACTTTCGATATATTTTCGAAAAAGTGACATTCGCATTACGAAAGCAACATTAAACTCAATTTATTAAGGGAGCGTAGCAATCTTTATTTCGGGTGCAAAATAGAGGATCTTGACAAACATTTTGCTCCACATATTTTCTACATTGGCTGTTCTGCAAATTTGAGTGACTGGTTTAAAGGAAAGAAGAAATTCCCATGATTTGGAGAGAACAAACTAATTATGTAATTGCTTGTTATTTCTGCATGGTCCCACCAATTAAATTTATTTAAAAAAAGAAGGGATGAGCTGTGAATTATCCCAAAATACCTTCAGCTATTCGTCCTGTGCCACACTCTAAAGAGCTTCCTATTCCTGTACTACCAGACTACTATAATATTGATTCAGACGATGAAACGAAATCCAAAACTTCGGAAGAAATACCCAGGCCATCCACAACCTATGATCCTGACTTCAAACCTGAAATTCTAACTCAGTCACACAGAATGACTCAAGAGGAATTAAATGATCTTGTCTGAGACTCAGAACTCTCAATAGCCAAAGCAGAGCTCCTGGCTTCGCGATTTACACAGTTTAGGCATCTTGGCGAGAATGTAAAGTCTCTGCATATAGAACATGCGTGAAGCCACTTGAACATTAAAAAAATAATGGCATTGTATTCTGCAACAAATATACAAAGTCCAATGTCTGCTATAAACATCCAGCACAAACCAGAAGAGTGGCGAGTATTTTTAAATTCATCAAAATTCAATCTTAAGGCAGTGTTACTGATGTGATTACATTTAGATACTTGATGGGAGAGCATTTAGGTACTAACAAAATTTCCAAGACTGAGTACAACTAAAATTAAGGAAGGTATTTTTATTGGTTCTTAGATCAGGGAACTCTTCAAGGATAAACACTTTTCGGAACTTTTGAAAAGGAAATAATAAAAAATGCATGGGAACCATTCAGAGCAGTTGCCTTAAATTTCTTGGGGAACCACCGGGCCCCAAACTACAGACAATGTATTACTAGCTTACAGTAATATAATATACGGTTAAAAACTATAAAATAGTTACCTTGTAGGTCCGTCTCCTGAACTTAATAATAATTATTATTATTGTTGTTATTTTTATTACTGTTATTATTTCTATTATTATTATTGTTATGATTATTGTTATTATCGTTATTACTGTTATTATTATTTCGTTATTACTGTTATTATTATTGTCATTATTATTATTATTATTATTATTATTATTATTATTATTATATTATTATTATTTTAAACCCTCGTTCTCTCAATGAGATACGGATACATGTTATTGAGTGGCCCGGGGTCAGCGTACCTCCTCTTAGTGAAACAAGGTAGTACTAGGTTGGGAAAATTCGGTAAATTTTGCTTAGAGGTCTTTTTATTCAGGCTTAAGGATCTTTAATGAGCCAAAAAATCTTCAGACTTGGGACCTACGGCTAAAATCCCTCCAGGAGGACTTGATCCTTGGATTTTTCCATTCTAAAAAAAATCGACCGAGGCCGGATTTGAAACCGGGACCCACGAGACCAGAGGCTATTGTTATTATTATTAATAAAAATGGAACGAAAATTTGGGCATTAAGCATAGAGCAAACACACATACTATTGGTGACAGAGATGAATTCCTGGAGTGGAGTTTTCTAGAAATTCAAGAAGAGTCAAAGTTAGGAATACTAAAATCAGATAAATAATCGATGTTATAATATACGTTCTGCGAATTATTGAAAAAGAAGACTGAAATAGCGTGGCCACGTAATGAGGATGTCACATGACACGATACCTAAGCTGACATTAAATTTCGAAGCAGAGGACAACAGAAGAAAAGGGCTGATCAGAAGAAGGATCGGTTCAAGGAGTGCATGAGAGTATCCTGTTGAGAGGATTAACAGAGTGTGGTTCATAGAATAGGGATTTACGGAGTATAGTATTGTGTATATAATATAAATTGTGAAATATGTATTTGTAATTTTTTCTGGTTGAGTGGTAGATAAGGTCTTATAGCCTTTACTCTGCCACAATAAATAAAACATTATTATTATTATTATTATTTTTTTTTATTTTTTATTATTATCATTATTATTCATTTTCATTTTTTTTCAGCATGCCCCATTACCGTAGTAATATTACATGCATAACATAACAAACATAAAATCAGATTACATAACATTACATAACATCACATATTTGGTTTTTGTTTACATGTTTTTTTTTCATCTTCGTCACTTGTTAATCACTCATTTTCGTACACTATTGTTTTTATATATTTTTTGAAATGTCTTAAATATTTGTGTATTAGGTCTTTCTCCGTCACAGGCCATGTTCCTCCTTCTTTGCTGATTTCTTTTTTCAACTTATTTCTAGAATGCTGCTGCAATTCACAATTATAAAGGAGATGTTCTACATTTTGAATTGCTTTTCTACATGGACAGGTTGCGTTGTTTAATATTCCAATGCGATAAAGATGTGATTTATTTTTTCCATGACCAGTTACCATTTCAGTAATCATTATTATTATTTTTATTATTATTATTATTATTATTATTATTATTATTATTATTATTATTATTATTATTATTATTATTAGGCGAAATCGAGGAGATACTAAGGGCCAACATGCACATTCTATAAAATAATACTAAGAAATTGGGGCTGAAAGTAAACATCTCTTCTTCTTCTTCTTCTTCTTAAACATAATTTGTAGGATTTTCATCCTGTTCATTTCCAAAAGCACTCCTCGGAGGAAGACGTAATATTAGATCACACATATAAATACATCATATAATGGCAAATGAGGGAAATTTTAAAGGCGTGGATGAACAATAAATACAATAGGAATGTGACGCAGAAAGAAATTAAACTTAGGATCAATTCTGGATATGCAAATAAATTGTAAATAAAAGGAACACAATTTATAATGCAATAGTTCAAAGTGTCCCTGAGATCTTTTCTTATTTTCTCTAGTCTTCAAGACAAATGTTCATTTGGAATTTTCTTTCCAAGAGCCCTCTCAACATGTTCACCTTTTAAATCTATCACTAAAATAAATTTTAAAAATATATGCGATTGATCTTAGATTGAAGCATCTATAAATAAGAATCAAGTGAAAAAATTGTAGTAATAATAATTCGAACAATTATCATCATGATTATCTTCGGTGAGGCACGCCGTAGCGTAGTGGTTAAGACACTGCGCTACAAGCCGAAGGTCGAAGGTTCGAGTCCCGGTGGTTTCAGGATTTTTAAACTGACCCAAACCTTCGGCCGGCACTATGGCCCTGGGGTCGACTCAGACTCTAACTGAAATGAGTGCCAGACGTTTGTTCTGGGGGTAAAGGCGGCCGTCACGCAGGGTTGACAACTCGGCTGACATGAAGTGCCGATTGTCCTGAAATGTGGGAGCCTTAACCTCCTACCAAGGGCTTCCTGAGGCCTGTGGTGGGATCACTTTACCTTTTTATCTTCGGTAAATAACTCTTAGAATTTAGTCTTGAACTCCCGAACAACAGCTCACCATTCAGTTCTGTCCTTTATTTTCTGTCTCCAATTTCTGTTTCCAGTTCTTCTCAAATCATTCTCCACGCGATCCATCTCATAAATCCTGGTTCTACCATCTACTTTTAGAGTCAAGTTTTGTATAGAGTACTACCTTGGGGGATTGGTAGTGCCCTTTCTATATACATGTCCAACCGCTCGATTCGTCTGGCTCTAATATCTGCTATTGTATTTATGACTTTATTTCATAGCTTGTAGTTCCCGGTTAGTTCATTATCTCTAGTTGGCTGATGTATCCTCCTCAATTCAAACAATAATTAATTAACTCACCACTAGGTTCAAGGCCAAGCGTACATAAGTTCTCCACACATTCCTATCCTGATATATTTTCCAATCATTCTCTGAATAACCAATTCCCTCAAATCATGGTTAATGTATTCGCTCACCTCACCCTTGGCCTGCCAAATGGGCGCTTTCCTCTTATTTTCCTACAAGGAGTTTTCATGCCCATCTTGTATTGCCCATTCGTGCCACATGTCCTGTCTATAACAGTCTACGAGACCTAACTGTTATTAAAATATCTGGTTTCCCATTAAGATCGTATAGTTCACTGTTTATTAGTTTTCTCCATTCGCCTGTTTGTTCATTCCTCCTCTGTCCAAAATGTTTCGTGTGAACTCTTTTCTCAAATATTCGTTATATTTCATCCTCCCTTAAAGCAAGAGTCCATGATTCGCATCCATTTAATAAAACTGGGAGAATAACAGTTTTAAAATTTTTCAGTTTAATATTTTTCTAGAGAAGTTGGAAGGACAGGTATCCCTGTATTGCGTGATATCACGCATTTCCAAAATTGAGTGTATGCTCTCTGCACCTTATTCTTGTTTGTAATAATCACATCTACAAAATTTCCCTCATTTGTCATTAACAACAGATAATTCTAAGGAAAAAAATTATATTCTGAAAGTCCATGGGGAAAGGGAACAAAGTGTACAATAGAGGTCCCTTACTATAGGTTGAATCCATTTATATAATTAGGCTCCCTTAGATAAGACGAGGCTGTGATGATTATGTTTAAATTGACTATTTAACTCATGCCCCAAATGTTAGTCAATGACCAGTCACATTTCAATTAATTTTGTTTTACAATCAATGACAGTCGTGTTTTTACCTCGTTCTTTATCAGTTTCTCTTTATTAGCTCGTGTTTTTGTGATAAATAAAGCTCCTCCTTTTTTAAAATACTCTGAACAGCTCAGAGTATTATTTTTCTCCAACAAATACATTGAATATAGCAAATAATGAACAGATTCCTTGATTTTACTGAGTTGTTTCCTGAAAAAAATATTAACATATAATGCTGATTATAATACACAGTTTGATGTTTCATTATTTATCCACTAGGGTGCATTCTTACAATATTGCGATCCTATTTGGCAATAAATAATATGATCAAGTTGCAGTGAATATACGTAACCTCACATTTCTGATTTGTTTTCAAACATCGCCGTTTATATTAAATATATAAAATACCGATAATTATATTTAAATAGTGACTTTAGAGTAAACAGCTTATTTTATTCGTTAAATAGTCCTAACAATGCCACTCTAGATTTCCAAATCCTCCAGATAAATTGGAAATCGCTCGTGGCATTACTTATAATAAAATATTGAGTGCTAAGTAAATATAGTCAATTATACAAATTGGAAAATAAACTATCACGCGGGTAGTTAACATTGACTATTTAACTCATGTCCCAAATGAGAGTCAATGACCAATCACATTTCAATGATTTTTTATTTACAACCAATCACAGTCATGTTTCGCCTAAAGTTTACCAACTAAAGTTTATCATAATAACGAAAGCACCTCCTTTTTAACATTCTGAATAGGTCATAGAGCATTATTTTGCAGTGACTGACTCTCTAAGAAATACGGCTACCAGATTGAATATATAGTGATTGAATGTCAACACGTAGCGCATACGAGAGATAACATAAAAAATTGTTACAAATGTAACAATTGATTATACCACAAAAAAAAGAGAAACCACTGTTTGCACTTTCTTAAACGAATTATTTTCCAGGAAATGACGCAGAAAAATATAATTGACATATTTACATCATAGGATATCAGAAATTGATTAATATCTATAACATTGGTTATAAATTTCTCCATTAGGGTGCATTCTTACAACATTGCGATCATTTGGCAATAAATAATATTATGATCTGGATGCAGTGATCGAACGAAAGAAGCAAATAAAGCGTACCAATCGTTTCTCATTTGTTTTCAAACATCGCCGTTTACATTAAATATATACATATTTTAAAATAACTATAGTTAAATAATGATTTGTGAGTATACAGCTTAATTTTATTCGTTAAATAGTCCTAACAAATGCCACTCTTGATATCCAAATTCTCTAGATAAATTCACTCCTCCCTTCGTGAGTCGTGAATTTATCGATAATTTGGAAATTACTCGTGGCATTACTTATGAAAATTCCACGAGTGATCAAATTTAATTAGAAGGATGTATTTATAAAACATGTTGGTGAATAAAGAAAAGTTTTGCGTGTCCATAGCGTGAGTTATTCACCAGGCGCCCTAAAATATTTCCTGGAGCCCTCCATGAAAAAAGAGTCAGTAGTTCTACCTTCAGCCTTCATCACATCTCATCCTCATCAACATAAATCTTCGGCATGAGTGTATAATACGATATATTTATTTACGCTGTTAAACAGTAATTTAATGGAACAAATATTCAAGAAATACATATTTTACCTGTAAATATTTTTAAAAAAATGTGACTATTTCTTGTAAATCTATTACCTCTGGAATGATACGACATCGAACTATTTCTTGTCATTACCACTCTAACACCTCTGGTTTTAACACAGCTCTGTCGATAACAGTGCGTCTCTGTCGATATTAAAGATAATCTCCGTTTTTTTATCTAATATTGGGCGTCCATTAAATGTCATATAATTTCATGATTTTAGTCCACCGCTGTGTGGCAGCATGCAGCGTGGTGGATCCTCAGTCCAGACAAATTTCCCGGGCTGAGTTTTCTCAGGGTTTTTCCTTACCTGTATTACAAATGACATGAACTGTCATCATTACCTTATTAACCTCATTAGATTAAGATTAGTTTAAGGCCTCTTCTGGGGCATCAGTGTCATCTTCTTCACCTTTGATATCATCCGGGCTGTATAAATCCGCCTTCCAGGCGTCCCAACCTCACAAGTGAGTTACAAGTATGTCGTAATGAGAACCTGGTGACATTTATAAAAAAATCATATTTTTTATAGGTTAAATTACATTAGGTTAGATTTAGCTTATTGTAGGCTTAAAATATTTTATAATAAACTAGCCTAAATAAATGAAAATTAATGTGTTTTTATGTTTAGTTGAATAGGTAATGGGGAAAATAATTATAATTTTATATTTTTTAGATACCCCGTGCTGATTACCTGGCGTTGCCTGGGAATCTACTTATCTCGATCTTCTTGGCATAAATGAGCTAAAAGACAAAATTCATTATTGTTAGTTATCCGTAAAACAATACCCGCCATGTGCTGCTATGCTTGCACAGGAATCTACGTACTTGTCTCGATCTTCTTGAAATCAACGAAAGACAAAAATGATTATTATGAGTTATCCGCAAGAGATAAACATATGCTGTCGCGGACTTTTTTGTAGAGCTTTTCGAGATATCCAATTCTGTGTGCATTAATTTAGTGTATTAGTTATGGTTTAGGCAGCGTAAGCCATTTAATCATTCAGAGAGCTGTTTTTATTCACGTTTTTCCACTACAAAGGGCGATTTTAAGGGTGTAGGAGTTGAGTGGCACAACTCTCTTATAGCCTATGTTCATCCTGGGAATCTCCTGAACATTTTGCAAAAAGCCGCATCACAATCGGATCAACAGTATGGCCGCGCATAAAGTACGAACAAACAAACAAACGTTATTTTTTATGTATTAGATTCTATAAGAAATTGTTTAATTTCTGCAAATTTACAAAGTTAAAAATACGTTTATAGTCGTTATCTTCTGAGCCTAAAAGTATATCAAATTCTACAAACATTTTATCATCATCATAATCATCATCATTGTCTTCGAGGTATGGGCATATTGGCCCGTTCCGCTCCAGCTGAACAATATATTACAGATCGTCCTTCGAACTTCGTTTCGGTCTTCCTACATTTCTTCGGCCATCTGGTTTATATTAAAATATATGCTTTGATAAACGATTATTTGGCATTCTTTGTATATGTTCAAACCATTTACATTTATTTCTGCATATTCTATCTTTTAGATTATATACTTGTAATTTATATCCGATATCTTGACTTCCCTTTTGATCTCATAGAGATACACATGCAACGGATCTCAGAAATCTCATTTCCATTGTCTCAATTTTATGTTGGAGGCCAAGTCTCAGACCCGTATATTAACGTTGGAACGGCTACTGATCTATACAATTTCAATCGAGTTTCCCTTGTGGTCTTATTTGTATTTTTTTGCGTATAGTGGATTTGAGATGTTATTCCTTTGTGTATACATTCTTTCATTAATTTAATGTTAATTGTATTTCATTTTATTGTATTATTTTCATTATTGTTCAGTTTGACAGATAATTAATTATTTAGCAAGTACTATTGTTGTAATGTTTTTATTTAAATGTAACATAAGTTTTTTCTGGTGAGTGGAAGAGAAGGCCACATGGCCTTAACTCCACCAGGCTAAATAAATCTATTCTATTCTACCTATTCTAAATCTATTATTTCTCAAATATCTTATTCAACCACATGTATGTCGAAAACTCCCTAATTGCTTCATGTTCAAATGTTGCAGGTACGATATCATTCATCACTGATAATTAAAACAAGTTACTTGTTCAATAAAAACTTTCCATGCATTAAAATTGTCTTCAACTGCGTAAGTAAATAGCTTCCTTTGATTAATACTCTACAATATTAAACTTTTTAAAAAGTATTAGTTTGTTTTACTTTACGGTACACCCACCTAGTAGTAATATCTTCTTCCAATTAATACGCACAGTGTATAACAAGAACGAACAAAATAGAATGCGGTGTTATTTATACGTGAGTATATTACAGGCAATTATAACTCGTGTCGTGTACACAATTTTCACCTCTATGTATATCCCACCCCACAACCATAGCTTCAATACTATACCTCCCTGAAATAAACCGTTTTTTGCCGTTATATCCCTAACTTAAATTATAAAACTTCCCTCTCCCCTCCCATAATCTCGTAAAGTTCAACTGAACTAAATTGTACATGGCTATGAACTGTTCCCTCACATTTTTTAATGCTGCAGCTGTTGTGCCAATGAAAACCATTTATAATTACTCAATTGATAACAAGTTTAAAATCGTAGGTCCATGCAGTGACCCTATATGGCCAACTGATTTAATCCGGTGCCCTAATGTACTGTACAGGGGGGAGATGTGCTATTTCATATTCATGGGAGACGTAGAAATAGCGGGGGACGGAGGGAGTGTGTGATGATAGCTATACATTTAACACTGGAATGATGGCACATTATTTGGATCATATATGTGTAGACTCCAGTTCATTAGCTATCCGTCGACATATCATTCATTCATACATTTTGAACCCTCTACCCCTCACACCAATAGACTGTTCAATGTTGTACTAATTTACAGTCATAATCAGTGGCGTATTTAGGTATTTAGCGTTTAGAGCCAAGACGTAAAGGAATTTTTATGTACTAAGAAGTAAGACTGTAATACAGAATAATGGAAGTTAGACTTATGACTGTCTTTTGTTTTGGTTTCACATACAAACAGTTGAATAGACCTTTTAACAGACACTATCGGAGCTTTAATTGTAATAACAATTATACGATTTAAACTCTATTTTGAGAAATAAGACTTCTGAACGTCTTTTATTTTGGTTTAACATACAATCATTTGAATAGTATAATGAGAAGTAAGATATTTGGCTGTCTTTTATTCTGGTTTCACATAAAAACAGTTGAGTAGTATAATGAGAAGTAAGCCTTCTGACTGTCATTTATTTTGTTTTCACATACAAACAGTTGAATAGTACAATGAGAAGATATACTTCGTCTTTTATTTTGGTTTCACATACAAGCAGTTGAATAGTACAATGAGAAGTAAGACTTCTGACTGTCTTTTATTTTGGTTTCACATAAAAACAGTTGAACAGTCTAATGAGAAGTAAGACTCCTGACTGTCTTTTATTTTGGTTTCACATACAAACAGTTGAATAGTATAATGAGAAGTAAGACTTCTGTCATTTATTTTGGTTTCACATACAAACAGTTGAATAGTACAATGAGAAGATAGACTTAGTATTTTATTTTGGTTTCACATAAAACAGTTGAATAGTATAATGAGAAGTAAGACTTCTGACTGTCTTTTATTTTGGTTTCACATAAAAACAGTTGAGTAGTATAATGAGAAGTAAGACTTCTGGGTGTCATTTATTTTGGTTTCACATACAAACAGTTGAATAGTACAATGAGAAGATAGACTTCGTCTTTTATTTTGGTTTCACATACAAACAGTTGAGTAGTATAATCAGAAGTAACGTCTGTTATTTTGGTTTCACATACAAAAAGTTGAATAGTTTAATGAGAAGTAAGACTTCTGACTGTCTTTTATCTTCATTTTACACACAAACAGTTGATTAGTGTATTATACTCTCTGTATTGCAGTCTTATCTTTTAGTACATCATAATCCTAATTCTTGTTATGAAAAAGTGTAAAACGTTACTGATAATATATTTTTTATTCAATGCCACCATGTTGTCAATTCGACATTCTGGTATTCTCTCCTGGCTTGGCGTTATTGTAACCCACTTCTGAGGATGGGGCGTCTGGAGGGAGGAGTTACGCTGCCACGATGATGTATGATAGGTGATGGTAATGGTAATGATAAACCAGAAGAGCCCTTAATCCTAAACTTTAATGAATATGTTAATGATGATAATGTTGATCGCATAATGTCCCGGCACCGTTTGGACCTTAACATTTTAAAGCTAACAAATTATTACCAAACAGGGATGGATTATTGGAGAAGATATTCACTGAAGTACTTTAAAAAAAATTAGAAACGTTGAAATTAGGAAAGTTATTAAAGATGAAAGAAACGTATTAATCCTACAGATAATTGAAGGAAGACCATTAAGACGATATGCACATCTAAAGAGGATGACATCTGATAGAAACCCTAAAAAATATCTTGAAGTGGAAAATAGATAGAAAAAGAAGATAGGGAAGACCTAAAGAAGGTCGGATAATTGGTGTGAGGAGAGTGAACTGGATTTACAGATGTGAATGTTCAAGATTACTACAGCGAATTTCTTGAGGGTGATGGAAAACTACTGTTTTGTGGATAAAACTACTGTTTTGTGGATAAATTCCGAAATATATATATATTCGTACAGAGTTTAGAGACTCGGGTTCAAATCCCCACTCAAGCATTCATCTTTCTTTTCTTATCATTTGCCTTCATTGCCAAATGTCAAAAATATAGTTATAACATCTATATATATATATATATATATATATATATACAAGCGTTACTGCTATAAAGTAAATATTCTCTTTAAAAATTTCCTTAACTGTTATCTTAGCTACTAGATGTCAGTTGGAACAAATTTCCGCTACCTCTTGTGTGAATTGAGAAAACTACATATATAAGAAAAATGTAGTTCGTGTTGGAATTTTTGGGTAGCTTAGGTCGTTAGAGCCCTAAACGTTCAGAGTTTAGAGACTAGGGTTCAAATCCCAACTCAAGCATTCATTTTTCTTTTCTTATCATATATATATAATTATATATATATATATATATATATATATATATACATACATATATATCTGTTTCCAATTATCCGACCTTACTAAAATGTTAGTGTTAATTAAGGGAACATTTATTTTTAAACATATGTACATGAATTGAAAAAAAAACAATTGAATCTAGCCTACTTCATACGTATATTGAGGTTCATTTTTATCATCTCATATAGCTAATAGGGCCGAAAATTGTAACTCAAAAAATCAAATTCGCTGATACCAATAAGATTCCTACATTAATTAAGAATACATTTAGCTTATTTATCGGATATCTTAAATAATTCTGTCTGATTTAATATATAAATAATTACTTAAATATTATCCTATTGTACTAATTCCGAGCTAACTTAGTTATACTGTAAACAAACGCGGACTGCGGTGTTGTGAGAACCGTGGTACTAATTTTAATCGCCATATGACTGAATTTTATACTGCCTATTTTAAGTATTTTTTCGCATCAACTTTTGGTATCCATTTGTACTTTACTTTCTATTTTCGTAGAATTCTAATATTTGTTTTGAAAGTCTCTTTCAGTTCATTTGTTTAATATGCCCATTCAATTATAACCTTCGTTTTCTCATATCACTATAAATGTCTGTATATAATTTTATTTCCTTTTTAGTTTTCAGTCTAAATGCTTCGCTTACTACTTGTGGGCCTAATTTTTTTGAATTTTTTTCTACATTTTCTATACTTTGTTTTGATAAAGTTTCTGCTCCAAAGAGACACTCTGGTTTAAGCACAGTGTTATATTATTTTAATTTTATATGTAAATACACGCATTTTTTTATTATAGATGTGAGTACATCCGAAATGCAGTTTTCATTTTTTGGCTTCCACTTTTGTACGCTTTAGTTTCGATTCCATTTTCCTGAATTATTTCACTAAGATATTTAAATTGTGAAACTCGTTTCATTTTTCCATATTTGGTTTCTAAGTATTTTGTTGCTTGTATATTGTATGTATTCCGTTTTTTCAAAATAAATTTGAATTATTATTATTATTATTTTTATTTTTATTATTATTATTATTATTATTATTATTATTATTATTATTATTATTATTATTATTATTATTATTATTATATAGTCTACCCACTTCCAGCGTGATGGAATTTTTGTCTAATGCATCAACATTAGTAGTGTGTAAATACGCCACTGGTCCCGCGCCGTAGCCGAGCGGTTAAGGTAGGAAGCCTTGGTGCAGAGCTACGGGACTTGCGCTGGTCCGAGTCTCCATGGGGGAAGAAATTTTCTAATGGTATTTCGGTCAGTATGGGACCGGTGCCCACCCAGCATCGTGAGGCAATTGGGTAGCTACAATAAGTAGCGGCTCCAGGTTGAGGAACCAGCTATAACGGCTGGGGGACTCGACATGCTAACCACATGTCACCCCTACACTGGCTATTGATCATCTACCTCTGTGATTGACACATGTGGATGTGAAGGGCCAGCAACCGGCTGGTAAAAGGGCAACCGCTGAAAAGTGGAAAGACCCTCAATCGGAGGTTTCCAAGTATTTTGTTGCTTGTATATTGTATGTATTCCGTTTTTTCAAAATAAATTTGAATTATTATTATTATTATTATTATTATTATTATTATTATTATTATTATTATATAGTCTACCCACTTCCAGCGTGATGGAATTTTTGTCTAATGCATCAACATTAGTAGTATGTAAATACGCCACTGGTGATAGCAATAATTATTTGGTTCACCTACAAACAGATCGTATCTCTACACCCAACTGATTAATAGTTGCAAATATATATAGTGCAGCTCCTATAATTCGATGCTGGAAGTAATGGTTGCATATTCCAGGCGACATTAATGCTTTCTAAATGTATATATAACTATCACCCCTTTATATAAATCTGCGTCAATGATAGAGAAAACAACTTCAAACTGTTTTTGTTTGCAGTTCGATGCAATATAAATGTGTTTATTGCTTTTGAAGAAACAATTTTCCAGCAATTTGTTTTAAAAACGCTGGTTTCGATTTATTGTTTTGGATACAAAGCCGAAATCACTTTTATTGGTGATGGGTTTGTTAAAAGTTTGAATCAATATGAAGTAGGATTTATTGATTATTTCTTCGAATAAAACGAAATATACACATTAGGATTATAACTTTTCGAACTTTTGTGAAAATAAAATATTTCCTGTGCAATGGATGGATGAAAGTTTACTTAAAAACATCGAAAAAGGCCTTCATTTCACTGAGCTTCAAGAAATGGTCACCCCCAAATTCATTCAGAGCTTGTCAACGCGAGAAAAAAGGACGCATTCAAAACGTGTTGCATAAATAGCAATTTACTGTTTTTTAACATTATATTAAGGTATAATTGTAGGCTTTCACGGCCGGCGTCTTGATCCATATTTGGTTCGTCTTCCGGGCTTATAGGCCGTGGTCTGGTTGTCTTCTTACTCGACGTTTCGTCTACTGCTGCGGTAGACATCATCAGGAGATACTGCGTGCTTTCTGTGAACTCCTCAACAGTCGGCTGCAGACTGTTGAGGAGTTCACAGAAAGCACGCAGTATCTCCTGATGATGTCTACCGCAGCAGTAGACGAAACGTCGAGTAAGAAGACAACCAGACCACGGCCTATAAGCCCGGAAGACGAACCAAATATGGATTATATTAAGGATTTACAAAATAAGTTAAATACTGGAATATTAGCGTAATGTGACTCTTATCGTGTTTAGCGTCTCCCTTAAATTGATTTGTTGATTTTCTATATTTGCAGTTTGGACTCTCGAAGCGGAGACATCAGAAATGCGAGCCACTGGGCAATTCACGACGATATTGGTGTTCGCACATATTTCCAGGTGACAGGAATGTCTCCGTCAAGTCCAGCGAGACTCAAAATCCATAACGTGAAGCCAGAGGACGAGGGCGTGTTTCGTTGTCGCGTTGATTTCGTGGATTCTCCCACAAGAAACTTCAGAGTTAACCTCACAATTGTGGGTGAGTACAACACAGTAATAACAATAATAGTAACTAATTAACTTACTCATTGGCACTAACGATATCGACGGTTCATAAGCGAGTGGACTGAAATATTACCATGCATCCTTACCCATAGCCAATTTCTTCCAGACATTCCATGTTTAACCCACATTCCTCAAAATAATGATACTACACGACGCATAAAACTAGTTTCTGCAGATTCTTACTTACTTACTCACTGGCACTATCGAACCCGTAGGTTCATGGCCGCGCGGACATAAGCTCTCCATACATCCCTATCCTGAGCTAATGCTTTCCAATCATTCCCTGTATAATCTACTTCCCTCAAATCATAGTTAATGTTGTTCTCCCACCTCATTCTTGGTCTACCAACTGGGCGTTTTCCCTCTGGCTTTCCTACAAGAAGCTTCCATGCACGTCTTTCATTCCCCATACGTGCAACATGTCCTGCCCATCGCAGTCTACGAGACTTAACTGTTCTTATTATATCTGGCTTCCTATAAAGACCATGTAGTTCATTGTTATGTAGTCTTCTCCATTCACCTGTCTGTTCATCTCTCTTTGGTCCAAAAATTTTCCTAAGAACTTTATTCTGAAATACTCGTAATCTCCTTTCCTCCCTTAAAGTAAGAGTCCATGTTTCGCACCCATATAATATAACTGGTAGAATAATAGTTTTATATATTTTCAGCTTAACGTTTTTTGAAAGGAGTTGGGACATCAAAAGTCTCTGCAATGCATAATAGCACGCATTTCCAGAATTGAGTCTATGTTTAATTTCTTTGTGCGTCTCATTCCTATTTGTGATTATTGTTCCTAGGTATTTGAATTCAGCCACTTCCTCAAAATTTCCCTCATTTGTCATTAGCTGTCCATTTCCATTATATACTGAATTTCTACCTGTGACCACATATTTAATTTTACTGATATTTACTTCCAGTCCTAATTTCTTAGTGTTACTCAATAGTGTGTGCGTGTTAGCCTTTAGTATCTCCTCACTATCGACCAATAGTACTACATCATCAGCATAAACTAACAGCTTATTAATACCATTCAGTTGTAAGCCTTCCTCATTCTCTAAAGATTTAATGGCATGCTCTAGTACAAAATTAAATAGTAGAGGAGATAGTGCATCTCCTTGCTTCAACCCATTCTGGATTTCAAAAGTGTCTGAAAACTGTTTGCCTTTCTGCAGATTCTAGTTACCTTAGTTGATTTTTACTCAAACTCAAGTTTACGGAGCCATATAACAACACATGAACAGCCATAACTTTGTGAAATTTTAATTGTTTTTTTATTTCCTCATATATTTAAAGAAATGTATATTTATTTTCGAGATCTCATTGCTTATGTTACATCATATTCCAGGTAGTTAAAATATAATAATAATAATATTTATATTAAAACATTTATATAATAATATATTTCGTCCATTCCAATGCGCTCTGCAACACAATCATCATTATCATCGTCAAAGATTCCTTCCTCCTTTTTTAATATAAATATACACTACTAAAAAAAATTGGAAGAACGCATGTTTAAACAAAAGCCACAAAATAAATATTGAGTCAGATATTTTGATTAGAAGTAATGTTTAAAACCGGATTGAAGACCTTCTGGGTTTTATTAACTTTTCTCTCGATACATTAGTGAAGATCCAAGAGTTGCTGAAACCATAGTGAGTGCTCATTGAGTATTTTTTTTAAAAACATGTTTGAAGAATAATCTGTGGTAGGAAATTATTATTGTGTGTTCTCTGAATCTAATGAAAGAGCAATGAGACATCTGAATGAAACATTAGTTGCACTTGCAGTTTCATCGATTCCATTCGCTATGTCTCTGGAATTCTTGATATCTGCTTTTCCGTAATCCATAGGCTATGGAAGTGATGTAGAGAGACACGTGGATACCAAAGGCTACCCGATCTAGGTCGTACGAAGTAGATTACAAAGGTACAGGATTGATTTCGTGTCCTGTCAGCTTTGCGCAGACGAACATCTACAGCCAGAGATCAACAAAATGATTTATGAACAGCAACTGGGGCGATAATTTGTTATCAGATTGTAAGAAATAGACTGAGAAATGCAAGGTTGAGGTCTATAATCAAATTTAAAGCCCCTCGTTTAACACGATGTCACAAACAAAACCCGGCTGCAATTTGCTCAGAATCATGTCAACTAGCAGCTTTGCCAATAGAAGTGTGTTCTATTTAAGGACGAATCGAGATTTCGTGTTACGGTTTCTGATGGCCGTACACGTGTATGGAGACGTTCCTGGTGAACCACAATTATTGAACGTGACAGATTTGGAGGTGGTTCTGTTATGGTTTGGGCTGGGATTACTATTGAGTCTCGGGCAGAGCTTGTCGTTGTCTCTCAGCGCATGAATACCGACGTTTACATTAATGACATTATTCTTCAACATGTCATAACCTTTGGTTATGGTATGGACCGTAATTCTCTTCTAATGCAAGATAATGCTAGATATCATACAGCACATGGTACCACAGATATCCTGTAAGAATGACAAATTTGGGTGATGGACAGGCCTACATGCAGTCCGGACCTCAATCCGATCGAGCATACGTGGGATAAGCTGGAAAAACGTGTTCGTAAGCGTCCTGCTGTGCCACAGAACCTGGAAGAACTTCAAATGCACTCACCGAGGAATGGGAGAGAATCTGACAAGTTTCTGTAGGAAGACTTCTGGGAAGCATACCCTGTAGTTGTAATGCAGTCATTGAAGCTCAAGTAAGACACACTGAGTACTGACTGTTGAAATAAGCATGGAAACATTGATTCCTAATATAATAAATCTCAAATTTCCATTTTGTTTTCTGTTACAAATATGATAATTTGTTCGTATTTCTAAGACTCTACAATAAAACATTGTTTTATTATCTATTCTAATTTTACATAAATATTCAATTCATAATTACAAAATTTCAAAAATTAAATTTTTCCAATATTTATTTTGTGGTTTTAGTTTAAACATGTGTTCCTCTAATTTTGTTGAGTAGTGTATATTTTTCATAATCTTATTCTATTGCATGTAATGGCCTATTTGAAAGATGTTTTAAGCAAAGGGAAACATATTGCATTGAAATAATACTGAGAATATTTAATAAAATGTTTAACTCTGTAAAATTGTACATATATATATATATATTTATATATATATTAATTTCAGTTCCTCCGTCGCATCCGATGATCTTCGATGACACGGGGAAAGAAATAACAGGAGTGGCTGGACCATTTCTGGAGGGATTCGATCTCGCGCTCACGTGCCTTGTAAAGGGAGGTTAGTAAATATAAATATCTTGTTAGGGGTGAGAAAATGGAACAGTTTGCCGTATTGGCTAAAGTGGTAGTGGTTCATAGTTCCATGTCCGGAGGGGTTGAAAATTTTATAGTAAAATTAATTGAATTAAATTAAATTAATTTGGTTGTGAAATTGCTATTCTCTGTCACTTATCAATCTGTGAATATTTCAACGGAAAACAAATCACTAGCTATATCGGAAGTTATCGAATGCTTATTGGGTAATATTGTGGAGAAGATGGTAACTCAGGGATGCTTATATTATACACTTATTACTTCAATTTATTGAATAATTATATAATTACAATTATAGAATTACAATGGTTTATACCTCACTAATTCGGATTGGGGTTGATGAATTTATTTAAGCCCACGTGTTTTTAATATCACTTTTACTAAAGGTCACGAACGGTTGCTGTAGGACTTGTTTCTTGCAGACCGTATGAGGGTGAGAGAGTTTTCACACACGTCCTCGCCTTATAAGGGTGATGACTCCTCCTATAAAGTCACGATTCCCACTCCAAATGCACATGCTATTCATTACAACTTAGAGGGGTACGTACCATTCGTTCGTGGTTCCTATGTTGGTAATAGACTCGTGTGGACGTTTGTGCGCCTTCCAGTTATTACTATTAATCTATGTTTTAGTACTTAGAGTCTATTACTTCTTGCCACAGATTATGTAGGTTAGATTAGGTATTTACTTGGCTATCTTAATTTTTTGTTAGCGTGTTATTCATAAGTTTAATTTTAGCATGATGGAGTTTGGAGAATGAAAACAAATAATAAATATTATATCTCGCAAACAATAATAGTTTTATAAAATATCACACCAATGCCTTTGCTTGGTCTTGTATCGAGGATGCCAAAAAATAAGAGTCCCTAAAGAAGTTTTATGCAACGGAGTAAGATCTAAAGAAATACCAACTCTTGGATGGAAAAACAGTGTGATAAATTACTTGAGAGAGATGGGAACCGGTGAGTTTCATAAACCATAGAGTTACGGTTATTTTTAATGCTGGGCTACTACTTTGGTTGCTATTGAATCATTAAAATTAAAAATGTAATCGGGGTCCTTTGTGAAGGGAGGTAGAAAGGAACTCATAACACTGAGCATAAAAATAATTTTTGTTTGTCTCAGAAACAAAAATATCTGATTCTCATAGTATTTTTTCTCCTGAATTCAAATATGATATCGGTGTTTCTCCATCACGCAAGGTTTCCGAGAGACAGGAATTTATAATTTCAAACACTTTAATATTTTCTACATTCGTAACTACACAATATTCGAACATTCGAACTCACCTAGAAAGTAAGAAATCACGATTTTCTGCTATATTTCGCCTGTGGAGCATCCCTCTTGATGGTCCAACAATAATCGGCCAGCATATTAGGATTCCATTTGCCTTGATATCTCTTTTCCATTGCTGAAATCTCCTGATGAAAGTGTTCCCCGCGCTCATCATTCACTGTGCCAAGATTTTCCGGGAAGAAATCTAGGTTTATTAAAAAAATAATTATATAAATCCATTAATTGAATTTGAAATAAAATAAAACTGTGGATGACGGAGAAATTCCGATTACATATTTGAAAACACGATAAAAAACTGCATTAAGTACAACTATTGGTACTCACTAGATAAAAATCATGTTGTCCAGTGTAATTGAAATATAATGTGTGTGTGTTTGTCCTAATTCTATCTACTGGACGTTTCGAGCTTCGAGTTCCACATTGGGCGAATATTTGGCGTTAACGTGATCTGTTTTAAATTTATACAACACTTCAGAGGGCCACTTTTAGTAGATGATATATTATTGTATTGTGTATAGAGAGGAGTGTAGGATGAATGTACGTTTATATGCGTATACAGTGTATAAAGTGTGTAGTATGATAGACGATGGAGAAGAGGAGAGAGAAAAGATAAGACCTTCTTGCACATGTGTAATCCTGTCGAAAACACACAACAAACACTGACATATTTAAAAACTCATGTTTCAGGTCGACCACCTCCGAAAGTGATTTGGTTTCACGGCAATCGAGTGTTAGATCAGGAATTAGAAACATCTTATGGTGATGAAACAAGAAATAGACTTTACCTCAAGGTTGTTTCAAGGGCACTCCTACACGATACTCTCAGATGTGAAGCAACATCTTCAGAACTCATTGATCCTGTGTCCAGGAATGTTTCTATTGAACTTTATCGTGAGTACCACAAGAAATTACTATTTTTTTTACAATTTATTATTTGTAAAATATTAACACATATTTTCAAGCCTAGTAAAACTTGAGTTCTTAGATTCCTTGCCTCATACCAATGACGTTCGATATCTCAAAGTGTTTTTGGACAAATATGGTTCAAGTCAATAAAAATTATTCGAAATATAGAACATACAATAGAGTGAAGTATTCTGAAGCTACTGTACATATTGTAATTAAAAATTATATTCTCGGGGATTCTTAACAAGATTTTTTTAAATAACTTTATTGCTAATTTACAATCTATCTTGAAAAGACAACAAGTACATTTGTTAAAAGACATAACTTGTTAGGAGAATACTGCCCACTGACAGCGCTCCATTAGACAACATTTAATGCGAAAATGAAAGGAAGTTCTAATATTTTATTTCTTTTTAGTCTTCTTATTTCTTCACTGTTCTCTAGAAGATTGATTGCAAGATGATTAGGATGAACTTCTAGTCGCCTTAGATATCGAGTGCTCTACTTTTCTATTTATTCTTTTACAGTAGCTATTTTGAAATCATGATGAATAGTGGCGTTGTTTACATACCATGGAGCAGCAACAATAAAACGAAGGGTCTTAGAGTGAAATCTCTGTAAAATTTCAATATTGGAATTGCTGGCAGTTTCCCATAATTGAATACCGTAAGTCCAAATAGGTTTGAGTATATTTTTATGTATTAGAAGTTTATTTTCTAGACTATCTTAACAACATGTGACGCGAAACATTTTTTTAAGTTCCAAACATACACCATGCGCATGCACCAAAAAAAAACAGCCAACATATACATGATATTAACGAATCTAAGAAGTAATCTAACGCAATTTAAGGCCTCTAACCTGTGAAAGAAAGCAAAACCCAAAAATGAATAGATATAGTTATGATATTCTGAAGTATATGTGGACAGTTAATTAGTACATACTAAGTATGTCATACTCTATGTTGGCTGCACTGGAACAGTCTTTGTTGTTATATAGAATATTCGTTAAAATTAATATGGCTGCCACGTGTTCATATGATAGGTTTATCATAAGTAATGCCACGAGTGATTTCCAAATTATCGATAAATTCACGACTCACGAAGTGAGGAGTGAATTTATCTAGATAATTTGGAAATCAAGAGTGGCATTTGTTGGGACTATTTAACGAATGAAATTAAGGTGTTTTCTCAAAAATCATTATTTAAATATAGTTATTTAAAAATATTTATACATTTAATTTAAACGGCGATGTTTGAAAACAAATGAGAAACGATTGATACGCTTCATTTCCTTCCTTTGTTCATCACTGCAACCAGATCATATTATTTATTGCCAAAGGATCGCAATATTGTAAGAATGCAGCCTAGTGGAGAAATTTATAACCAACGTTATAGGTATTAATTAATTTGATGTCCTATGATGTAAATACGTCAATCATATGTTTCTTCAACTTCATTTCCTGGAAACTAATTCGTTTAAGAAAGTGCAAACAGTGGTTTCCTTTTTGTTTGTGGTATAATCCATTGTTGCAAATGTTTTTATATTATCTATCGTATTCGCTTTCTGCTGACATTCATGCACTATATATACAATCTGGTAGCCGTATTTCTTGGAGGATCAGTCACTGCAAAATTTTGGTATGACCTATTCAGAATGTTAAAAATGAGATGCTTTGTTTATTATGATAAAGTTTAGTTGGTAAATTTTAGGCGAAACACGACTGTGATTGGTTATAAATAAAAAAAATCATTGAAATGTGATTGGTTATTGTCTCCCATTTGAGGCATGAGTTAAATAGTCATAGAAAAATATATTGAAACAATTGTTAGAAAAAATGTAAAAATCATTGTAAATGACGAGACATAATTTGAAAAATGAACTCTAAGAATAAAATTTGACAGAAGTTTATGAAGGAATTAAAAACATCGCGTCACGTGTTGTAAAGAATAGCCATATCTCCAATTTCATTTTAGTAAATCGCTGTACTTTAATATTAACAAAATAAAAAAAGACATAATTACATCTTTATAAACTGATTGTATTGCTATTATATGGAAGTGACCTAAGTATCAGACAAGTTAGGACAAATTGAATCATCCGAAAAGTATATTATTCAGATTTGTATCAGATCTCCATTACCAGACCACAAAAGCAATATAGATATTAAAGCATAATTAAATATATAATCAATTAAAGCTATAGTTAAAAATGCAGAACAAACTAGAGAGATCACATTCAACGAATACCAGATTCGAGAATATCAAAAGATTCTCTATACTACAATCCAAAAGTAAAAAAGAAATATAGGCCGACCATTGAATATATGGCTGGAACAACTATTTCTTTAGATTGAACAGGCCAGAAGGCCTACTCCTTGAAGCCACTGATGATATAGATTTTACTTACAATATGATATGTTTGTGAAGAAGTCTTTTTTTTTTTGTTAAGCAACTTTCTGTTTCCTATAAAGTCTTCAAGCGGGTATATGTTAGATTAGATAGGGACAAAGGGAATTGTGTTAATCCTTTTGTGCGTGTGTCACTAATTAAAAAGTCATTCTGTGCATTTTCCATTCTGTGAATCACCTGTAACTTTTCACTCACAATTAAAGTTTTAAAAACTTGCTTCTTCCCCACAGTGCGAACTTTACTCTATGCTACTGGTCAGTAAATATAATAATATACACTGCATTCTACAGAAAACAAGTTTTTCGCACTTTTGTGAACAAATTGCAATTAACAAGTGTAGAAAACAATACATTTAGATACTATAGAATACCCTACAAATAATTGAAGTTTGACCACCACTTATCATATTGAAGTAGTTTTCTAATCTGCTGTCATAAGTAAGAAAACGAAATATTTATTACAGGTAGTTTTATATATAAAAAATTGCCCAGCCATTTTTCATTCAAGTTTTTTGTCAATTTTATTTCTCTTGCCTGTAGGTTTCCCGTATCGGGTCTTCTACACCTCAGTTTTGACCTTTCCTATGATCGCTTCCTATTAGGGAATTCCAATGGAATGAAGCTATTGAATTTTTTCCCATGAGAAAACAAAAATGTATATACAGAGTAATTCAAAAGGTTGCGAACAAATTTCAGGAGCTTACAGAGGGGTCGAAATGCAACAACTTTTGATTAGTAATTTATGGTATGGAAAGTAATCCTGATCAGTATAAGTCCTGGAATGTCTGGATGGACAAGAAATTATTTTGTGCACACACTTAAGCAAATGTAAATGTAAGCAGGTCCTTGTTGACTCATTTCCAAAGTCTATTACACATTGGTAGAGTAACGATACTTCTGTCTCTTGAATCATTATATGAAATAGTACTGTGAGGTATAATTTAAAATTTAGAATAAATTCTGTACATATCCTTCTTCTAATTAGCCCGGTTAAAAATCTAGACGGTTCCATTATCGGTAATTTCATGATCGATGTTATGTTGTCCAGGAGCACTGCTTCTTACTCCATCTGTTGGTGGACTGAAGAACCTCCGAATAAATTCAACTTCCCTGGAAATTTCGAAATTAATTAATTTTTCTTTCTTGCATTTTTATGTGAATTTTTTTTCAAACGGTGAGCTCATTTAGTTTATCTGTTATTTGTTTTATTAAACTAGATATCTTTCAATTAGTTGCATTTCTGACCAAATATGAGCGGCTACTGATGATTTATCCACTTCATCATTTTTGACATTCCTAGGATATTCCTTCACCCTGATTTTCAAATTTCACTTTCTTTTCCTTATGTAAATTTTATCACAATTTCCGCATGTAATGTGGTATATTCCCAATTGGTTTGTTTTCTTTATATATTTTGTAATTGTTGTTGATTTTATCTACACGATAGATTACTCGGACGGAAGAATTTTCGTTTCCAGGGTATATCGCGTGGAAGTGAGTCTACCTTTATTTTATCAAATCAGTTCAAATCAAGGAAGTTGTAGATTGAAAGAAACTACTCACTGACATTTATAAAAAAACATAAGACAGAAGTATTACAATGGATATCATCTCATTGCAGAATCAATGGAAATGAATTGGCTGATATGCTTGAGGAGCAATGTGCTCGTAGCAAGAAAATTCAAATAATTCTTATCGCTTAGCAATAATTTATATCAAACGAACGATAAAAAACATTCTCAACCGATTTTGAGATCAGAATTTAAAAAAAGTGCAAAAAACACTATCCACACTAAACCAGATGAACCTCAAAAAGAATCTGTAGCATATTTTGGACCAAACACAGGACATTATGCCTTGCAGCTCATCTTCGTCGAATTGGAATTTACAGAAGTGAACATTGCCCACTTTGCTCCACAAACACTAACATGGACAGAAACCACCTGCTACAGTGTCAAGCACGTCATTCTGCTACGCTGAAGGATAGATATTGGGAAGCAAGAGTCAAATTTTCTGTTTTATATGATGTTTTATTGTTTTAATGTATAGTTATCAGTTATTCGTTAACTATTAATTATGGGAAATTACTTCTGTCAAGTCCCCTGCTTTTGTATGAATAAATAAATAATTGGAAAACATTTGCTCAGGAAAATTAAAGAGGGACATTGAAACTTCTTGAAGGGGAGCCCGAGGGTTAGCAGTCAGTTGGTGGTAGGAAAGCCCGAGGGTTTTACAGCAAGTTGGTAGACCAGTAATGAAATGGGAGAATGCCATTAATCAAGATTTGAAGGAGTTGATTTATACAGCAATAAAACCTTAGCAAGACTTGCACTTTGCTACGGCAGTGAGGCATGGACTTCGAGGAAAGGAGAAGAGAGCAGGATAACTTCTAGTGAAATGAGATTCATGAGGTATACAGACCTCTCTATATATATATTCGCCTGGTAGTGTAATGGATATCACGCTGAGGTACAGACTCAGAGATCCGGGTTCGAATCCCGTCCAGGCATTTATTTTTCTTATCATACCATATTAAGCTTGCATTGCTCAATGTTAAACATTTAATTATAACATCGATAAAGCGTCACTGCTATAAAGTAAAATAAATATTCTCTTTAATTTGCTTACTTGTTATAGTCAGCTACTAGATGGCAGTGAAGACAGAGTTCTCGCGACATCTAGTAATAATGGAGAGTATAATACATATAAAAGAAAAATAAGTGTTTGAATTGGATTCGCCTGGTAGTGTAATGGATATCACGCTGAGGTACAGACTCAGAGATCCGGGTTCGAATCCCATCCAGGCATTTATTTTTCTTATCATACCATATTAAGCTTGCATTGCTCAATGATAAACATTTACTTATAACATCGATAAAGCGTCACTGCTATAAAGTAAAGTAAATATTCTCTTTAATTTGCTTACTTGTTATAGTCAGCTACTAGATGGCAGACAGAGTTCTCGCGACATCTAGTAATAATGGAGAGTATAATACATATATAAGAAAAATGAGTGCTTGAATTGGATTCGCCTGGTAGTGTAATGGATATCACGCTGAGGTACAGACTCAGAGATCCGGGTTCGAATCCCGTCCAAGCATTTATTTTTCTTATCATACCATATATATATATATATATATATATATATGTATATGGGCTTAATCTTATCTCATCTCTCGACCCGACCTTGAATTGGACACGAGTTGAGGATATTTATTTATTCTGACAGAAGTGCTATGTGTATTTGGTGCTTGTTTCTGCATATATTCTTCTTCCATGTATACCTATAATTCAAGATTACACAATATAATTTCAATGTTCTCTTTAATGTATTGTAGGAAATGTTGGTGTCGGCCGCGGTGGACTAGTGGATATGTTCCTTGCTTCTAGTACGGGTCATGGGTTCTGTTACGGAATGAAATAATTGATAAAACATAGGTTTCAGTAACCTCGCGTAAATTGGTTCAATATTTACTATGAAGCTACCTAGGAGCTTGACTTTATTAAATAATAAATTATAAATAAAAGTAAAGTGATCCCACAACAGGCCCGGAGGCCCTTGGGGTAGTAGGAGGTTAAGGCTCCCACTTTTTCTAGACAATCGGCACTTTGTGTCAGCCGGGTTGTCAGCCCTGCGTGACGGCCGTCTTTACCCCCAGAACAAGCGTCTGGTACTCATTTCCGTTAGAGGCTGAGTCGACCCCAGGGCCATAGTGCCGCCAGAGGGTTTGGGTCAGTTTAAAAATCCTGACCCCAACGGGACTTGAACCCTCGACCCTCCGGCTTGTAGCTCAGTGCCTTAACCACTACGCTACGGCGTGCCCCAATACTTTCGTCAAATAATTATGTCGAAGAAAGTTTAATATTAATTTAAAAGTTTCGTAATTCATAAATAAAGTATTGAATTAGTACATTTAACATACTCAGCCTTTTAATTCGCACAATTTAAATTGACTTGAGTTTCACAGTTTTTAGAATAATCTAAATTTAAATCAGCCATCCATTAGAAAATCTTTAATAATAATATAAGTATTGATTTTCTGTAATTACACAGAAATAACAGATTATATAAATTTCCTCGATAATATTCATTGAAGCATGATTGTAGTTAAATGAAAATTTTAAAGATAATTCTTTTTTAATATTGGACTAGAAGAATAACAATAGTAACAAAGTAAAGTAAAACAAAACAAAAATAACAATGTTGCACGTTTCGAAATTTTGAGTGGTTATATATTTATGTTAAAAAATATAATCACATCAGTTGACTGGATATGTTTTACAATTTTTATAGTCAGATTTTGAAATCCGATTTGGAATTTAACAGGTTCAAATCTGGCCAGTTCCGGTGGATTTTTAGGATGACAAATACCAAGGGACAAGTGATATCGGAAGGACATTAAGCCTTACGTCCCGAATCTGAAGATAAAAGAACCACAAACCTGAATAAAAAGGTATCTGTGCAAAAAGTTAATCGGCCTTCATCGATGAAAGTAATACCTTATTTGCGTACTAATTCTCCCTTTGAGGCGATATACCAACCACATGCCACCATGTCACTCTTCGACATCTGTAGTTAAATCTTCTTCTTCTTCAACACGGTTTAGGATTATTTGCTAGCCTGTTCCGGCTCCAAATTACTGCTGTTTCCATATTTTCTTTCGTCTTCCCAAACTTCTTCCTCGTGGTGAACAGCTGTATGCTGCTTTTGTTATTCTATTCTCAGTCATCCTTGCCAAGTGTTCTTTCCAGTTTGTTCTGTATTTCACTATTGTTGTATTTAATTCCTCTACTTTTAGTGTTGTCTCATTTCTGTGTTATGTTTTTTGTCAGTTCTTTGTTATCCTGCTGTTGGTCTGAGGAATGTCATTTCAGCAGCTTGTAGTTAAATAATTAGCTAATTCAGTTGCATTATTGAACCTTGCGGCTGAACTTTCGGTGGCACGAGGGTTTCTTCAGGGCGTATTTAGATTAATCTTCTTTCTGGGTTCTACTGGTGTGATGACAAGGAATTCGATGATCAGTAACAATGAGTTGAGTAATTAATTAAAACGGGTTTATTCTGTTAACCTCTAATGAACGACACAGTACATAATGAATTAATATTGTCTTGAAGGCTACTTGAGCAAATCTAGACTTCCCTAGAATAGATAGATAAATTCACACTTTTATGTAATAATATGGGAGCAACTGGTTTCTTTAAATACTCATTATATGATAAACTAGCCCACTATGTTTCCATAAGAGAGCTACTGGCTCATCGATGATCGTATGTACTCGAAAGGGAAAAACTGGCCACACACTATGTGTGTATGGGCCACTAACCACACTGTATGTGTGTGTGTGTGTGTGTGTGTGTGTGTGTGTGTGTGTGTGTATGAGTTACTAACCACACTGTGTGATCGTATGAGAGCGACTAACCACACTGTGTTAACAATAACATTTCTTGGCCTTTTATATTAATTTTCCAAGGAAGTTTTAAATTGGCTCAAGTATTCCTTTTAATAAAATTTATTTTTTTTGCAAATTTGAACATATTCAACACGTCAATCAAATTTATACTTTTATGATAAACATTAGTTTCGCTTCGCTAGGTACCTGAACCTGCCAACCCTTGAATTGCCGTTACCCACAGTATACAAAAGCTTATTGTGTGGTCCCAAATAATAAACAAAATTAATTCTAGGAATTACCCCGCATCAACCTGTAGGTTCATGGTCGCCTGGACATAAGGTCCCAACACATCTAGTGTTTTACAATCGTCCCCTGTTTAATCTACACCCCTAAAATTATGGTTAATATTATTCTCCCACCTCAGTCTTGGTCTACCAACTGGGCGTTTTCCATCTCTTTTTCCTACCAGTAGTTAAATAAGTGTAACTCAATTTGCCGATTAAAAAAATCCTGTCAGGGAGCATCCGCATCCCCACACGAGACATACTTGTTATATAACTGTACACCAAAATGATGAAAGTAGAATAAATTCTTCACAAATGAGATTCATACAATCCCTGCTACTTCTGTAAAATATATAAAAAGAAATAATGGTTTCAGGAAATGAACCACTCAAATAGAAACATAATAAGGCTGTAGATATACTTCAGGTAAAAATGAGAAGAAATTGTATTTTCCATTTCACTGTGTATGTGAATCCATAAAAGTGTTCTGATGTGTTATTTTTTTCTGTTTATTTTCCACTCAGCAGCTTTTTTCTTTCTCTTTCTGTCCTTTTCGAACTCATATGGGAAACTGCGTTCCATGTACAGGTGGCCCGCCAATGACGGTGCTGCTGCTAACTAAAGCCATTAGAAGAAAAGAGGTTTTGTTGCCAAGGGAAACGACAAAAGAAGTGCGTATTGTCCGAAGTCAAATAAAAGCAGGCACAAAAATCTACAGAGACAACTTTCATCAACCGCTTTCTTTCCAGAAATATCTTAGCTCCATAAAATGAAATTTAATTTCTTAAAATTTTTATCTAAATAAACTTAACAATACTTGTAAAATCCATTGTAAATCACAATTGAGGTTATGTAATTTTTTTTTAAATAATAAAAACAGTAGGCTTTGCAGATGACCAGATTTTAATAAGAAAAACAGAGGATGAACTACAAAGAATGCTATATAAACTAAATGAAATTAAAAAAAATACAACATAGAAATATCATCAGAAAAATAAAAAACAATGACGCTCATCCAGTTCGGACAAAGATTATATTAGAAAATAAACCAATAGGACAAGTGGTAAGATATAATTTCCTAGGTTGCGAAATATCATGCACAGCGCAAACAGATATAAATAACAAACGAAATAAGTTTATTTATATAACAGGAACACTAAAAATAACTTTGAAAAATAAAGCCAGAAAAAACTCTATAATGAAATTATACAAGACAATGGCAGTGCCTATTATTACTTATGGATCCGACACATAGACACTGACAACACAACAATCTGCCAGAATAGAAGTTGCTGAAATTAAATTCCTCAGACCAATAGCAGGATATCAAAGAACAGACAAAGAACATAACACAGAAATAAGACAACTAAAAGTAGAGGAATTAAACACAACACTAGCGAAGTACAGAACCAACTGTAAAGAACACTTGACAAAGATGACTGAGAATAGAATACCAAAAGCAGCATACAGCTATTCACCACGAGGAAGAAGAAGTTTGGGAAGACCAAGGAAAAGATGGAAACAGCAGCAATTTGGAGCCGGAACAGGCTAGTAAAAATCCTAAACCGTAAAGAAGAAGAAGATTAAGGGTCGTATGTTAGAACATTACTCTCTACTCAAATTACTTCCAATCACTAGTGAGCTGATTCGCTGTGAGCAATTGCTGAGAACGAATTAACGGCCGACTTATCGGTCATGCACGAGAGTCGACGTTTTCGTAATATTGGCAACGAATTACCCAGAATTCTCAGCGATAAAACCACTTCCGTTATTTTCGTCTGCTATAGAGGAATGCATTTATGCTTGCATCCCGCAAATAATACCGTATACAAACACGTCTGCGACACGCAATATTACGCCGATTCTCCTGTTCTTCCAGTTGAATTCTTTGGTAGACTCTATCAAATTCCTCTTCTCCGTGTATACCGAAAACATGATCGAAGTCTTCAAGGTCCGACATCTTGGATAAATGTTGGATAAAGCAGCAAAGTACATCGATTACCATCGGTTCCCGTTCGGTTCCCTTCGGGTTTTAATTTGAGTTGCTCATTTAAGCTACCTCCGCAGGTAGCTTACAAATTTAACCAATTATTATCGCATGAACAGATTTCTGAGTAAGCAAAATCGTATTAGCATACAACTTGCTCAGCAGAGAAGGCATTTTACTGTCTAATGCGTCCAAACATGCGACCCTAAATCTGTTATTTCAGTCGTGCTGAATTAAAATTGATTTCTGCTTAAAAATTCCGTCTATTAGTTAAAATCACGTAGCCCTTTCAGAATATGTTTCATCTTCGGCATGGTTCCATTTAACGAAACAGTGAGTTACATGACCTATTTAGGGAACCAGATATAACAAGAACAGTTAAGACTTGCAGACAGCGATGGGCAATAATGGGTAATGAAAGAGGGACGTTGAAAATTGTTATATGAAAACTAGAGGGAAGCACCGTGCCGAGTGATTAAGGTAGGAAGCCTTGGCGAAGAGCTACGGGACTTGTGCTTCTTCGAGTGTTCATGGGGAAGAAATTTTCTCGTGGTATTTCGGCCAATATGGGACCTGTGCCCACCCAGCATCGTGAGGCATTTGGGTAGCTACAATAAGTAGCGGCTCCAGGTTGAGAAAACCAGCTTATACTGACTAGATGATCATGTACCTCTACGATTGACGCATGTGAATGTGCGGCCAGGAGTCGGCTGATAGGCTAAGGGCCTTCTAGGTTTGTCGCGCCATGGAATTAAATTATTAAAGCTGAGCATAAGTTACAGACAGCAGAAATGCTAGTCGCAGAGCCAAGTGCATTAGAGGTTGAAATGGCAATTGAAAAATTGAAGATGTATAAGGCATCAGGTTCAGGTGAGATCCCAGCAGAACTGATAAAATCAGGGGGAGAAAAATTGATGGACAAAATACGCTGGTTGCTTAGTATGATTTGGGAAAAAGAAGCTCTTCCAGATGAATGGAAGGAATCAATTATCGTACCAATTTATAAGAAAGGAGATAAAACTGATTGCAACAACTACAGGGGCATCTCATTACTTTCAACTTCATACAAAATTCTTACAAATATATTAGTAAGCAGACTTACTCCCTACATTGATGACATTCTAGGAGATCATCAATGTGCATTTAGAAGAAACAGGTCTACAACAGATCAGATTTCTAGTATAAGACAGATTTTAGAAAAGAAATTAAGAGGGAGAAGTTATATAGTATCCTGCTGGAGTTCGGAATTCCTAAAAAGTTAGTTAGACTTATACGAATGTGTCTAAATGGCTCAAATAGTAGGGTGCGTGTAGGCAAACAGTTTTCAGACACTTTTGAAATCCAGAATGGGTTGAAGCAAGGAGATGCACTATCTCCTCTACTATTTAATCTTGTATTAGAGCATGCCATTAAATCTTTAGAGAATGAGGAAGGCTTACAAGTGAATGGTATTAATAAGCTGTTAGTTTATGCTGATGATGTAGTATTGGTGGCCGATAGCGAGGAGATACTAAAGGCCAACACGCACACACTATTGAGTAACACTAAGAAATTAGGACTGGAAGTAAATATCAGTAAAACTAAATATATGGTCACACGTAGAAATTCAGTATATAATGGAAATGGACAGCTAATGACAAATGAGGGAAATTTTGAGGAAGTGGCTGAATTAAAATACCTAGGAACAATAATCACAAATAGGAATGAGATGCACAAAGAAATTAAACATAGGCTCAATTCTGGAAATGCATGCTATTATGCATTGCAGAGACTTTTGATGTCTCAACTCCTTTCAAAAAACGTTAAGCTGAAAATATATAAAACTATTATTCTACCAGTTATATTATATGGGTGCGAAACATGGACTCTTACTTTAAGGGAGGAAAGGAGATTACGGGTATTTGAGAATAAAGTTCTTAGGAAATTTTTGGACCAAAGAGATATGAACAGACAGGTGAATGGAGAAGCCTTCATAACAATGAACTACATAGTCTTTATAGGAAGCCAGATATAATAAGAACAGTTATGTCTCGTAGACTGCGATGGGCAAAACATGTTGCGCGTATGGGGAATGAAAGACGTGCGTGGAAACTTCTTGTAGGAAAGCCAGAAGGAAAACGGCCAGTTGGTAGACCAATAATGAGGTGGGAGAACAACATTAACTATGATTTGAGGGAAGCAGATTATACAGGGAATGATTGGAAAGCATTAGCTCAGGATAGGGATGTATGGAGAGCTTATGTCCACGCGGCCATGAACCTACGGGTTCGATAGTGCCAGTGAGTAAGTAAGTAAAGCAGAGGAAAAATGTGCAGTTGGCAGACAAGATTGATGTGACATAATAATATTAACCATGATTTGAGGGAAGTATATTATACAGGGGTTGATTCGAAACATCTCATAATAGGAATGTATGGAGAGCTTATGTCCGCTCGGCTATGAACCTACGAGTTCGAAAGTGAAAGTGAGTTAGTTAGTTAGTTTAGTAGGTTAATTCGAGACATCCATTGTTGAGTTGTTAATGCATTAGAGTATATATTGTGGTGTTGCTTCTTTTGCATTACATTTTGGGCAAATTGAGAATGTCTTTTTGCAGTATATTATTTTAACCGAATCTATTAATTTTAAGCCCGTTTGGAAAAGAAGGAGAGGGAGGAGAAAACCTCGTAAAAAAATTCGGACTCAGCTACTCCGGCTGTCAATACCCGGCAATTGATATCAGACCCAACGTAACGGCTAAATGTAGTGGCTATCTCTAAATATTGGCGACTACAAATGGCGTCTGTACTCCAAGTTGGGGCATACATCCACTTTGGGCAAAATCGTATTGCCATAGAGATGTTCCCATAAATCAGATTATTAACGTCAGATCATGAAGAATACAATTAAAAGGAATACTTGTGTTATGTCTGCACTTGTAGTCGAGTGCATTGTCGACCATGACATAGGCAGGGGCAGATATAATCTTTCGAAACGAATATCTTAAAGAAATTCTACCTGTACAGTTCATTTCTGACTTCTTTAGCCGCTTTTGAGGGGTCAATGGTGTTTGGTGCGGTAAGAGGGGAAGACGAATTGCAGATACTGCCAGCAACTACCCTCAGTTTAGGAAACATAGTAGTTAGTACTCGTTGAATTTTCTTATTTACTAATTCTGTGTTAGTGAATATTTTGTTGTTTAGTAAGTTTAGAGTGTTCATTATAGGATAGCGCCGTTTTTATAACAATTCATTTTATTATTATTATTATTAATTATTATTATTATTATTATTATTATTATTATTATTATTATTATTATTATTATTATTATTATTATTATTATTATTATTTATTATTAAGAAAATGTTTTTTTCTTGGCCACTAGTTCCTTCTCCCACTCGGCAATCTTTCCTCCTGTCACGCACGAAGACGGCTACAGTTATCAGAACTGGACTGTACAGATGCGGTCAAAACTAGAGACAATATAAGCAAATATAAAACAAATAAAATAATATAGTTATTTAATAACGCTTTGCTCAAAAAAGTATTATAAGAACACGAGTTTAAATTCCTTTCCTGTTAGGTGTAAATTCCAGTAAGATCCGGAGATCAGGTAAAGTAACCTGCAAAGAGAGAGATCAGTATAACTAACTCACTTTTGCAGCATCGAACCAGTATCTCCTTGTACACGGGGACATACGTTCTCCATATATATCTATCCACAGTTAATATTTTTCATCATCTCTGTATTATCTTCTTCTCTCACATTTTTAATGCTATTTTATCACCTTGGCCTACCTAGTGGTCATTTTCGCTCTGGTTTTCAATTCCCATTACTTCTTTCATTCCCCATTCTTGCTATACTCCCTGCCCATTGCAGTCTGCGAGACTTAACTCTTTTTATTTTATTTGATTTCCCAAAAATATAATGTATCACTGTTAAAAAGTTTACTCCATTCGCCACTCTGTTCATCTCTCTTTGGTCCAAACATTTTCCTAACAACTTTAGTCTCTTAATATTTTATCCTTCCTTAAAGTAAGAGGCTATATTTCGCATCCGTATCATATAAGTGGTAGTATGACAATTTTATTTTCTTTAAGTTTAATTTTTTTTGTGAGAATTTCGGTCGACAAGAGTCCCTGTAATACATTTCCAAAATTGAGTGTATAGTTAATTTATATGTGTAACTATTTCCTGTTTCTAATTACTGTTCCTAGGTATTTGAATTCAGCCACTTCTTTAAAATTCGTCATTAACTATCCATATACATTATTAATAGTATTGATGTTTACTTCCAGCCCCAATTTCTTAGTTTTACTCAATAAGAGAGAGAGAGAGAGTGTGTGTGTGTGTGTGTGTGTGTGTTGCCCCTTAATATCTCGTTCCTATCGCCTAATAATAATACACATAAACAATATTAATAAAATAAAAAGGAATAGTAGGTCTTCCGTATTCTTGTGGGTTAGAAAATCATTACCGAATGTAATTTGAAATTTAAAATCTCCTTCCGAAAGTTAATGCCCCAGTATGGCCGCGTAGCTTTGGATATAAAATAGTTCTACAAAAGCAGAGATTTATCATAAGTTATGCCACGAGTGATTTTCAAATTATCGATAAATTCACGACTAACGAAGTGAGGAATGAATTTATCTAAAGAATTTGGAAATCAAGAGTGGCATTTGTTAGGACTATTTAACGAATACAATTAAGCTGTTTACTCACAAATCATTATTTAACTATAGTTATTTTAAAATATTTATATATTTAATGTAAACGGCGATGTTTGAAAACAAATGAGAAACGATAGGTACGCCTCATCTGCTTCTTTTGTTTATCACTGCAAACAGATCATACTATTTATTGCCAAAGGATCGCAATATTTTAAGATTGCACCCCAGTGGAGAAAAAATGAAACACATCAAACTGTATATTCATTAATTTATGATCTCCTATGACGTAAATATGTCGATTATATTTTTTTCTGGAACGTTATTACCTGGGAAAAAATACGTTTAAGAAAGTGCAATTAGTGGTTTCTTTTTCTTTGGTGGTATAATCAATTGCTACAAATGTTTTTATATTAACTCCTGCAAGCGCTATATGTTGGCATCTATGCACTATATATACAATCTGGTAGCCGTATTTCTCTACGGGCTCAGTGACTGCAAAATAATGGTCAGACCTGTTCAGAACATTAAAAAGGAGGAACTTTCTTCAATATGGTAAATTTAACACTGATAAATATTTCGTGAAACACGACTCTGATTGGTTGTAAAACAGAAATCATTGAAACGTGATTGGTCATTGACTCCCATTTGGGGCATGAGTTAAATAATCATGAGTAATGCCACGAGTAATTTCCAATTTATCTAGAGAATTTGGAAATCAAGAGTGACATTTGTTAGGACTATTTAACGAATGAAATTAAGCGGTTTATTCACAAATCATTGTTTAATTATAATTACTTTAAAATATTTTATATATTTAATGTAAACGGCGATGTTTGAAAACAAATGAGAAGCTATGTTTGAAAACAGAAACTATGTTACGCTTGTTCATCACTGCATCCAGATCATATTATTTAGTGTCAAACGATCGCAATATTGTAAGAATGCACCCTAGTGGAGAAATTTATAACCAACATTGTAGGTATTAATTAATTTCCGATTTCATATGATGTAAATATGTCAATTACATTTTTCTGAAACGTTATTTCCTGGGAAATAATTCGTTTATGAAAGTGCAAATAGTGTTTCTTTTTTGTGGTATAAGCAATTGCTAGAAATGTTTTTATATTTATCTCCCGCATGCACCATCAGCTGACATTCGTGCACTATATATATATCTTCTTCTTCTTCTACTACAAGATTTAGGCTATGCAGCCTATTCCGGCGAAGTTAAAAGTGGAGTCCATCTTCTACGTGGTCGGCCAACATCTCTTGTTCCTCTGGGATTATACAGGAAGGTTCTTTTTGGTATTCTTTCGTTGTTCATTCTCATTAAATGTTCTGTCCATTTCTTATTATTTTCGCTGATTTTATCTTCAATTTTATATATATTTAATTCTTCTCGTATAGTTTCATTCCTTATTCTATCCGCTCTTGTGCATCCTTTCACATTACGTAAAAACAGCATTTCCGCAGTCTGTATCCTGCTTTTATCCCTTGATTTCATTATCCAATTTTCACTTCCATACAACAACAAAGGAACAGCCATTGTTTTATATAATTTAAGTTTCGTATATTTCATTGTTTTCCGACCTAAGGTTCTTTTTATGGTTCCACAAATAGCCTGGAATTTATTTACTTTATTTTCTATCTTTATTTTCTCTGTAAGTTATATCACATCCTAAATATTGGAAATGTGATATTTGTTCTATTATTTTGTTATCCAGTACAATTTTTTATCTAATTCCATATTTACCAATAAATGCCATTACTTTTGACTTATTTATTGATATTTTACAATTATATCTATTGGCTATTAATTTAAATTTATATGCTAACATTTGGAGCTCATTTTCAGATTCTGCTAAAAGTACAACATCGTCAGCGAATAATAAAGCATTTATTTTATCTTTATTATCGATGAATATTCCTTCATTAGTTAAAACCTTCTTCCATTCTTTTAGGATATCGTCCATATAAATATTAAATAATATAGGTGAGAGTGAACACCCTTGTCGTACTCCTTGGTTTATTTGAAAAAAATGTCTTATTTTTAGTCAGCTGTGGGTCAATACAAATATTTGTTCCATAGTACAAGCTCTTAACAGTTTCTATAATCTGAATAGGGAGGCCTTTTTCTTTTAGGAAATTCCACAATATTTCCCTGTTTACTCGATCAAATGCTTTATCTATGTCTATAAATAACAAATGTGTTTCCAGGTTTTTTTCTTGTCTTTTGTTTATTATCTGATTCAGGGCAAATACTCCATCGGTACAAGATCTTCCTTTTCGGAACCCATTTTGTTCTTCTGCTAGTGTTACTTCAGTAATTCGTTGTATTCGTTTTGCAATTATTCTAGCATAGATTTTATATCCACTATTTAGAAGGGTAATGCCTCTGTAATTAGATGGTTGGTTTCTTTCTCCTTTCTTGTAAATTGGTTTTACTATACCTTGCCTCCATGTTGCTGGATATTATGATTCTCCCAACACATATTAAGAAAATTCAAGAATCTTAATTTAAAGAATATATCTGTATATTTAATTAGTTCTGAATTGATGTCACCTGGTCCGCTAGCTTTTCTATTATTTGTTAATTTGAGCGATTCTTCCAGTTCTTCCATTTGTATTTTATCTACTTTCAAATTCTCACATTTAGGTTCTTCTTCGTTTTCATTCTCGTTGTACCACAGGTCTCTGAAATATTCTATCCAATGTTGTTCTGATATTGATGTAGGTATATATGCAGCTTCTTTTTCTGATTTATTTAAATATTTAATTGTTCTATAAGCAGTCCATTGTCGTCCATGTATATCATGTTCTAGATTAGATACATATCGTTCCCAACTGTCTTGGTGGGATTTCCTAACAATTTTCTTTGCTTCCTTTCTTTTGTTATAATATATTTCTTTTGTTTCTTCAGTTTTCTTTTGTAAATATTGTAAATATGCTTTCTTCTTTTCCTCTATAACTGTTTTAATTTCGTCATTCCATATTCTTAGTCCTCTCTTCTTACAATTTTTCCTTCTTAATCCTAGAACTTCATATGCTGCTTTCTTTAGAGCCCAATCGATGTTGCTCCATTCCTCTTCTATATTATTATTTATTTCTCGCTGTAATATATATATTGAGATAATCTATTTGCATACAACTTTCTTATACTTTCTTCTTGTAATAAATTCACTTTATATGTTTCTTCATTGTAAAGTTTTCTTGTTGTTGGTTTCCTCCATCTTTCTAATAATTTTATATTACATGTCAAGAGAAAATGATTGTTCCTACATCGAAACCTCTATATACTCTTACATCTGTGACCCAGGGTATCAATTTTCTGTTCCAAGAAATAATCAATAATTGATCTTAATCCTCTATATACTCTTACATCTGTGACCCAGGGTATCAATTTTCTGTTTGCCAAGAAATAATCAATAATTGATCTTAATCCTCTAGCCGACCAGGTGTACTTATGTATTTCTTCCTTTCTAAAATAGGTATTAGTAATTCTGTATCCATTAAATATTGCAAATTGTCCAATTTCTTTTCCACTATCATTTTCTATTTTTTCTCCTTGTGTACCAATTATATCAGATATAGGATGGCACCCTATTCTTCCATTAAAATCATCTCCAATAACTATATAATCATTTTCATTTATTTTATTCACTACTTTTTTAAGTTCTTTATAAAATTTTTCAATTTTTTTTTTCTTCCCTTGTTCTGGTGCATATATACCTATTATTGTCATATATCCTCTTTGTGTTTTAAACCTGACAATAATTATTCTTTCTGATATAAAAGTATAGCTATGTATTTTCTTCCTCCAAATGGGGTCTATCATTATAGCTACTCCAGCTGATGCACATTGTTGTCTTTCTACACCATGATATACAAGGAGGTGATCTCTATATACTGTGTCCCTTTCAACTTTTACTTTGTTTCTGTTAAGAGCATTATATTTGCCTTTTTCTTTTTCATTTCATATAAAACTTCGTCTGTTTATTATTTAACCCTCTTATATTCCATGTTACCAATAGTAAATTATTCTTTATCGTTGTCCTCTTCTTGCCTGGTCCATCATCAGTGTTTCCGTCCGGCTTTCTCCTTCGCTTTTTAGTAGTATATATATATATATATACACAATCTGGTAGCCGTAATTGTTAGAGAGTAAGTGACTGTAAAATAATGCTATGACCTGAAAACAATGATATTTCAAATCCCTCAGAGGATTGAATCCGGATCCAATAGTCAGAAAGCGGACATTTCACAACTTGAACTAGTGGATACAACTACGTGTTAAATATTTAAAGTGGGTACATTTTTGTATAAAGGAAGTCTTGTAACATCATATGTTAGAGAGTGAGTAATAGAGGCAATTTTTTCAGTAAATTTATTATCTCTGTCGAAGTTATAATCATTTGTAAGAGAACAGAAGAAGCGCAAAAGATGAAAGAAGAATATCAACATTGTAACTCATGTCTTGGAGTTTATTTTGCTTGCGGTTTGGAAAAGACTGTTTTGTCAGTAACAGTTGGAGCTACTTGTGTTCTCTTTTAGCACTTCTTATTATTATTTCAACAATCCTTCTACAAAAATTAATTACTTAATTTTCTTTTGTTTCATAGTATGGCTGAATTAAAATAGGAACAATAATTACAAATAGGAATGAGATGGACAGTGAAATTAAACATAGGCTCAATTCTGGAAATACATGTCTTGTCATCCAACTTCTCTCAAAAAACCTTAAATTGAAAATATATAAAACTGTTATTTTTCCAGTTTTATTATATGGTTGCGAAATATGGACTCTTACTTTAAGGGAGGTATGGAGATTACGAGTATTTGAATATACATTTCATTGAAAAAAATTCGATCAAAGAAACATGAACAGACAGACGAATGGAGAAAACTACATTAACAGTGAGCTACATTACCTTTATGAGGAACTAGGCATAATATGAACATTTACGTTTCCAAGATAGTGATGGGCAGGACATGTGTTATGAATAGGGAATGAAAGAGGTCATTGTAACTTGTGGGAAAGCCAGAGTGAAAACGCTCAGATGGTGGACCAAGGAAGAAGTGGGAGAATAAAGTTAACCGTGATTTTGAGAAATGTTTATTATACAGAGGTTGATAGAAAAACATTATGTGTGGTTGGGAAACTAGTCCATTATACTAAATAGTTCAAATGATAGATAGGGATTATTAGATTGTAGCAAGTAGATTAAATAGTTTTTAGTAAGTTGAATAGCTTGATGCTCTTGAAAATCCGGGTATCGAGAACTTATGTCCACCCGCCATAAACCTACGTGATCGATAGTGGCAGTGAGTTAGTTAGTTATTAAATTTTTTTAATGTTATGTTTTACTTTCCAATCTACCCTCGTACTTGTCATGTTCATTTTTGGTGTCAACAAAGTAGAATTCATTTCCAAAAACAGTTCAGTAAAACTGAAGAACTGCAAAGAAAGTGTAACGTACAAGTTACAGAAGTTATGTGAGAATTATAATTTTTTAATTTCGACCAATTGAAACAAAAACAATGACCACTCAATACAAATACACAGTTAGAACCAAATTAGTAATTAGTAATGTTATATTATAGCGTGTCAAGGATTTTAAATACAAAGAGAAAATCTTACATTCGTAGTCCAAGATTTAGTTGAAATAAACATAGTGAAAGTATAGGACAAATTAAGAAATTCATAATTCCATTTCTCCAAGAAATTCTGCCTGAGATACAGACCTCCAAATTTGGTACATGCGGAGTTATTCCACACGTTCGAGAATGGCGAAATGTTTAGTTGTTTGTAAAACCTGTTAAACTCAAAAGTGGAATTTCTCCTTTCCAGATCATGTAGTACTTCATGGCACTGATCAACAGTAAAACAATCTAAGTTTTTGAACAAAAAAAAATTGCTATTCCAAAATAATGCAAAAGGCTGTAACATGAGCACTTCGACAATTCTGTCCCAAAGTATGGTATCATTTTAATCAATAAATGTGTATCTTTCAGCTGAAATCAAAAGAAATAAAATATCTCAAACAATTACGAAGTTATCTGCATTTTAGCACTTACCCGAAACTCGCTTAGGAAAAATGACGCCCCAAATGTCATATTTCGCGTCCTGTGTATCAGGCCAGATATTTTGGTTTTGGACAAAACAAAAACATATGTATTTATTAATATAATTACGTTAATTTCAGCTACCTTTGAGATTGTGAAAGTAACCCCTGCTTGAAATATGAAAAGTATTTTAATCATAGATTACCCATGTTCCAGCAAATATGTGATACTGTAAATTGAAGCCTACATGTCAAAATTTGAAAAGAAACATTATTGAACTTCTACAAAGTAATGGTCGTGCCCACTTTTTTATTGATCTGAAACATGGACATTGACGAAATATACAGGCTGCCGAAATTAAATTTTTAAAAGACAGTAAAAGCTTGCATCTATTAGGTAAAATCTGAAATACAAGAATAAGTGAACAGCTAGAAATGAATTCTTTGAAAGAAAAATTATGAACTATACAAATGAATGGAGATAACATTTTGATAGAATGCCGAAAGAGTTTATCCCGAGAAGAGCGTTCTACTCTAGATCTATAGTAAGAGCATTTATGACAGAATAAAATGCAAACACATTTTTCTAAATTTCATACTAACACAACTGCTGGTCACAGAAAATGTGACCAATATCTCCAGAAATTCAACATCAGAGAAAATATAAGTTCTAAGTGTGGTATTAGCACCCAACGTGATCAACATTATTATATTTGATTGGTCTTTGTTCTGGAATGAAATCGCCTGTCCTCTAAATAACACTGCCTGTTTAACTGAACCGTCAATTATGGAAGTGCTTTAGACAGAAAGAACTACAATCTTTTTAATGCCTTTATAGATAAGGCTCATGAGAACTTTGGTATTAGATAAAATTATATAATGTATCACAACTTATAACCCTAATATACATTTGGTGAAATAGGGTGTATAGATTTCAAATAATAAATAATAACAATTACAATAACAATTAAACGAATGGACTCAATTAAACTTTCAAATCAAATATTGGAATACTACGAAAATAGAAGTAAAGCAATGGATTGGTGAAGTGAAAAAAAACTTAAAATTTACCGTATCACTCAAGAAGATATCATAAACAGAGACATATTTAAAATTAAGGTGCACAGTTGGCACGGTTGATTAAGAGGACAAACCGAAGGAAAAAAACTAGAACAATATAGACAGAACAGAAAAAAAAATCCATAAATCCCATTGCCAAACAATGAGGAAACTATGGAATAAAAGGAAACGCCTCGAAGTACTTTGCGTAGTCCTACATGACTTTATTCGGAATAATAATAATAATAATAATAATAATAATCACCCGGTATCAAGGCAGCTGCCGCCGTCTTCCGGAAACCAAACGCCATTCATCTTTGTCCATCCATTGATCTTCCTCCAATCCTCTGATATTCATAGCTGCTTCATAGCCCTTCTATCCAAGATTTCTTCGGTCTTCCTCTCTTCCGCCTTTCTATTGGGATCCATCCCATAACAATTTTTGGCAATCTTTGCTCTGGCATTCTTTTGATATGGCCATACCACTTTAATCTTTTCTTTTCTAAATGTCTATGATGTCCGGCTCCTCTTGTATACCCATAATATCCCTTATTAATTTATATCGTATTCTATCCATTCTAGATTTTCCAGCTGACCTTCGTAAAACATCCATTTCTGTACATAAAATTATTTTCATTTCCCTGGTAGGAATATGCCAGACTTCAGCACCATATGTTAAAATGCTCTGAATTACGGTTTGATATATTTGTAATTTACTATCTTTTGTAAAATTTTTGCTCCACAAAGCAGAGTTTAAAGCATTTATTGCTTGTTTTGTTTGTGCGATTCTATTTTTAATAATACACTGTGTTATCGCCTGAATGCTCTAATTTTGTTCCTAAATTAGAGCATTCAATACCAGGTTTTGGTTCTTCTCCATTGCTGAAATTAATAATAATAATAATAATAATAATAATCATAATAATAATAATAATAATAATAATAATAATAATAATAATAATAATTATTATTATTATTATTATTATTATTATTATTATTATTATTATTATTATTATTATTATTATTATTATTATTATAAGGGAAGAATATATCCAGAAGGACCACGAAATCGATGGCCAGACATGTTTTGAAGCCAGAACACATATAATTGCTTGCTAATCCCTCTAGTTTAGAAGAAGGACACGTTTTTGTAATCTTTAAATTATAACAATAATTTCAAAAGATATTTCCCTTAAAGATTCGCTAAAATTATAATTTATTTCTTGACAATGTACTGTTACGAATGAGGTGAGACAAAAAAATAAAATAAAAGAGAATGAACGAACCAAAATTAGTAGAGGCGCTTAACGCCAGAGGCGTCGGGGTTAGAGAGAAACGAGGATAGAGGCAAAGTGTTTTTGGTGGCGCGAAGGCCACCTGGGACTTAGGGCTGGACTAACATGAGAGTCTCGACGTAGTCCCAAGAAATTGAGTTAGCGAGTGTCGTTATTCGACTTGCAGCAGTCTCGTGGGGACAACTGCTAATAATGCACTGACAAGCCTCTTTCCTCTTCTTGTACTCCTCTCACCTCTGACTTTAACCAGATAACCAAATTAAAACATGTTTTCCTACCTAATTTTATTCTGTTGCAATTCCTTTTGTGAAATTCTCCTTTCTCACTGACGAAGAATATATTTTCAGGTTATTTTGAATGGAAATTATTTATCTAAAAAAATCCTAAAAACTAATTCGTTCTATTATACTTGCGAACGTAGGTTCTCAATAATAATAATAATAATAATAATAATAATAATAATAATAATAATAATAATAATAATAAGGTTAAACTTTTATGGACATATTAAACGAATGAATTCAACTAGGCTTACAAAACAGATACTGGAATTCTACGAAAACAGAAGTAAAGCTCCAGTGGATACTATGAAGTGTATCGATGAAGTCAAAAAGGACTTAAAATTGGCAGGAATTACTAAAGAAGATATCCTAAACAGAGATATATTTGGAATTAAGGTGAATAAGTGGCAAGTGGACCAAGAGGACAAACCGAAGAAAAAAACTGGAACAACTTGGACAGATGATAGAAAACAAGCTCATAGCAAAAGAATGAAAGCAATTTGGGCTCAAAGGAAACGCCTCTAAGTACTTTGCGTAGTCCTACATGGGCTCATCCGCAATCAAAAATAATAATAATGATAATAATATCCATAAAGAGAGATGAACAGACAGGTGAATGGAGAAGACTACAAACCAGTGAGTTGCATGGTCTTTATAGGAAGTCAGATATTATAATATCGCACTATCGAACCCGTAGGTTCATAACCGCGCAGACAAAGCTCTCCACACACAACTAATCTGAGCTAATGTTTTCCAAACATCCCCTGTATAACCTACTTCCCTCAAATCATGGCAATGTTTAGTCTCTCAACTCATTCTTAGTTTACAAACTACGTACGGCCAAGCAGGCCCGTGCGCAATGTAAATGCATATATGTATTTTTTTTCTGAAAAAAGACAATACATTCCATTATCTAACTAGTCGTTTTCCCCTCTCGTTTTTCTTCAAGAAACGTCTCTGAATCTCTGTCATTCTCCTTCGTGCCATGTGTCTCGCCCATCTCAGTATATGACACTTAAACTGTACTTATTATATCTGGCTTCTTATAAAACCATGTAGCTCACTGTTAAGAAGTCTTCTCCATTCACCTCTCAACATCTCTCTTTGGTCCAAACATTTTCCTAATAACTTCATTCTCAAATACTCGTAATCTCCTTTCCTCCCTTATAGTAAGAGTCCATATTTCACATCCATATAATATAACTGGGAGCAAACAGTTTTACAAATTTTCAGTTTAATGTTTTTTGAAGAAGTTGGGACGACAACATTCCCTGTAATATATAATAGCATGCATTTCCAGAATTGAGCCGATGTTTAATTTTTTCGTGCACCTCAATCCAATTTCTAATTGTTGTTCCTAAGTATTTGAATTCAGTTACTTCTTAAAAATTTCCGTCGTTTTCATTAGCTGTCCATTTAAATTATATATTGTATTTTCTCTGTGTGGACATATATTTAATTTCGATTTTTACTTCCATTTCCAATTTATTAGTGTTATGCAATGGAGCGTTCGTAATGGCCCTTAAGGTTTTGCCACAAATTGCCAACTTTGATTTCTCAGTTTTCAGTGTTGAATTTATAGCAAACTTATTACACCAGGATCTGCATTGACTTCAAATGGCCAACATATTGTCATGTGGGTCTTTGTGAAGTGTACTAAAGCTTGTTGGATGAATGTATTAGAAGCCGCGATACTGGTGCCGTCATACTGGGTTTTGTATGAACAAGTTGGTAGTGAACAGATGTGTTCTAGAGGAACCGCTATTGAGAGCATGTGGCGAGTTGCCTCCAACATTTGCGTATTATTACAGAATACACTAGAATGTAACAATTAACTCTGTGTATTAATTCCGAGCTGGAATAAACGCACCATGTGCAACCTCTACCATATTGCGTTATTTTGCTTTCTGTTTACTGCATTTGCCATTTATACTCTTGCGTACCTTAATATTTCATAATGTTACTCTTTCCTAAAATATATGGTAAAAACTCACTTTTACGTTTTGAATACTGATGGATTTAATACTGAAAGAAAAATGAAGGGCATAGAGAAAGAACCAGTTAAGTCATTTTTTTGTCGACATGGAGTTTGAGGTACAGGTTAGAAGTAAGAAATAGTTTAATCATAAGTTTATTTGCCTTCTAAGTTTGACATACAGGTAAAGATGTAGATAAGGGATTGTTCGTGCCTTGCTTGAACGGCCTCAATTTCTGGTGCTGACAAAACTCTCCGATTTCAACCATCTTCCTGGGTATAACCTAAAAAAAAAGCCGTCCGCCTTTCAACTCTCAATAGAGAGAAAGAGACGGAGTTATTCAAAAGTTGTCAAATAAACTAACCGACCTTTTTTAGAGGTATGTTAATATAGATTTTTTTCAATGTCCCAGGTTGTCATTTCGACGTTTCTGGACTTCTCTCATGGCATTGGCTTAATTGTGACCTAATTCTGAAGTTGGGGCGCCTAAAAGGCGGAGTTACGTTACTCCAATGATAAATTATAATGACTATTTAACTCATGCCCCAAATGGGAGTCAATGATCAATCACGTTTCATTGATTTCTGTTTTACAACCAATCAGAGTCGTGTTTCACCAAATATTTATCAGTGTTATAATTACCATATTAAATTAAGCTCCTCCTTACAATATTGCGTTCCTTAGGCAATAAATAGTTTGATCTGGTTGCAGTCATAGACAAAAGAAGCAATAGAAGCGTACCTATCGTTTCTCATTTGTTTTCAAACATCGCCGTTTACATTAAATATATAAATATTTTAACATAACTATAGTTAAATAATGATTTGTGAGTAAACAGCTTAATTTTATTCGTTAAATAGTCCTAACAAATGCCACTCTTGATTTCCAAATTCTCTAGATAAATTCACTCCTCACTTCGTGAGTCGTGAATTTATCGATAATTTGGAAATCACTCGTGGCATTACTTATGATAAATGATAATGAAGCGCCAAGAGAGGTGTTTAACCAGGCACGGTATTAGAAGACATATGCGGTAAGCCAATCCTGCTTCACTCTTCAAGCTCCGTTGTCAGATACCGATATGTAAGAGGGGAATAGACAGACGATTTGTCGTGGTTACAGCGCCAATTGTACAACACCGCTCGATTATGATAGGCTAGAAGAAATGCACTAGCCAGGCTTAGCTCCGCCCGATATGTCTTCTAATAGCATATGCCTTACAATTTAAACTTAACCTAAATTCAAAATCATGGGCAACCACAGGAATGATTCTTTTTAAGGAAACATTCCTATGATTTGACCGGGAATCGAACCCGAGACCTCATGAACGCTAACCACAAGCCCATGAGGCTGGTCGCTTAGAATGGTTTAATTTTAAAATCACATTTTTAAAGAGTAATGTTGGCGTGGCAACATTGGAAAATGGAATCACTGGCGCGAGGTAGTTGTAACTATTAGCTTATGTTTGGTTGGGGGGTGACAGAAGGCCGTTAATGCATGACATACACTATATAATGAAGCGTCTGTGCCCCAGGTTTGAAGGAAAAGTGTTACTTTTTTATGTATGTTTACTTCCAGAATCAATAGCTTAGTGTTACACAATAGAATGGCCGGCTTTACACCTAATGTACCAATTCCAAAATGGGTTTGTTATTTTATACCACCGTATCACCTGTTAATATTCGATGGAAGATCAAGTGACTGTTTGCGTCATATGGCCAAAGTGGCAACACATACTCCCATCAGATACAATTGCCTGCATGTTTACTCAATGATATTGTGAAAAGAAAAATGAATGTCTGGACCAGGAATCGAACCATGGACCTCTAGTTCTACGTGCTAGTGTGCAGCCCACTACACCATTCTAGACTTGGCACAAACATTAACAATTCTTTCCACATATACAAATCTATAATTCTAGTTTCGTCCGCTGCTAGGTAGGTGTCACTACCATCGCCAACGGCCGGTTTCGTTCAGAAGTATCTATATTTGAGAATTTTTCCACCGCTGTGGTATCGGGGTAGTGTGCTGCCTTGTCACGCAGCGGGCCCGGGTTCGAACCCCGGTCGGGCAGTTTTTCTGGGTGAGGTTTTTATCGAGGTTTTTCCTCACCTGTAAGACAAATGTCAGGAAAACTTTTAAGGCCCAAACGGCCATCGCAATCATCATCATTCATATTCATCCTAGATTAAGCTTAGGATTAGGGACTCTCCTGGTGCACCATTATCATCATCATCACCCATCATATCATTGGGGCAACGTAACCCCGCCTTCCAGGCGCCCCAACCTCAGAAGTGGGTTACAAGTATGCCATGCCGGGAGAAAAGACCAGGAATGTCGAAAGACAACCTGGGGCATTTGCAAAAAAGAAATTGAGAATATTACACCACCACTTTTATAAGCAGTAAATGATGTTATTTAACATTTTCCAATACTGTTATTTTAACGCAGTTCTACTAATGGATCATATTATAATATTATAATGATATTGTGAAAAGAACCAGGAATCTGTGATGAGATGACTGTAATCGAGCCCATGGAATATTTATATAAAAAACGCAGTAAGTGTCCCTCAACTCCTGTGAAACTTCGCGGATAGTCGAGTTTGGAATCATCCTCTACATATTTTTCTTATTGTGCCAATATAACCATGACGTCAGCAATTTCATAGATTGGATTTTCTTTTGTCATTCCCTTTCTTTCACAACTTTAAACGTTTCTTCTTTAAAATATAAAAACGACGTCATCGTCATGAACGTATTTAGGTTTAGGTAGTTTGAGCCAGTTCCTATAGTGTCTGAAGATGTGGTTGGTCAGTTCATCTTAATATTGGTCTTCCTTTATCTCGAGGTCCTTTAGGTTTGTACTGCAAGCGGTGTGAGTCCATTCTTTGGAAATGTTCTAACCAATCGCTTTGATAATTCTCAATTTTTTCAACAATATTTTGAACTTTAATTTATCGCGTATACCTGTGTTTCTTTGCTTGTTCATTTTTGTCAAACCTAAGAGTGTACATAAAATATCATGTGTGCCGCTTGCAATTCTTATTTTATTTTAGAATTTGGTATCAAATTTTCGCTGCTATATTTCAGTTCTGATTTTGCAGTTACATTCTGTAATATCTATTTCGTTGTAGCTGATATTTGGTTACCAACATGTATATTTATGGCTCCATTTATTGCATTGTGTATCTGTAAGTTTGTTTTTGTCGCATTTATTACATCAGATATTAGGTGACCGAGGTAATTAAATTCAGAGAATTATTCTATTGATTTTCCATCTAGTAAATCGGATAAATTATAAAGGTAAATTCATTTATTTAGACCAGGCTCTTAACTTATGGTATAAAAAATGTTCTGAAATGGGTATTCCTATAGGAGGAAAAGTACTGCATTCATTGTTGTTTGCAGATGATCAAATTATTTTTGCAGGGGATGAAGATGATATGAAATATATAATAAATAAATTAATAGAAGAATATAAAAAATGGGGACTGAATATAAATTTACAGAAAGCAGAATATATGTGTTTGGGAAAGGATGTCGACATCATTCTTGAAACAAGGAAAATAAAAAAAATGTGATTTTTTAAAATATCTTGGGTCAATAATTACAAGTTTAGGTACCTGTGAGAGAGATGTACAGATTAAAATTGCAATGGCAAAAAATGAAACTAAGACATTACATGGAGCAATTTGGAACACAAATATTACAAAGGAAACTAAAATGAAAATTTATAAGAGCATAATACAGAATATTTTGTCATATGGAAGCGAAACTTGGTCTTTGACGGAATTACAAAAGAATAAAATTAGAACAGTTGAATTCGATTATTTTAGAAGAAGCCTCCAAAAAACAAGACAGGATAAAATAAGAAATGAATTCCTTTGGAGAGAAATGAATGTCACCACATCTGTTGTTAAGAGGACTGAAAATCAAACGCTTAAATGGTATGGCCATGTACAAAGAATGGAAAATGAAAGATGTCCAAAAAATGTATACCAATGGTCACCCCCTGGAAGAAATAAGATGGAAGCCCTAGATGGAAATGGAAAACCTACGTCAGAACAATAATGGAGGATAGGAATTTGGAAGAGGGAGATTGGAATGATAGAGATAAATGGAAACTGAAGACGGCAAACCTATAATTGGGGGAAAGCCGAAGAAGAAGAAGAAAGTCATTCTGTAAGCTCTAATTATATTGGTATCATCCTGTTTTAGCTATTAAATTTAAAGATACACAAAATAAATCAATAAATAGTATTGGCGTTTAATTATAAATGTTTGATTTAATTTTATGAAATTCTATTATTATGTGTTTTGTGTTCCAAGCTAATGGAGTCCATGGCGTGTGTGTGTGTCAAAATCAAATTGAAATAGACCGTGACAAGCATATAAGATGAATTTTGTCGTATAATTGTGTTTACTTACCGCGAAGGTGCATACGATATTGGAAGAAACTGGACTCCCCTCGGAAACTCCAGTAAATGGAGTTGTAATTAAATCCCGGACACCATCGCTATAATACGGTTACCTTGAAAACTCCTTCCTATACAGTTAAGTGCCACCGCTCTCACGTGATAATCATTCCATCTTCCCTCAGACCAATCTACCTCGTATCGCATCACTACATAACTTATTAAGATTACTAGGGCTGAGGCAATGAAGCTATTATATTACTATAATACGATGCTCAGCAACGTCAGCACATTAGAAAAAATGTATGGTGCGATGGTCAGGCCAGTAATGCACTATAGTAGTGAGATTTGGGGTTTCCAAAGAACGGAAATACTAAATAAGGTATATACGCATTTTCTAAAATATATTACAGGACTTAGTAAGGCCGTTTCTAACTGTGGAATTCTATATGAATTTGGGTCATTCCAGGACGACATAAACTGTAAAATTCGTGTACTCAAATACTGGTTGCGAGTAATCCAAGGTGAACAAACAATGCTTAGAGCAATTTGTTACGACCACCAAATTAAAAACATAGATGTTAAATTTTGGGCAGACGAGGTTAGGAGAGAACTCCACAAGATTGGGATGGGCTGGATATGGGAAAAAGGGACTGAAAATCGCAAGAACGTGTGGAGAAAAATAAGGAGGAGGTACTTAGATATAAACCAACAAGATACTTTCGCCGAATGTACAGGAAAGTGCTCACTGTGTTTACAAAGAGACCTAAAACACGTCTGGGGAAAATAATCGTATATACTCAACCTAGGATTTAAAGAGAGATCAGGGCTTGCTTGGTTTAGGCTAGGGGCATGGAAATTGCAAAAAAATTAGCGACGAGCACGATATGCGAATTTGTCCAATGTGCGGGAAATTTGAAGATGAGATACATATATTAGAACAATGTAATGATTTAGAATATTGGAGACGTCAGTTATTACCGGAAAGATTTCTAAATTCAAATCGGGAAAGATTGGCATGCTACGAGTTATTGGTAAATCCAGAAAATTGGATAAACTTGGGTAAATTTCTGGACAAAACGCGGAAAATAAGAACAACACTCATTCATGAATAAATATATGTTATCAAAATCAATAACATTAATTCTTAATAATTATATATAAATTAATTAATGTATAATGCTATTGTGTTATTATTTAATTGTAATATTACTATGTTTTCTTAAGTAATTGCAATGTTACGGTTCTTTTTTAGTGTATAGTGCTATTGTGTTATTATTTAATTGTAATATTACTGTGTTTTCTTTATGTAATTGTAATGTTATTGCTTTTTTTTGTTTTTTTGTTTATTTTTCTTCACGCTAGTAGCAATTATTTCTTTATTGTAACGGACTGTCAAAAGCACGTACTGCTTATTGCCCGTGCAACCCATATTTGTAAATAATATTGTAAATATCTTACTTTTGTCTAATAAAGTCCTACTACTACTACTACTATGATACTGCGACATTCTTTGCTTCGTTTCATGTATAAAAATGGTACAACAAACTATTACTCGCCCAAGTTAAATCTGCACGCGGGAAAATGTGTGTAGTGAGCACTTGAGTAACATTGTGATGAAGTAGTGCAATTTGAAAGAGGGTTTAATGTTAGGCACGAGGGTTTCTTCATGGCGTGTTTTAGATTAAGCTTATTTCTGAGTTCTACCGGTGTGAAGGATAAGGAATTCGATGATCAGTAACAATGAGTTGTGTAATTAATTGAAAAGGGTTTATTTTGTTAACTTCTTATGAACAACACAATATTCACAACTCGTTAATGTTATCTGGTAGACTACTTGAGCAAATCTAGACTTCCCTAGAATATATTTAAATTGATTCACACTTTTAGGTAATAATATGGGAGAAACTGGCTCCTCTGAATACTCGTAATATGATAAACTAGCCCACTCTGTTTTCGTAAGGGAGCTACTGACCACACTCTGTGTGTGTATGAGCTACTAACCACACTGTGTTAACAATACAATATCTTGACCTTTTATATTCATTTCCCATGGAAGTTTTAAAATTGGCTCAAGTATTCCTTTTAACAAAATTTATTGTTTTGCAAATCTGACCATATTCAACACGTCAATCAAATTTACCCTTTTATAATAAAACATTATTTTCGCTTCGCTAAGTACATGTACCTGCCAACCCTTAAGTTACCGTTAAACACCGTATAACAACAGCTTATTGTGTGGTCCCAATTAATAACCAAATTAATTTTAATTCTAGGAATTACTAATGCTACATGAGCAAGGTATGTGTTCTCGATTCTCTTCATTCTCTTACTAGACCTGGCGAGAAAAAGAGCATAATGAATGCATGATTTAATACTAGAGTCATAACATTTCTATCGCATGCATCTTTGTACTACTTATTCTGAAAATGTTGGGTCTCTGTGCAAATAAAACACACTCTATATAAACACATTTTTTATAAAATGTGATGCGTTTCCTACTTTATGTAGTCGACGTTCCCTTCATGTACCATATATATTAGTAAGTATTCTTTGGCGTCGATATGATACACGATCCCATGGGTTCTGGCAGTAGAAGAATGCTTTTATATACTAATAAATTACAACAGCGAGTAAAATTACTAAACATTTTATTTTCACTTAATCACTTTTCAACATTTTTATTTATTGAATTTACTTATACCAAATACATAAACTTGCAACATTATATAACCACATTTCACGAGAAGGTCCAAACACACAACCTTTACGGGCACTAGCTTCTTATAGAGATATGTTGCTATCCCACAGCGAAGAAGACAAAATTGAGGAAGAAACCAACCAACAAAATTATGTTGGTAATACTGCAACACTATTCATATACTTAGATCTGCTGAAATGAGGTACCTTCGTAGGACTGCAGGATACACACTACTAGATCAAAAAAAAAATTAAGACATTTTAGAAGAATTACAAATAGAATCTTTAGAAAACAAAATTTCTGATTATAAGTCAAGATGTTCATCGAATGGAAGATCACAGGATACCCAAACAAATGTTAAGATATCAACCTGCAGGAAGAAGTAGACCAGGACGTCCACTCAAAAGACTTCTGGATGGTGTTTCTCTTGAGGCCGAAACAGGTCAACAAATGACCTAAATTCGTGAATGTGCTATGATGATGATGATGATACTGCAACACGCCTTCTTATAAGAAGGAGAGTAAAATAACGAATCGAACGTTACATTAAGACATTTATGAATAATTTGGATTCGATGCCAATGTTGTCATCCAAAGACATTAACAATAATTCCAACTTAAAACCTACTAACATGCTCACTATACACGTCACAATAGTGAGTCCCCTTTTTACACGATCCAACAGGTCGCAGGTATGCGATACACTACTCTCAATTACATAACTGTTGCCAGTCTGACGGCAATATGTTACATGCAACACAGATTCAAATACATTAAATAAAACAAAAAACCCAATACTGAATAATACAAGAATTGTCATAACAAAATTAAAATTAAACAGTTTTAGTATCCGCAACACATGGGCGAATAAAACAATTGTAATCAAATGGTAAAGAGAAAAATTTATGCCTGAACCGGGAATCGAACCCCGAACCTTCAGCTTTCCGTGCTGATGCTCTAACCATTGAGCTAATACAGGCTTCCTTCCTATCCAAGCATAAATCCTTCCTTTACCTTACTGTCTTGGTCCCACATTCAAATGCTATGAATCATCATTCACAAATACACAATGAATGGCTTCTACCTGAAGAAGACATGAAGGGACTCCACATAGCTATAGCACTATTTATTAAATTAATATTAAGAAGCTAAAGCTGTTACTATGATTGAAATAAGTATATTAAATACACTACTAAATTATTGTAATCAAATGGTAAAGAGAAAAAATTATGCCTGAACCGGGAATCGAACCCCGAACCTTCAGCTTTCCGTGCTGATGCTCTAACCATTGAGCTAATCTAGGCTTCCTTCCCATCCAAGCATAAATCCTTCCTTTACCTTACTGTCTTGGTCCCACATTCAAATGCTATGAATCATCATTCACAAATACACAATGAATGGCTTCTACCTGAAGAAGACATGAAGGGATTAGCTCAATGGTTAGAGCATCAGCACGGAAAGCTGAAGTTTCGGGGTTCGATTCCCGGTTCAGGCATAAATTTTTCTCTTTACCATTTGATTACAATAATTTAGTAGTGTACTTTAATTTACTTATTTCAATCATAGTAACAGCTTTAGCTTCTTAATATTAATTTAATGAATAAAACAATATTTACAGACGCTGTAATGAAAATGAAACAATATTAGGAACCGCAACACATGGGTTCATAACATCGACTGTGCAAGAAAAGAGCACACATTTTGTGGATGATTAATATAGTTCAATGCGCAGAACCGCGTGCACCGGGGATTCAAAGCAGTAACAGCTTTCGTCTCTTCATGCCCCACTCGCCTTCTTACCAGCTCCTAGCTGTGTGTTACCACTTTCTCTCTCCTGTGTAGTGCTATTTGACTGGCAGGGGAGATTTGTCAAATACGGTGCTTTTAAATGATTCAACACCTTCAGTATTTTACGATATGAATAATCCGGCAACTATGTTATTACTGGAGAATGAGCTGTTCCTCCTTTTCCTTCTTCGTTACATATTGTCAATTCTTGTCCGCTGTGTTGTGAGGTTAGTAACAGAGAGATAAAAAAACTGTGATTTTTAAATGATCCGACATCTTCCGTAGCTTCAAGTAAATTACTAACTTTACAACCATTTAATAATATTTTATATGTGTTTAGGGACTTTCTCTTCCAGTAGATTGACGACACTAGCGCCAACGCGCTTACCCTGTAGATGTGCAGACTTAACTTGGGCGGGAAATTTCTAAATTCCTCACGATGCTAGGTTGGCACAGTCTCTTACTGTCCAAAATCCAGTGAGAAAATTGCTTCCTATGGAGATCGAACGAGCGCAAGATCCGCGTTAAGGCATGGTGCTTTAAACTACTCGGACACAGCGCTAGACAATAATGGAGCGCATTCGGATAATATTGACCCATCGGTTTAAGTGAATCATGTTAATATCTTTTTTAAATGGTGCTGCCCTCAAAGAGAAAATATTTTAACTTCTTCCCCTCATCAACTTTGACGGGTTCAAGACCAGTTACTTTTATTATTTGCGTGAAGAAGGATTTATTTGTGACATTTATTGAAAACGCCATTTTAAAAGCTTTTCAACCTAAAAATTAATTCTTATTTCTGCTCTTGAATGTTACAAATATTGAACAATCTCCTAAATATATTATACAGATGTTTTAATATACTGACGAGTTTGGTTTGTTATTAGGTGACTGGCGGTTGTATAAAATAATAATAGTGTTTTATTTATTCTGGCAGAGTTAAGGCCATAATGCCTTCTCTTCCACTCAACCAGCACAAATACAAATAAATATTTAACAAATATAGATTTTTTTTTGAGGAATTAAACCCAATGGGTACAACTTACGACACGACACACTCACACAAACACACCCAGTCCCAAGGTTGAGATTTAAAAATCCCTTACCCGGCCGGGAATCGAACCCGAGTCGCCGGAGTGGAAGGTAGGGACTCTACCAACTACGCCACAGCGACGGACAAATATAGATATACACTATACTAATTATAAACAGTTAAAGATACATTAAATGTAGCGATGTAAATTTCATGTACAAACATTTTATACGATAATAGCAATAATAATACTACGATAATAATAATAATAATAATAATAATAATAATATAATAATAATAATAATAATAATAATAAATATAATAATATAATAATAATGATTCTAATAATTATTATTATAATAGTAATAATATTATAAGTATGATAAATTATACGAATAACACCAATTAATATATATATATACATATATATATATATCTTACACTGGATAATAATTAAACATAACAAACGAATTCGGTTAATGTGGACCCTCCACGAGGCGGTTAAAGTGGACCTGGGACAACTTTACACCAATACGTATATTTTATCAATGAGGATGTTATATGTAAACACGATGCACTTAATCATGTTATTTAATATCTTTGTGATTTCACTAAACCCAAATCGCTGTCTGCAGATGAATCACATATGAATCTTATATTCAATTATATATATTACATATCAACATTTTTTAATTACGATCAGCCATAAATATTTTCAGATTAATTTGTACCTGTCTGTATAAATTAATAGAGTAAACAAACTTTAAAACAGTATAAAAGCTAGGGTGAACTCTGGGGTCCACTTTACCCGAAAATGGACCTTTCTTGTAAAGTAAATTAGTTTATAAATTAGGAAGATGTTTTCATATTTGAATAAAATAACAATGCCATTTCATAGTTATAACACTAATGATAATCACTGTAATTAAACAAAATTCAAATCCATTAAATAAAAGAAGAAAAACAACAAATTCAAAATAGGGGTACACATATCCCGAAATTCCTCTGTAATTATTCAATTTATTTAGAAGTAATTTGGTAATTTGAAGCAATGTTTAGATGAATGCTTCTCAGCGTTGCTCATATTTGGTCATGAAATGGTAAATACCTCAACAGATTGGTATTTAGTTCCAGTGATGGCTGTAATAAACATTCCACGAAACAGTTAATTAGCGAGTTTGAATGTTTGTTCAACCTCTACTTCCATAAGCTAAGTTATTGCCGGAGAAACAGCTCCTAGCAATTTCTAGATACTAACGTACTGAATATTCCAAAAGGCTTAACTTACAGGATTGCAAATTTGAATACATCGCTGTTGAAGAAACCAAGATATGTTTCCTGTGAAAATGTGTTTTTTTTGTTAGAATTAATTCATTAATATATACGCATTAATATATATTCATATTATTACCATTAGTTTCTTGTCTATGTATTGAGGTTGTTTTCATGAAAATATTTTTGGAATATATATATATATATATAGCTCTATCCATCCATAGTAATTCGGCCCGAAGGCAGGCCCTTCACTGCAATCATAGCATTTTCATGCTATGCTTGCAGCTTTACTAGGGGATTGTAGGTGTGGTACCTTTCCGTTGCTTTCAACACCGGTGAAGGATGATGATAATGATAAGGATGAATATGATGACCATATGATTTCGGGGACCGTTTGGGCTTTAAAGTTTTCCTGGCATTTGTCCTTAGGGTGGTCCTTATTTAGAGGGGTGGAATTAAAATACCAAATATCATCTGATTTCAACGCACAATACTCTTTCATTTCCTATTCGTGCCACTTGTCCCGCACATTGCATTCTACGAAACTTAATTGTTCTTAATATATAGTCTTCTCCATTCGCCTCTCTGTTCATCTCCCTTCACTCTAATTGTTTTTAAGAACTTTGTTCTTGAAGAGTTCTAATGTTTTCTTCTCCTTTGAGCCAATATTTCGCATCTATATAACTGGGAACATAACAGTTTTATTAATTTTCAGTGTTTTTTAAGACTGAAATTGAAGATACAATGGTCGATGTAATGTATAATAGCATGCATTTACAGATTATGTTTTGTTGCTCAGTGTTATTTCTCTGATTTTAGTATTTCTAATCAGGTCTCTTCTTGAGTTTCTAGAAGTTCTACAGAAGTCCATCTTTGTCACCAATAGTTTATGTGTTTGCTCTCTGCTTAATGTCCATGTTTCCGCATCATAGTATACTATCCACCAATTAACTATTCTTTTGAACTCCCCTTTCTTCTGTTTCTTCCCGCTTCACAATTTAGTGTCATCTTAGGTATCATATCATCTGACATTCTCTATACGTGGCCAAACAATGTCAATCTTCTTTCTTCAATAATTTGTAGAACATATTTTTGAACATCCATTATTTCTCTGATTGTACTGTTCTTAATTGTTGTGTCTCTTGAATTTCAAGAAGCCCTCCTCCAGGAGTCCATCTCTGTCACAAATAGTTTATGTCCTGGCGCTCTGCTTAATGACCACGTTTACGCACCATACAATAATATACTCAACCAATTAACTATTTATTAATATCTAATTTATAAAATATATGTGGACGTTTTGAATTTTATTCTTCAACAAATCCAATTTTAAATGCATTTTTAAGTGTATTATAAGAGAAATAGAGAACGTAAACTGTATTTTTGAAAACCATTAAATTTGTGAGAATAAATTATACGTAACATGAGTAATTTAAAATTATATTTGCGCAATGCTGGGATTTAGTGACGCACTCCGCTTGAATAACGCACGAAGTCAACCTATCTCCCAACTGAATATGAGGTAGCGAGATACCGTTAAATAAAATATACAAAAAAAAAGAGGGAAACGTGTCATTAGTCAGCCCTCGAGAAAGATTTGACATGATATGAAATTGGCATTGAGATGACTTGCAATAATTAATTACCCTGGAAGCTTGTCTAGTGTCAGATATAGACTGTTTTGAATCCAGTTACATTCATCAGTTATGAACAGTACATATTTCAGAGCCAAAACTTTGTTTTACGAGTTAAATCTCAGTGACATCTGCCATCGATATATCAAATCACTTCGGATTCCTATGTAGCTTACACTTGTTTTTTTTATTCTCTAGAGACATATGTTGGGATTTCTGAACATTCACTGTAATTTGTAGATTTACAAATGTCATTAATCCTATATACCAGTGAGGTTTAACTGGCGGCCCGCGGGCCATGTGCGTCAGTCAACATCTAATTGCCTGATCGGGGTCTCTATTCGTTGAAGGGAATAATTTGCATTTTAGAATAAAACAAATGTTCAAAATAGCATACTATGACATAAGTAATTCCAACATTGTTATGAATCAGCGATACTAGTGGTGAATGTGGTAATCTTGTAGTACCTTGTTGAAGAATCTTTGTTGTATATACCTGTAATATTGAAAGTCTCGAAATAGCAATATTTTATGAATATACTCACTTTTTCTCATATTTAGCAAGTACTACCGCCCTAAAAACATGATCAGTGGAACTAGTTTAGAAGGTGGAATTGGAAAATACTCGAACATCCGACAAATTCACGAGGCGTGAGCCCTAGTGACTATGACTTTTTCACAAAGTTCAAATAATTTCTACGAGACATTCGATTTCAATCAAGAGTCGATATTCAGAAAACTCTAGATAGATAAGTTGAGAGAAACAATCAGAAATGGTGTTGCAGATGGAGTGCGCCATCTTCCAAGAATTTGGCAACGTACAGTTGACTTGGCACGAGACTATAAATTAAGTTCGTAATGTAAAAAATAACTTGAATATTTTTTTTATTATAGTACTGTTGCAATTACTTAACGAAATCCCTAGTAGATAAAAATTACACAAAAAACCTAACTATTATAAGTTACATTTAGCTAATCTGTAATTGGCAAAATTTAGTTCTGTAAGTTAGCTATAGGTAGGGAGATTGTACTCCGGTTAATTTATTTACCTTTCCAGTCGATGAGAATCTGAAGGGCGGAAAAATTGTGAATGTTAGAAACTCTTATGCATTGCAGAGACACTTTACGTCCCAACATCTCTAAAAAAATAAACAGAAAAAAATGGAGACGTTTATTCTCGCAGTTATATTATACGGATGCAAAACATGGATTCTTACTCTAAGAGGGGACAAAGTATTTTGAGTATTTGAAAATAAAATTCTTAAGAAACGTTTTAGACCAAAGAGAAGAACAGCCATGCGAATGGAGAAGATTACGCAACATTAAACTGCATAGTGTTTGTGGGAAACCAGATATAATAAGAACAGTTCAGTCTCGTAGACTGCGATGGCAAAACTTGTGCCACGAAAGGAAAATGAAGGTGGAAACTCCTTTTGTAGGAAAAGCAGGGTAAAAGCGCTCAGGAGGCAGGACAAGAATAATATTAGCCATGATTTGAGAGAATAGATTATACAGACAATGGTTGGAAAACATTAGCTCAGGATAGGGATGTATGGAGAGCTTATGTCTGTGATGCCATGAACATATGCGCTCGATCATGCCACTGAGATGGTTATATACAAATTATTTCCCACGGTAATCTGGTGGTTATGCTCCTTCCCTCTAGCCCCGAAGGTGGCGGTTCAATCCCGGTCGCAGTCGATGGATTTTTTAGAATGGACAGTGTCAAGGAAGAAGTCACCTAGGAGGGACTTTAAGCGGTAGGTCCCTCTGAACAAAATATACCATCCTTTATGATCCTAGTAATACCTTAGTTTCCTACTAGATGTCTCATTGGATCAGTATGTTGAGCACATACCATTCATGACATCTGTAAGGAAGAAACATAACTTCATTATATTGGTCTAGAGGCTCTTAAAAAAAGAGGCTATGGCTAGACTTAAAGGGCCGTAAAGCATATACTTAACTTTATACAAATAATCCAAATACAAATTTCAAAACAACATTAAAAACAAAATGAAAAAGGAACAAATTAAAATATTGTCAAATATGAAAGTTGTCATAAGTAATGACAGGAGTGATTTCCAATTTATCTGGAGGATTTGGAAATCAAGAGTGGCATTTGTTAGGACTATTTAATGAATAAAATTAAGCTGTTTGCCCATAAATCATTATTTAAATATAGTTATTTTAAAACGTTTATATATTTAATGTAAACGGCGATGTTTGAAAACAAATTAAAAATGTTGGGTTATGTTTCAATTGTTCATCCACTGCAACTTGATCATATTATTTATTGCGAAATAGCATCGCAATATTGTAAGAATGTACTCTAGTAGAGGAAAAATGAAACGTATCAAACTGTTTATTGCAACCAACATTACAGGTTATTAATAAATTATTTTAGGAAACAACTCGGTAAAATCATTATTTAATCCTCAATTATTGAAGCACAGTTATCAAATGTGTAGTTCGAAGGAATCTGTTCATTATTTGCTATATTCAATGTGTTTTTTGAAGAGTCAGTAACTACAAAATAATGCTCTGGCCTGTTCGAAATATTAAAAAGGAAGAGGTTTCTTTATTTTGGTAAACAGAAGTCGATAAATAGCTAGGTGAAACACGATTTCCATTAATTGTTAAACAAAATTCATTGAACGTGAATGGTCATTGACTCTAATTTGGAGCTTGAGTTAAATTGTCAGGGAAATGGTTTCAGAGTATCAAGTACACAACTAGCAAATTTAATTCCTAATGAACCATAGTGAAAAGAGTTGAATGAAATATTATCTTGGAATATTAACGTACAATTTCATATCTCCTATATATTTTTTTTTGTTTTGAGAATTTTCCTCATCATTGAGGGTTTTCTTCAACCAATCTTAGTAATTAACATGAACTAAAAAAATATATATATATATATATATAAATGATTACAGACTTATATAGACTATCAGTTTGCAACAAATATTCACAATGTTCCCTTAATTAAAGTTCTCCATCGTTATCTGTCCTCTGTGTCTTCATCTGTTACACCAAATGTCCACATTGAATTTTGAATGTTGTTCTTCCAGGTTGTCCTTGGTCTTCCTTTTGTGTTTCTTCTTTCAATTCTCCATGCATAGACGGCATACAAAATTTAATTTTATTTATCTTAATCATGTAAAACATGAAACGTTGTTACAGCATTTTTTAGTTAAGCAACTCTGTGGCCTCCCCAGCGCGGGTCACAATAAAAATTCCACTCGGATACTGAAGTTTCATAATATATACAAACGTCCTTTATAAGCCCTACACACACACACACACACACACACACACACACACACACACACACACACACACATACACACACACACACACACACACACACACCGCACACAGTTTTTCCCATTTATCTTGGCTATCAGAAATATACTTGTACAAAATGAAATCTTATTTTATTTAAAAAAATATCCAACTACGAGGGGAAATAGTACTGATGTTTAGTGAACGTTGTAGTGTTATTTATTAACAATATTCGAATACTAACTGTGTTTTCTACGATGACACTATGTAATTTATGCGTTAATTAAGCACTCCAAGACCTGTTCAAAAATATATTACAATGTACCATTGTAATCAATATAACCTCATTAATGGAAACATAAGGTGATAGCGGAGGGGCACTTCATTGGACCCTCGATATCTTGATCTTTCCCCTTTGGACTTATTTCTCTGGGGAGTTATTAAATATGTCTATCGAGATATATTGGATATATTTTTGTACATACATTGTACGTAGTATACATTATGGACAGTGATTTTACTTCCCGCCCTGGGTAGGTAATGTGTAATATTACAGTATAGCTCATCATCATCATCATCATCGCTCCAGGGATTAGTGAATTGCCCGTTCCGACTTCATAATGCATCAGCCCAACGTCTTCTAGGTCTTCTAACATCACGTCTTCCTCTTTCTTGATAATTTCTTGCTAACAATGGATATCTCTCCTTACTCATTCCATCCATACAGTATAGCTATTAAGTTATTTATAGGTTGGCCATACAGTATAGCTATTAAGTTATTTATAGGTTGGCTACCCCGAAATTTAGGAAATTAAACTTTCCTCATGACCGTCATTCCTGTAAGTACGTCTGAACACACTCTAGTGCAGAAAACAATTTTCATTTTGTATTTACGTACAAATATATTCCATCCGGCCGGTAGTTTTACATCTACATGTATTAATACAGACGTGGTCACAGCCAGTATTGGGGGTGATATGTGGTCAGAATTTCGGCCCCACAAGCCGTTATAACTGGTTTTCTTAACCTTTAGCTACCCAAATTCCTCACGAAGCTGGTGGATACAAGCCTCATACTGGCCGATATTTCATGATAAAATATTTTCCCCATGGGACTCGAATCAGCGCTAATCTCATAGCTCTGAAGCGAGGCATCATGCCTTAACCCGCTCTACTACGAGCAGGACCTATATATATATATATATATATATATATATATAGGGGAAATTCCCGCACTAATAAGGGATTTTGTAATGCCATGTCTTAATTTCTTATAAGATTAGAAGCAGTGGTGGGGAGAAAAGAATAAAAGAGGGGAATGATGCAGGAAATGAGATATGAATTGCTCGTTTTATGGAAACAGGACAGACTGATAAATCATAACTGTCAGCTTCATGTGTTCAAACTCCGGAAACTTATCCCCTGATAAACTCTAATTTTTCTTTCATTCTTAGCAAAAAAACGCATAAAATATTTGCAGTTCTTATTACCACTTTTATCGAGATTTTATTGCGCCTCTTTTGTTAATATAATAACTTTATTGTGGGGTAAAAACTACCAAGAGCAGTTCTCTTTATCCCCAGACACATTAAGAAATGCGATAAGACAAAACCTGACATAGTAGGATGAAGACAGGAACCAACCATGAATTAAACGTCAAACAGGAACTGCATAAACTAAGCGAAATCCTCAGCAAGTCTTTATTTTGTTAATTGAAGAGGTATATTGCATAGTGGTGTAAGTCATTTTTCTTTAAATTTGAGAAGAACTGGTTTTGTTAGACAGTGTACATAGAATAAAGTGCTCAACTTTCCAAAATGTGACTCGACTTTTTAAATACCTTAATAAACTCCTGTCAAATTTTAATCTTACTGTTTCATTTTCATAGTTATTTACTAAAATTTAAAACGATTTTATAAGTTTTATAACGATTACATCGAATATATTTCTCTACAATAATTAAACTAAATATATATCCTAATGATATGGCTGCCATGTTGATTTTGACCAATATTCTGTGTTCAGTGCAGTTAACATTTCCAATATATACTTTCGAACTTCAACTTATTACAATGCAATCAACATAGACTTCATGAAATTACTGCGTAGTATTTTTGCTATTTACACTAAGCTCAGTATTAATACAAAACCACACGAATAACTAATTAGACTGCAATATAAACTTCTATAATATCTTCCATTAGTTATTACCCATCTATTTTTGCTAAATATGATCATGTCATACCTAGGACAAATATAGTTAGAGCGAGTAGTTTGTTTTGCTTAGTTTTTGAAGTTTAATACTTCATTCTAGTAGCGCGAGTATTTTTATTTTGTTTAGTTTTTTTTAAGATTTCAATATTGGGGCTATTATGACGCACATATGTTTGGGGTATTTCTCCTGTGGTTGACAACACGCGTTCAAATGTCCTGTATATGTTGGCTAAATCCCTTGATCACACACTGTAACCGCTAAGCGTCTGCTGGCGCATCCGCATGACGAATGATTGGAACTTACAAAATATTTTTGTGTCACATGTTGCAAAGCATTTTCTAATCAAGTTAGATTAAAATATATATACAGTCAATATGCCCATTTCACCAATAAATGTTTAAAATGGTCAACAAGTTTCTACAGCCAAGCTGTCATTCTCAAGACCAGATATTGACTCAGTCAATATCTGGTCTTGAGAATGACAGCTTGGCTGTAGAAACTTGTTGACCATTTTAATATTGACTGTATATATATTTTAATATTGTATCACCAAGAAGATCAATTGTGTATTAAAAGTTAGATTAATATTGATAATTATGGAGATATTTATTATCCTAACTGATGATATTAAGTGTCGATATATCTGGAACACAGTGTGCAGTTTCTTCTTTACAACCATGTATTATTCCATTTCCAGTATTTGTACGACCGTTGTACTGCCAAGGTGTTGCACTGCTTCTTTCTCCATCTGTTGGTAGGCTGCTGAACCTACACATCAAATCACATTCTCCGGCTTTTTCGAAATATATTAATTTATCCTTCTTTCATCGTTGGTGTTTTCCGAAACCGTCAGGTCTTTAGGTTTTTATATTTATTTTATTAATTTAGCCTTTTTTTAGATATTTTTTTGGCCAAGTGTTAGCGGCTACTGCAGATTATTCAACTTCCCATTTTTTAACAATTATATAATCAAATTATAGATTGTTATTATTAGTACAAATGTTGTTATTTCCTTGTCATCTGCATGTTGTGCAGCTTATGCCTATTACGTTTTATTAATCAATTTGTACATAATTTATAATTGTTAATATATGTATAATTTAACCCTGGTGACGTGGAAAATAATATGTTACAGTCTTACATCCACCATGTAAAATAAACCATTACCATTATCATTCCTAAGATGTTTTTTCACTCTGCTTTTCAAATTTATTTTTGTTTTCCCTATGTGCAGTTTATCAGAATCCTCGCAGGGATTTATTGCTTCTTTCCGTTTCTAATTTTTGTTGGATTTGATTATTCTATTGAGGCTAAAGTAATTTTATTTTGATATTTAAATTGAATGTATACAGTTTGGGGGTGTAGGCCATAACGTCATGCAGGAAAACCAGAAGGAAAGCGCCCAGTATAAGACACAAATAATTGATAGAATAATATTAAGCATGGTTTGAAGGAAGTGAACTGTACAGGGAATTATTAGAAAACAGTTGAGGATAGAAATGTATTTAGAGCTTATGACCGCCTCCTGATTCGATAGTAAAGTTGATTAACTAGTATAAAGTCTCGTTTCAAAACATCAGAACATGTATATCAGTGGAGCTTCTTTTTAAAATTGAGGCTTTTAGGTAAACCCCCATTCCTAATGTTTCGATTTAGCTTATTTTTGGAAAATACTTTTCTTCTTTCATTTCAAATTCTTCTTCCGAAGTTTGTTGCGAAAACTCGCAAATTCCAATTTGTAGAGCGATTTTTAGTATTCTCTCTTCAGGTTAATCTTTGCTCCTAATGGCAGATTTAGCTGTGAATGAACGCGATCTTACATTGTTTTTAATTCATGCATATGCAATGGTCCGGAAAATTGTAACCACTACAGCGACTTTTTTCTCAACCCGACGACGAAGAAGAACTTAAGAGACGTCGGATCGACCATAATACCAGGCTAGTGAAAATTTAGATACGATCTTGAAGAGGGTATCAAGGAATGACTTCCTGCACATCTTCCAGGAATTGCAAAGGATGGACAAGTGTATGTACCGAGGAGCAAGCATTTTGAGGGGCAAAAGCTGTATTTTTTACAATTAATTGTTATATGAGCATTAGTGCCAGTCTTTATTAACACCCTCGTATTAAATTATATAAATATCTCAAAAAAGTTCATTTTTCTCCTTTGAAAACTTAGTATCATTATTTATGGCCACTATATATATATATATATATATATATATACGAGGGTGTTAATAAAGACTGGCACTAATGCTCATATAACAATTATTTGTAATATATATATATATATATATATATATACTTACAGGGTATTTCAGATTAAGTGTTACAGACTTCTAGGAGTTGTAACATGGCCTTAGTTGATAAAGTTTTGATAAGGAACCCATGTCTGGAAACGTACCATTTCGATGTAAAATAGGTTTCAAGAACAAAATACAATGGGCTCATATCGGGGTCTTTTGTTTCAGAATAAATATTACAGACTTCTAGGGATTGTACTACGAGTGTGGTTCATGTGGCGATCATGTTGTTCGTAGCACAAAGTATACCTGCGACACATGTTATCATACACACATCCCACAAAATCTGTTATGTGCCCAATAATTTATGCTGCCGCTAGAATTCGTGAAAGAAGATCTTACTCGACAGATGTAGTACAACCCATAGTCTGTAATACTTATTCTGAAACACAAGACACACGATATCAGCCCATGGTGATTCGATCTTCAAACAAATTTTACATCGAAATGATACGTTTCCGGACATGGGTTTCTCATCAAAACCTTATCTACTAAGTCCCCTCTACAACCCCTATAAGTCTGTAATACTTATTCTGAAACATCTTGCATAGGCCTATATGACATGAAAAGAAAAATAAATGCCTATGCCGGGATTTGAACTCGAGACTTCTAACTCGATCTAATACACACACACACACACACACATATATATATATATATATATATATATATATATAGGCCTACTGATTTATATTTATTATTTATATTTATGTTACAGTCACTTTCGGTTTCTACTAAGCAGGATCACTAAAAAATTGTAAACGAATTGGGGGAAAAAAATACATATATTTATATATTATATGAGGACAACTACATAGATAGCTATTTAATAAATTAAGTCTGTTCTGGTTAATCAATAGGTAGGCCTATATTCCTTCGGAAATATCTAGTATTTGTTTGTGGGGTTAAAACTATCAAATAATGATAACTATCTTTTTTAACCTCTGATATACCGGATACATTAAGAAATGCGATAAAACAATTAAGAAAAGCTCACATAGTTGAATGAAGCGGGAAACCAGCCGAGAATAAAAAGGGATGTAGAGATACAAAGAGAAGTTTGCTATGGAATGAACAACAAAAAGTTGATGAAAGAGGAAGCATAGGCCACGTTCTACGGTCGTTACTTGAAATTATCAAGATGTTGATTGTTGAACTTTAAATATTAAGCCCTTGAGGAAGTCACAAAGGGAGAGGAAGGGTTCTTATTATATTAGATAATAGGTTATGCCAAAGAATTAAAGACCTCTTCCCGATAATGCATTGTTACACGATGAAGTAATTACTAAACAACTTGTATACACAAAGTGTTGCTGTCAACTTTGCTTGCAAACTTGTATTATAGTTTTCAGGAAGAGATGCAACTTCTCAAGGATTTAAACTTCCTAACTTTGCATCTTAAGCCAAGAGTCATTGCCCGATGAAATAAATTAACACTAAAAACAACATAATACGAATACAAATTGTCAAAATGGCGAAATGAAATTTGCGAAAGGAGTAGCAAGTCATACATTAACTTCCATGTGCATACGTAAACGAAGCATAGAGTCTTTAATTAAGAGAGGATAAAATATTATGAGTGTTTGAGAATAAAGATTTTAGAAAAAGATCTGAGGTTGGGGCACCTGGAAGGCGGGATTACGATGTCCCGATGATATGATGGATGATGATAATGGTGCGCCATGAGAGCCCCTAATCCTAAGCTTAATCTAAGATGAATATGAATGATGATGATTGCGATGGCCATATGATTTCGGGGACCGTTTGGGCCTTAAAGTTTTCCTGACATTTTTCTTACAGATGAGGAAAACCTCGATAAAAACATCATCTAGAAAAACTGTCGAACCCGGGGCTGCTGCGTGACAACGCTACCTCGAGTCCACAGAATGTAAAGTAAAGGTTTCGTTGCCTAGCAACTAGGAGAGTCATAGATTGTTACAATAATATATATATATATATTTTTTTGCAAATGCCCCAGGTTGTCTTTCCTGGTGTTTTTTCCTGGCATGGCGTACTTGTAACCCACTTCAGAGGTTGGGGCGCCTGGAAGGCGGGGTTACGTTGCCCCGATGATATAATGGGCGATAATGATGATAATGGTGTGCCAGGAGAGTCGCTAATCTTTTGCTGAATCTAAGATGAATATGAGTGATGATGATTGCGATAGCCATATGATTTCGCGGATCCTGACATTTGTCTTACAGGTGAGGAAAAACCCCCATAAAAACCTCAGAAAAACTGTCCCGACCGGGGATCGAACCCGGGCCTGCTGCGTGACAGGGCAGCACGCTACCTCGAGCGGTGGACTTTATAATAATATATAAACAATATTAAATAAATAAATTCAATACATCTTATAGCAAACATTAAAATTTAAGGGCTAAATGTATAATCAATGCTAGTAAAATTCATATCAAATTCCGTTGAGGTGAAGTCATATTTTTATTTATTTATTTATTTTTTTTATTTATTTATTTAGCCTGGTGGAGTTAAGGCCATGTGGCCTTCTCTTCCACTCACCAGAACAAGCATATGTTATATATGAATACAAAAAAAATACAATAATAGTCATATAAAGCAGGACAAACATATGTTACACATGAATACAAAAAAATTACAATAGTAGTTATATTAGACAGGACAAACCTGTTACATATGAATACAAAAAAAAGTTACAATAATAGTTATTGAACAATTCATTATCTGTCATATTGAATAATAATGAAATTAATGTCTAATGTCATATGACGAAAGTTAAAAATTAAATTGTACCTGTTGGTATATACAATATTTTAACAACGTTGAGGACGACGGCACCTACCAACAGGTACAATAAAAGGTATAAGTTGCATTCCTTCTATGCAGGATGAAATGATAGCCGACAGCAATGTGATCAGCATTCTAGACAAATAATTCTAGTGGATACAATGTAGACCTGGTAATATGCCTAAACAGTCTTGCAAAATTCCAATACGGGATAAAAAACAAACAGTTATCATATTCGAAAATAAGAAGAAAGATGCACATTGTGATTTTAAATATAATTTATATATACATTCTCAGTATGATAACATTTTTCACCATTTTCTAATTTAGAAATTGGATTTATGTTCTGACACAGGTTAAAATTAGACGAGACGAGTAGAACATAAAACAACTTGTGTGTAAAAGGAAAAACTTGAACCAACGCTGGATTTCAATTGAATTTTGCAGAGCTCGGGAGTGTTGATTGTGAAGGGGCGTGAAACAGATTGGTGCCGGATTTCATCACTTTGTGTATTTCTAACATTACGTAAAGCGATCAAGCCAAAGATATTTTTAAAGCAGATCTTTCCTTCCACTGCCCATCATTTCGTAACTCTTAAATTGGCGAAACAATAATTTCTCGGCCGGTTATTTAAATGTTTCAGACCGCAATTAAAATAAGATCATGTAAAATAGTGAGTTGTTACTGAGTAATTTGACACAAATTTAAGGATAGTCATGAGTGAATTTTGAAACTACGAAAATAATAGAGATATTTCTTTCAAACTTTTACCATAGATGTTTATCTGTATGAATAACATTTATGATAAATGGCAAGTGATTTTTTTATATTAGTTCGCAAGTTACATTATTTTTTCTCTTTTTTATTTTAATTAATTATAAAAGTTTCATGCAGTACAATTTTCAATATTTTGTCAGGATATTCATTATACTCTTTGTTTCTAAATTTGCATTGGATTTTTCTGTGCTGTTGAGAAAAAAATTAACTGATTTTTTATGTTGGCGGAAATCGAGATAAATATGCCAATATAAAAAACTCATAAGCATTTTGAGTATGATTAAAATCCAATGCAATTTTGGTTCATTGTATTCTTACAGATAAGTGCTGAAACTTTCAGTTGAATAAGGCAAAAATCGCAGTGCAATGAACTTTTTTTTAAATGGCATGCGCTTGAAAAATACGCTTTGAGAAAAAAGGTTTGTTTCTGTGTTCAAACAAACATTTCTTTTGGATATTTGTGTCAAACTGCATGGTAGAAACTCTCATTATCATTTGGGGTTTTCCTTTTGTGCCTCTCTCCAATAATACATCTGATAACGTGTTTTGATATAGGCCTATTGGTATAATTTTGCCACCAGTTCTGGGGGAATTTAAAAATGGCCGTCAGGGCTTTTATAATAGCGAAATAGCGATGTTATATATTTTCTTGAACAGGACGCTTAGGAGAATTTTATGAGAGATAAAACACAAAATGTGTTTTTTGGTCAATTTTCACTCAAAATTCACTCATAGCTGCCCTTAAGTAATTTATATTCGTTTGTCTTTATATTGTTTAATAATAGTTATTTAGATGACTAGTTACAAAAGCAGAGTTTTATTAACGAGATGCTCAAAGTTAGAACACGAGCGAAGAGAGTGTTCTAAGAACAGCGAGTTACTAAACCTAATTTTGTAACGTGTTGTCTAAAATAGCTTATGTACATTCAGGTATGTCAGTAGGCCTATATATTGTATACTAGCTGGCCCGGCGAACGTCGTATCGCCTTTAAATATTTTTACGTTAATTTTTCCGATGTTTTAATAGTTATCTGCTATTCGGGGCAGAAACAAATCCAACAAATCAAAGATCATAAAAATCGGTCCAGCCGTTCTTTAGTTATAAATAGTGTAACTAATCCGACTTTGTTATATAGGCCCCTATATATATATATATATATATAGAAGTCACGGCCACGCGTTGCTGTGGCTAAGGTATACGTTAAATTATGTTGTGGTAAACTAATTACCTTACACGGCCATCTGTTAGAATCGTATGGATCTCACAGATAATTATAACTCTTTGTTAAATAATAAACAAATAATTTGCAATAAAAATAATGGGATTAAAATTTAGTTATAAACTTCCCTAAGTCACAAGTTGGATCAAACTGCACACAGTGTGCAATATTTTATTAAAATCGGTTCTGTAGTTTAGGATTCCATCGCGGACAAACAACGTGACAAGTAATTGTTAGGGGGCCTATATATTAAGATTAGCATATTTAATAAAGTTTGTTTATTTCGGAAACGATATGTTTAGAGAAAGAGTTATGTTGGCTTTGGAGAAGGAAAGACACGATAAATCAACAGATACTGTATATATACATAAAATGCATTTTAATGATATATGTATATCATTAAAATGCATTTTATGTTTTGTTGGACCTGTATGTTTTGATAGCGTGTTTTGTTAGAATTTTTTTAATGCCATCAGTTTTTGTCATTTTAGACATTTCTGGTGTTCTCTCCTGGCAATGGACTCTCAGTATATTCAAATAAGTCTAACGTTTTACAGTTGACGTATAGTGCCACCACATTCTCATATAGGCCCAATTTCTAAATTCTGTCTTATACTAAAACATCTGATCTATTGTAGCTCTATTTCTTATACACATACAAAACTTTAATGTATTAATTTACTATTATATATTGCTGTTTCATCACATAGATATACACTTAATAGGCCTATACTTATTTAACACTTAATATAAGCTTTCCACTTTTCAGCAGTACGCCCTTAATTCCTGCTTTCCAGAGATTCTTAACTTCCCATTGTCCTTCTTCCGTACCACTCTTCATGATGACATCATATATTCCTCATACCATTATATTCTGCCTCTTTCCCTCTTTCTTTTGCCTGGTACCATCCAATATAACATTCGTTTAGGCCACTGTTCTTTCGACATCCGTTGTACATATGCATACTACTGTAGAGTTCTCTTTTTTTATCGATAACAGTCTCTTGTGCATCCATTTCTTGTCTAATATATGTATTTTTAATATGTTGTAGTCTGGATATTCTCATACTTCTCCCTTAATTTAATTAATTAATAAGGACGGTTCGTCCACCGCTGTGGTCTCGAGGTAGCGTGCTGCCTTGTCACGCAGCGGGCCCAGGTTCGATCCCCGGTCGGGGCAATTTTTCTTGGTGAGGTTTTTATCGGGGTTTTTCCTCACCTGTAAGACAAATGTCAGGAAAACTTTAAGGCCCAAACGGTCCCCGAAATCATATGGCCAACATCATTATCATCATCACCATCCTTCACCGGTGTGAAAACCAACGGGAAGCTACCACAACTACAATTCCCTAGTAAAGCTGCAAGAATAGCATGAAAATGCTATGATTGCAGTGAAAGACCTGCCTTCGGGCAGAATTACGATGGGTGGATATATTTCTTTAGTGTAAAACTTTATTCTTGGACATGTTGCACGTATGGGGAATGGGAGACGTGCTGCATGGAAGCTTCTTGTAGGAAAGCCAGAGGGAAAACGCCCAGTTGGTAAACCAAGAATGAGGTGGGAGAATAACATTAACTATGATTTGAGGGAAGTAGATTATACAGGGGATGATTGGAAAGCATTAGCTCAGGACAGGGATCTATGGAGAGCCTATGTCCGTGCGGCCATGAACCTACGGGTTCGATAGTGCCAGTGAGTAAGTAAGTAAGTAATAAGGACGATTCAGCGAATTTAATAAAGTAAACTTTCATTTTTACACATGGTTTTTTTTTTCAAAATCCTATTCATTGCAGTGCAAAAAAAAAGTTACCAGTGTAACTTTCTTTGGGTAATACATCTACAACGGCTTAGAGTAACATACTTTTTACAAATAATCACATTTTATCATGTGCACTTTATAAATTTCACTTTCATACGTAGCTGTATTATAGCTTGATTGATATTGCAGATATGAAAAAGCCTTTCAGGTTTACATAACAGAAATTTCAATGTTTAAAAAATATATTCAGGCTCGCTATATCAGGATTACTGCGGCTAACAAAATACAACACCTATCACAACTTGATGAATTCGATTCCACAGAGAACATTCATATTTACATAAAGAGTTACCTGAACTCTTGTTAGAATAAAATGAATTATGTTTGCACGGATTTCAGTAGGGGAACATTTATCTGTAAATCGTTTTATTTATCAGAAAGGTTGTTGCATTCCCCTTTTGAAGAGGATATCGCTCGTCGCCTGTCTCGACAAACAATCCATAAGGGAGTTAATTCGTGTTTATGTAATTTATTTTATAAATCTCATAATAGGGATAAATTTAAGCCATATTTTTTAATTGTGCTGCGAATCTCCCAGGGGAAATACCGATGTTTTCATTGTGTCATGTGAATGCTTAGAAAAAAAAGTTTTAAAATGTGATACTGTAGGACTTATACTACAAACAGATGTAAACGTACTGCTATATACTGAGTTGAACAAACCACTCTAGGGATGATTTTGCAGTGACGTCCGAGGTCGGGTGACCGTGTTCAAATTTAAGAACTCCTAAAATTAGATACAAGGAATATGTTGCCGCATAGAGAAATGGCCAAATGGAGAGATCACATTTTTCGAACCATTTGATTTATTTATTTGATTCGAACCATTCTTTGTGCGCTAATAATACTTAGAGTGTACTGCATATATATATATATATATATATATATATATATGTGCGTGTGTGTGTGTGTGTGTGTGTGTGTGTGTGTGTGTGTGAACCATTTAAAGCCAAAGTGGTGTAACTCCGCTTTTTAAAAAAAATCTGTGTTAATGCTAGAAATGAATTCTGAACATGTAAAACTATGTACATGAATAATGGTTTAACTCCTAGATCCGCAAACTGCTCCATAAATGGCAGCACAAGTTTATGCTGTCAGCATTGCTATCTATCTATCGATGGCTAAAGTGGTGTAACTCCAGTTACTGGTTTCGTCCCAGTGCCATCAATGCGACATTCTACTGATTGTATATTCCACAAACACGTAAAATGTAGAGCACCACAGCAAAGTATATTGTAGCCTATTTTACATGCACAAAATAAATCCGAACTGGAAAAATGGCATTAGATTTACTAAGGCTAGTTCTGAGTGAAGATAACGACATTAAAACAACTGAACAAAAGTTTATGATCAGTGGTCATTCCTATCTTCCGAACAACTCAGGCGTGGCTCAATTGAATTGTACAGTAAGAGTCAACAGATTTTTGCCCTTCTGACTGGTTTCAAGTTTTCACGAAATCAAAAGAAACCTTTCCATCTTACTATGTTATCTGGTGAAGAGTTTTTAGTTACAGAAAATATGAAAAAAAACATTACTAAGAGATAACTTGATGAGGAAAACCATCCAGTTTTGTGGCTAAGGATGAAATGGATTAGGTATCGAAAATCCAATCCGTTTACAATCTTTTACAAGGACATAATGTCGGATTAGTTTCCATTTTTCAAGCTGAACATCAAGCCACCAAGAAAACGAGGAAGGTCGTTATCACTGGCAAATATAGGGACGAAAGGAGATTACGAGTATTTGAGAATAAAGTTCCTAGCAAAAATGTTGGACCAAAGAGATATGAACAGACAGGTGAATAGAGAAGACTAATTAACAGTGAACGACATGGCCTTTATAGGAAGCCAGATATAATAAGAGCTGTTAAGTCTGGTAGACTGCGATGGGCAGGACATGTGGCACGAATAGGGAATGAAAGACGTGCATGGAAGCTTTTTGTACGAAAACCATTAATAACATTAATTATGATGTGAGTGAAGTAGATTATACAGATAATGATTGGAAAACATTATCTCAGGATATGGATATATGGAGAGATTATGACTGCTCGGCCATGAACCTACGGATTTCATAGTGCCAGTGAGTGAGTTAGTTAGTTACGTTTTCAAGTACGCCAAGTGTTTAGCCGCTATATAATTATTACGTTGTAAAAGCATTAGATATGATAGTTCATCTGAAATGAAAATTAAAAATTCGCTTTAGCGGTCGCAGTATTCTATGTTTCACAACGAAACCCAGTATATGCTATTAAAATAAATCGTGGTAGGTATTATCCACACTCAAATAAATCCAGCCAGTAAAAGGGGAGGGGGGGGTTAACAGAAATCCGAAAATAAGAATTGACTCTAGCAAACCCCCGTATTCGGTTCTTCGCAGTGTATAATTTTGATTATACACATTTTCAGGTATGACGAGTGTTTAACAGCTATTATGCTCTAAAAATAGATGTAGGAGTTTACCTGAAACTACAAATAAAAAAAAAATTATACGGTATTTTATTTTTTCAGGCGTAGAAGCGCACGCCGGACATTGGCTAATAGCTTATAAATCAAAACTGTTTTTTTTCTCTTCCAAATGTTGGATCACATATACATCTGTATTTTTATACTTGTAAACATTACTTTTTGCTTGTTTTCTTCCATATAGAATTCGATTCAAAGTAAATATATATGTGGAAGTAGCAAAACTGAACGTCTTCCCAATATTTGATGGTCGCTTAAAGATGCACTACCAATCCAGTTTAAAAATTCAAATTGTTTAAGTCAAGTTCAATTTTAATTACTTATTATTACAATTGAATTATCCGTTAGTTTCTAAACATGGATTCTAAAAATTAAAATTTAATTTAATTTAAGTTTTGTTTTTTCTGAATTTATCATCATTTTCCCCTGAAATTTCCCAAGTTTTATACCAACGATCGACAGGATTTGGGCAATTGAGATCAGCTCTGGCTTATCGCTGTCTCAGACTCTCGACGCTGCTCTTTTGGGTGAATTAATGGCGTGCATAACCGTTAATTTAAGGTTCACATTTTTTTAAATGTGCTCATAACTAAACATATTAATAATTCAACATCAACCTATTATTTGTTTTAGTAAGTCTCATATTGTCTTTGATATTTGGTACTTATCTAAACTAAAATGTGCATGGGTCCTTTGCACAGACTGAATTGACGGGGATTAGAGGGGACCTAACGTGCTCTGGGTATCTATTAAACTCTTTAAAGAATAAGTAACTACAAGAGACATCGCGCAAACCAAATTCATAAATAAGACTTAGCATGAAGAGTCGCGTGAATACAGAGAACTAGAAGATAAGTATATCAATCCAAATAAATTTACAAGCAGAGTATCTCCGCGGCTGGGCCCATAATATTCACGGTGTTGTTTCATTACTTTAGCAGGACAACTACTAGGCATTTATAATTCATCTCAATCAATATACTAATTGGAGTTAATAAATGATTTACAATAATGAGTACTTGACGAGGACACTAAGTATTGTATCAAGCTATTGCTAAACCAAGGTTCAAGTGATCTATTGTTTAAATAATGACACAACATATAAAATTACTATATATATATATATAAATGAATGAGAATATAAGTCAATGTAACATAAATGAATAAATAAATAATTTCTTTAACTGAATACATAAATAGCAAATGATATAAGTAGTCCAACTAAATTACATAATAATAAAGAACAATTCGTACCAAACAACATTCATGCAGCATTTTCTCCTAACTGAAGTTTAGTTCCTCCATGACTTCTCCAAGACAATTTTCCTCTTGCAGGAAGCTGGAGGAAACCAATAAATTGGCGATATACTCCACAACCCAAAACGAACCCAAAATTGATGACTGCCGGTCAGAACTTCCTAAATTTCTGAACTTCTTGGCCAATGCTAGATATTGACTGGCCTAGATCGTTCCGTGTCGCGGATAGATATTACGTCGGCGCAAGTACTGCGCCGACGCACGTAACGAAGGAAGTGGAGATGGAAGGGTGTACTCGGAGAGGATAGGCACATATACACTAGCAAACCTCGGTGGAACAGAGCTATCGCAGGGCAACGCACAGATATGTCCAGCATACGCAAAAATGTATCTTCTTCAAGAAGATTGGAATCGACATATATCCCGCATGACACCAGATAGAATTGTACGCGTAACAGTAGATAAGTTACCAGCGGATGGAAGATGGACACTTGGAAGACAAACAAGAAAAAGAGATGGAGGGACTCTTAATTCTGGATGGAGCAGGCAATAGACCTAAAACAAAGAGAAGAAGAAGTAGTACTCTCTTTTTCTTTCTTGTTCTTGTTACATGAACTGCTTTTCAGTGAATTGAAGTTTGGGTTATTCTAGTTTCATTTTATTAGTGTTATAATATTGCTTGTTATGAAAAGGCCGGCCCAACATGTTATATTAATGCAATGTGACTTGTGTGAATGTTGCAGTGAAACCACGCACGGTTGATATAACGACAACCCCTGGGCCACTCTCTGCTGGGAAAACGCATCAACTCCAGTGTGTGACTTCTGGCTCTGTACCCCCCGCGAGGATCACGTGGCTACTCGAAGGGGAGTCTCTTAGAGATGCCGTCACTTCTGTAAGTCACCTTCAGATCTCAGTAACACTGACAGTTAAAAGTGTTTTATTAATATCGTATCAACAAGAGGAAATTGAGACGACCAGTTGTACAAGGGACTAATTCACAAAAAAATAAATAAATGTCAGGGAGATTTGACAATTATAAAATCAGTATCATTTAATTGGTTTACATTTATTAGTCTTGTGTATAATTTAACTCACTAGGCTTGTGATTCATGTTGGCAATTTGATATAACCTGTAATAAATATACAAAATTAACTAAACTAAAAATAACACGCTGCCAGCTTTGCATTATCAGATTCATGGCAGCGTGGACATAAGTTTTCCACACATCCCGATCCTGAATTAATGTTAATTTTCCAATCATTCCTTGAAAAATTCACCTCCCAAAAAATGATAATGTTATCCTCCCACATAATTCGTGGTCGACTAACGTGCGCTTTCCTTCTCCTTTTAATAGAAGTAGTTTTCTTGACCTTGTTTTCATTCCTCCTGTCTGCCGATGTACTCTTAATTGTGTTATTGATTTACGAATCATTTCTTTCCTCTTCCTTCCTCAACCTCTTTCTCTCTCTTTATCTTTCTCGTTCCTTCTCTCTTTCTCCATTCACTCTACCTTTTCTCTCTCTCTCACTCTCTCTCTCTCTCTCTCTCTCTCTCTCTCTCTTCATTTCTCTCCGTCTTTCTCTATTTTTCATTCTCTCTCTATTTTCTATTTTTCTACAATTTTTCTCTGTTTCACTCTTTCTTTCTCTGTCTCTCTCCATTCTTGTATTACCACTTCTTTCTCTCTCAATTTGTCTCTATTATCTCTTTTCTCACTCTTTCCTTCTCTATATTTTTTATGTTTCTTCCTCTCTTTTTCTTATCTCTTTTTGTTTCTCTCTCTCTCTCTCTATTTCTATCTTCTACTCTCTCCATCTTATTTTCTATATTTTATTTTCCTTCTCATTCTTTCAAACTTTTTTCCCCTTTTCTCTCTGTATTTATTCGTCTACTCTTTTTCTCTCTATGTTTTTTCTTTCCCTATTTTTATTTCTCTGCTTTTCTTTCTCTCTCTCTCTCTCTCTTTCTCTCTACTTTTTTCTCTCTGTTTCACTCTTTCTTTCTCTCTCCATTCATGAATTACCTTTCCCTTTCTCTCTGGATTTTTTTCTATTATCTCTTGCTTTTTCTCACTCTTTCCTACTCTATATTTCTATGTACATGTTTTGTTCCTCTCTTTTTCTTTCTTTCTCTCTTTCTTTGTATATTTTACTCTCGCTCTCTTTTTCTCTCTCTCTCAATCTGTCTCTATCACATTTCGCCCTCTCATTCTTTCACTCTATTTTTTCTCCTTTCTCTCTTTCTCTCCCTCCCTTTCTCTTTCTCTCTTTCTCTTTCACTCTCTTTCTTGTTCTCCCTTTCATCCTCTTTCCTACTCTCTGTTTGTCTCTGCTTTTCTCTCTTTCTCTCTTTTTTCTCTGTTTTTCTAAATGTATTTCTCTCTTTCTTTTCTTTGTTTTTCTAAATGTATTCCTTTCTCTCTTTTTCTTATGCCATCTCTCTCACTCTCTCTCTCTATTTAACATTTTATTCTTCTTTTCTCACCTTCTCTCTCTCTCTCTCTCTCTCTCTCTCTCTCTCTCTCTCTCTCTCTCTCTCTCTCTCTCCATCACACTGAAAATCACACAATAGAAATATTACTATGATGTGTATGCAGACTGCTGAAACTTCCAACACTACAACTAGCGTCCTGTCCTTCCGACCACGATCTGCCAACAATGGAGAGATGTTAACGTGCAGAGCGGAAAACAAGAGATTTCTGGGAGGACTCCTAGAAGATAGGAGACGTCTCAATGTTACATGTGAGTACATCAACTCCTCACTTTAACGAGAATATTTCTATTATATTGAGCCTTAATTTGAAGCAATTTTTTCTAAAGGAAAATTAATTATATATTTAACTTGTTGGGCTCGTTTATTTAATAGTTTCGTCATACTAATTTCATAACGTGTTATCACTTTTCCCTTCGAAAATGTGTAATGAAGCGCCTTCTGGGGTAGAGTGTCAAGAAAATGAATTATTCAGTACAACAAATACAACAATTTGAAATAAAGATGTACCTGAGACTCTAAATTTAAAAATCATTTTAGCAGTCATCGTGTTTGTTTATTATAAGAAAACTTGCATGAACATTTGTATAAGGAGAAGTAATGACTATTCTATGCGAGTTGCCAGTCTACGAATCTAGAATCACCTTCTAACCATATCGATGACTGCAGTACAATGATACTTACCTTTATTGAAACTTGTCCTATAATATTCGTTCTAGCGACATGGTTGCCAAAGTCTTTATTCATGTTTCCGCTGTAGCCAATTGACAACATGTTTATTCAGTTTACGTTAGTTTAGATTAGGCACTTGTCAGTCATTACGGTGATTATGGAAACAGATAGAATTCCGTAACTTCGTAATTTTTTTACACAAAAATCCCAAATCTTCTTTATTTCTTTCGCGATAGTTTACTTTATATGCACATATTTTTTTTTGTTTCTGTACTCATTTTACTTTTAGTTCTTAACAATTCTAAATTCCGCCCATCGCCTTTCAAATATCAACCAGTCCAGTGAATTCTCCATCCAGTCTTATATAAACGGCGAATATGTTTAGAAATTTTCAGAGGCGGCCGACCAGTATACCATGATCTCAATTAAAACATTATCTAAAGCTATTATTCCAGAGAAACCGTCTGGAGATATCACTTGTGAATGGTAAGCCAGATATAATAATAACAGTTAAGTCTCGTAGACTGCGTTGGGCAGGACATGTTGCACGTATGGGAAATGAAAGACTTGCATGGAAGCTTCTTGTAGGAAAGCCAGAGGGAAAACGCCCAGTTGGTAGACCAAGAATAAGGTGGGAGAATAACATTAACTATGATTTGAAGGAAGTAGATTATACAGGGAATGATTGGATGCATTAGCTCAGGATACGGATGTATGGAGAGCTTATGTCCGTGCGGCCATGAACCTACGGGTTCGATAGTGCCAGTGAGTAAGTAAGTAAGAATTGTGCACGTGTCTACGATCAGAATCCGATAGCCTCGTCTTAAAAGGCGGGATGTGTGTCCAGAACTCGCGAAATTAAAAGGCTGTCATTTGAGTAACGGATCAACACTGCGCTACAGGCTGTTACATTACATTGTGCCCCTTGGATTATATTAGGCAGGAACTCAATGATACTATTTCTTTTGTTAGAGTGTGTTTCATAAGTTGGCAGAATTAAGGTTTTTTAATATGTTTGTTAAATATTATTCCCTGATAGTAGTTAATAATAATAATAATAATAATAATAATAATAATAATGATAATAATAATAATGATGATAATAATAATAATAATAATAATAATAATAATAACGAAAAACAATAGTTATCTCAGCCAAAAAATTAATTCCTGTTGTTATTATTATTAATACCATCATCATTTTATTATCATTATTATTGTCATTATTATTATTATTATTATTATTATTATTATACAATAATCAGAAGCATTATTACATATGGAGCTGATGTATGGGCTTTAAATGCACAAATGAAAAAAAAAAAAAATTACTCGCCACTGAAATGGACTACTGGAGACGTGCTGCAAGAATATCCAGGAAGGATAAAATCAGAAATTCATATATAAAAGAAAAAATGCAGGTACAATATTCAATATTAGATTTTATAAAGAAGAAACAATTAAATTGGTATGGACACATTAGAAGGATGGAAGAAGGAAGACTACCTAAGATAATCATGGATTGGGTACCACAGGGAAGGAAAAAGAAGGGTAGACCAAATATTACGTGGATTCAGGGAATCAATGAAACTAAGAGGGAATGGGAAATAGAAGAAGATATATGGATGAACAGACAAGAATGGAAAAATGTGTTGAAACAAATGTGTAGTTAACTGTGAACATGGGTACCGGAAAAATGTATATTCATTGTAAAAGCCGGAATAAAAAAAATTACCATCATCATCATTTTATTATCATTATTATTGTCATTATTATTATTATTATTATTATTATCATTATTATCATTATTAAACAATATTGTTTGGAAAAATAAAAATTTAAGAATAGATACAAAAGTAAGAATTTACAAATCTGTCAAAAGACCAGTTCTAACATATGGTTGTGAATGCCGAACAGAAACTCAAAAAACAAAACAAATCAATGAAACAACCGAAATGAAAATTTTAAGGAAAATCCTAGGAAAATCACTGAGAGAGAAAATTCGCAGCTCTGTTATTAGAGAAGAATGTTAAATTGAACCTATAAACTTCTGGATAAATGATAGAAGAGTTAATTGGAACGATCACATAGATAGAATTGAGAACAGTAGACTAGTGAAGAAAGTACGTGACACTTCAGCAGAAAAGAGCTTTCGGAAGACCACAACTACGATGGAAGGACGTCACCATACCCCGGACCTGTAGTGAATGAACACGCACAAGCTGCCAGCTTCCATTCGCAGAGGAAGAAGAAGAAGAAGATTATTATTTTGTTATCATTACAATTAAGGTTATATATAGGATGGAACTAATATAAGCGAACAGATTTTAATTATGTATTTCAGTAATATTTTGGTGTCAAATAAATACTTTTCTTTAAAACAATGTTTGTTCCTAAAATTAAAATGCCGACTAACAGGATAAATATTTGACGTACAGGTCTAACATTTACTTAGATAAACTAAAGGTGAACAAAAATAAGAATAAGAATAAATTTGATTTACAAATAAATGTTATATACAGTATTGACACCCGAATGAGCAAGTGCTCGTGCTCGGGTGCAGTTCAGTTGCATGAATAATACAAAGAGAATATATACATTCAAAGTTGGGGCCAGTTTCATTTTTTACATAAATTATGGCACATACAAATAAAAAATAATAATGTATTGGAAATAAGACTTATTCTAACAAGAGAATTAATGGAATGGAGAATGATATACATAAAATAATGTAAATCATATAATGTAATTGATAATGAATAAATCCAGAAGAACGTAATTAGTTAAATATTGATTTATAATAATACCCGCAAAAATAGATACTTTTAAATATTTATTATTTTAAAATATCCAACATGATTAATTTTATTCACTTAATTTAATTACAAAATATTAATTTAATTGCTTTTTGAACACTATCCTTGTTTAGTGGTTTACTTATTTTCTGGATTGGATCTAATTACTTCATTATATATTTTGGGTCCTAGATATCGGGTGTGTTAATGGGCCGGAAATTGTATAAAATTTTGTAACATGTAGGCAAAGAAGTAGTATTTTGTCTTGTACTGTAAAAACTTCGATTGTACTCTTTAAATTCGTTTTTATTTTTATGAAAATAAGCAAGCAATGTATGCTTGAATATTTGTTTAATATTTGGCACGTTGAATTCTAAATAAATTAAATTTGTACGGTAATCTAAAGGTTTCTGCAAGCAGATTTTTATGATTCGTTTTTGTAATGTTAAGGGAGAAAGAATAGAATTTGCGATTCCACCCCAACCTAATATTCCGTATTGGATTATCGATTGAACTAGAGTTAAGTAAACAGAATGTTTTGTTCCTTTGCAGTTTTGCAATAAAATTGATGGTTTTCGTGCAAATTAAGTGAAGACGTCGGTCGTTTTGGAATAAAAGAACTAAATATTGCAACGTCGATCTACTGGTAAGACGTTATCTTGCGATCATTGCTCTCAGAACAGTTGTTCATGTATGTCTTTACGAGAATCGACCGAATTATTTGTGCGCTGTTGCAACGTTTCAAAAAGTTTATTCTTAATTATTTCATTAACTGCGGTTTTAATCACATAATGAAAGTTAAAATATGTGTTTGTTTTTTTGTTTCTTTTTTTCCAAATGCCCCAGGTTGTCATTTCGACATTTCTGGTGTTATCTCCTAGAATGGCGTACTTATAACCCACTTCTGAGGTGGGGGTGCCTGGAGTTGATGATGGTGGTAACGATGCGCCAGGAGAGGCCTTAAACTAAACTTAAGCTAATTAGGCGAATATGATATTGATGATAATGATGGCCAGATGATGTTCGGGGACCGTTTGGGCCCTAACGTTTTCTCACATTTATGTTACATGTGAAGAAATACCCCAAAAAGACCTCACCCAGGAAACTTGTCCCCACCAGGGATCGAAGCTGTGCCCGCTGCGTGACATGGCAGCACGCTACCTCGAGACCACAGCGGTGGACGTTTGTTTTATTGTAATTTGACACCACCTTGAATTACGCACTTATATCACTTCAACTCTGTATTACTTTTTATTGCGTAACAGGTGTAAAGCCCAAAATTATACTTTGTAAAAAATTGTTGAAAAATAGTTGTTCGCACTAGAAGAAAAGAGAATTCGAGTCTCTTTGTTATTGTTTTTCTAAAGCAACATATAAACCAATAAATTAAATTTCTAAACTGAGGTGAGATGCCACCACTAGTCCGGGATCTAACTTTGTTACAATTGCTGTACTTATTAATGTGTTCGAGAGATACCAAGAAGTTATCAAGTAGAAAGCAGCCTGCCTCGGGCCCATGAAAGGCAGCTATTAATTCACCTTTCTTTCTTAGATGCAAATAGATACAAATATAGATACTGATAGTTAATTGTATACAGCGAATGATTTGTTACAGGATAGAGAGTGATTACTATATTTGAATAATAACAAGGGGTGTAATATAAAAGATAAGCTTTTAATATAAACAAGTTTCAAGCGTAAAAACAAAATAATAAATTGAATAACAAAACATATCTCTTGATCATTCTATCAAGCATAGCTTACGAAAATAACTAAATGGATAACATACCATACACATAATCTCATTCACACATCCAAGCCTTCAGGAATCCTTTTCTTCTGTCCATAGCTGGATTAACTCAAAGTCGACTTCTTCTTAGTCATAATCCACTTGTTTATATACAGATCACCAATTCAAGTTCTTTAACTGCATGGTGAGCTAAAGCTGGATTCGCGTATTGAATCCGCTTTTTGGAATAACTAAGCGCCACTTGCTAGGCCGATCGAATGATGATGTTCGGTAGGAGTACGCTGCCTATAAAGGTTCACCAGTAGAGGGGATATGCGCTGTAGAGATGCGCGGCAAAGAGGATGCACAGGAAAAGGGTAGCCACAGGGAACAGAGGACATTGGCATAGTTCACAAATGTTTTGTAGTAGGGAGGAGAACCAAGATACCACACTGAACCGCAAAAAGGTACTTTCGGTTCAAAACTATTTATGGAATCTAAATTTTCATCTTCCAAAATTATTTTTTTTCAAACATCTTCTTCTTCTACTACAAGGTTTAGGCTACGCAGCCTGTTCCGGCGAAGTTAAAAGTGGAGTCCATCTTCTACGTGGTCGGCCAACATCTCTTGTTCCTCTGGGATTATACAGGAAGGTTCTTTTTGGTATTCTTTCGTTGTTCATTCTCATTAAGTGTTCTGTCCATTTCTTATTATTTTCGCCGATTTTATCTTCAATTTTATATATATTTAATTCTTCCCGTATAGTTTCATTCCTTATTCTATCCGCTCATGTGCATCCTTTCACATTACGTAAAAACAGCATTTCCGCAGTCTGTATCCTGCTTTTATCCCTGGATTTTATTATCCAATTATCACTTCCATACAACAACAAAGGAACAGCCATTGTTTTATATAATTTAAGTTTCGTATCTTTCCTTGTTTTCCGACCTAAGGTTCTTTTTATGGTTCCACAAATAGCCTGAAATTTATTTACTTTATTTTCTATATCTTTATTTTCTCTATAAGTTATATCACATCCTAAATATTGGAAATGTGATACATGTTCTATTATTTTGTTATCCAGTACAATTTTTGATCTAATTCCATATTTACCAATAAATGCCATTACTTTTGACTTATTTATTGATATTTTACAATTATATCTATTGGCTATTAATTTAAATGTATATGCTAACATTTGGAGCTCATTTTCAGATTCTGCTAAAAGTACAACATCGTCAGCAAATAATAAAGCATTTATTTTTTTCAAACATGTTACATTATATATACCTGGCTTAACTTGGCAAAGAGAGAGATGGAGATATAAGGGTAGATCCTTGACCGCTTTCGCCCAGTTACAAAAGAACGAACCCACTCTGTTGTCAGTTTTCGAGACATTCCTGGGATTGTTTCCCATTCCCTCTTCTCCCTATTAACATCTGGTGAAGAAACAACACTGCACTGGTGAGAGTGGGAGAGATGAGTATAGCTGTTTCTCTCTACAAATTTCTTGCCAAGTTGAGCCAGGGAGACAATAGCTGATTAATTATTTTAGCCCATTATGGACTCTACACCACTTAGGCCTACATAGCAAAAGCAGATATAATAACTTACATTAACATTAATAGCTGAAGGACTACGTACTTTAACAATTGAGATATGGAAACCTTTTGAATATCGTTAAACGAGTAGAGAATCGGATGTTACATTTTTCACTTAAAACATTACAGAGAAAACTGTGTGCACTCTCCAATTTTAATTAAATTCTACGTGATATCGATCCCATTTTGTTTTCTGATTTATTAATCTGTGCTCGTATAAGCCTCTGGGGGGGGGGGTTAGAAATGTAACCTTCTACACTCCTCTGATAGTGTGCTGGCGATCACTTTCTATGTAAGTTCATGGAGTATCTAGACCGTTAGTGAGTATAGGTTACAAGAACAATAATATAATAATAATAATGATAATAATAATAATAATAATAATAATTTATTTATTTGTCTACAGAATTTTAATGTTTCCACATATTTCTGTGCCTAAAGTTTTATTTTTCTTCTCTACTCGTCTCTCTCCATCCAATCCATGTCCTCCAGTCCTCTTGCTCTCATTCCAGTTCTTATTTCCTGCATCCACGAGTTTCGAGGTCTTCCTCTCCTCCTCCTTCCAGGTAGACATCATTCCAATGTTTCCTGGGTAATCTTTCTTCATGCATTCGTCGTACGTGCCCATACCAATTTAATTGCCTTTACAGTATATAATCTACTATTGAATAACCAATATTCATTTTTTTCTGTTATGACAGTATTTTTTATTTTGTCTAATTTTGAACATTTTGCTGCTAACCTCAAGAAATCAATTTCCAACGACATAAGGTTTTGTTCTAAGTTTTTGTTGAATTTCCAATAATAATAATGATAATAATAATAATATTTTATTAGGAATTTCTCTACAATACAGTAGTTTTCCAAAAAAACATTGTAAATATTACTCCTCCATATAACACTGTTCTCTGTATCTCTCTCTGTTAATCCTCTCCCAGAGAACCTAGACTCATTTTTTAGAACTAGGATCTGCCTGTCACAAGCCGCGAGAAATGGGAAGTGAGTGAGGAGTAACACCTCCTTAAAAAACCAGGGTTCATCTGGCACCGATGATAGTATCCTGTGAGGGCTCTTTGCGAGGATACAGCAATTGCAGCCCTGAAAGGAGACGTTGGTTCATCAAAGGGTGGAGTAAGAAAAACTTGAACAAAGAGCACCTGGTCCTCCAGGTTGAGGGGTAAACGATGAGCCAGGTACAGTGTTATGGGAAATATGAACTATTCTAAAAAAACCTAATGTGAAGAATACGGACAAGATTAAACATACACGACAAAAGAATCTTAACATTATTATTGTTATTATTATAATTACAATAATTCAATATTATTTTGTGATCATAAATATATTTAATACAATGATATAATGGCCAAATGTTGGGTCTTAACCTCCATTATATTAGGATTTACTAGACGAAGGTAATTTATCTACAAAAATTATATTTTTATTTTATTTTCCATAATTCGGAGCAATTCAACATATGGTGCTGAAGTTTAGCAAACTCTTACCAGGGAAATGAAAAGAATTTTAAGTACAGAAATGTATGTTTTAAGAAGATCAGCTGGAAAATCCAGAATGGATGGAATACGAAATAAAGAAATAAAGGAAATTATAGGGGTGCAAGAGAAACCGAACGTCGTAGACATTATAGAAAAAAAAATAATTACAATGGTATGACCATGTCAAAAGAATGCCAGAGCAAAGATTGCCTAAATTTATTATGGAATGGATCCCATTGGAAAGGTGGAAGAAAGGAAGACCAAAGAATACCTGGATAGAAGGTGTATAAGAGGCTATGATTGTCAGAAAATTGGAGGAAGATCATTTAATGGAGAGAGGGAGGAATGGCGTTTGGTTTCCGGAAGACAGAGATAGCCGTCATGATACGGGATGATGATCATAGATATATATTTTTTTGTTATTTTTATACTTGTTTCCATACAGATGTCATGAATGTTATATGATCAACATATGGACCCAATGAGACATCTAGCAGGTAACTACCACATTACTAGGATGATAATTGTTAAATTTTGCTTAGAGGCCTCTTTATTCAGACTTAAGATTCTTTTACGAGCCTCAAAATCTTCGGACTAGGGAACCACGGCTTAAAATCCCTCCCGGAGGACTTACTCCTTGGATTTATCCATCCTAAAATATCCATCGATCCCGGCCGGGTTTGAAAGCGTGACTCTTGGTACCAGAAGCAAGGAATATAACCACTTGTCCATCGTGGCCGACAACAATAAATAATTGTGTAATTTTTAATTATTCGGGCAAAGTTAACATAACAAGGGCTTTAATTATTTTCAAACAGCACAAATATAGAATTATATATATATATATATATATATATATATATATATCATCATCCGATATCATGGCAGCTGCCGCCGTCTTTCGGAAACCAAACGCCATTCCTTTCTGTCCATCCATTGATCTTCCTCCAATCCTCTGATATTCATAGCTGCTTGAACCCCTTCTATCCAAGTTTTCTTCGGTCTTCCTCCTTTCTATTGATATATATATATATATATATATATATATATATATGGTCTCGAGGTAGCGTGCTGCCTTGTCACGCAGCGGGCCCGGGTTCGATCCCCGGTCGGGACATTTTTTCTGGGTGAGATTTTTCCTCACCTGTAAGACAAATGTCAGGAAAACTTTAAGGCCCAAACGGTCTCCGAAATCATATGGCCATCATGATCATCCTTATCATCATCATCATCCTTCACCGGTGTGGAAAGCAACGGGAAGCTACCACACCTACAATTCCCTAGTAAAGCTGCAAGCATAGCATGAAAATGCTATGATTGCAGTGAAGGACCTGCCTTCGTGCCGAATTACGATGGATGGATATATATATATTACAAGGGAACTGTCAACAATTGCATGTCGAAACCTACCCTGAAATTTCTCCCTGAGAAGCGTTGTGATGTACCAAGTCTGTATAAAAAAAAATATCTGCCGCTTTAACTGCAAAAGGCACAACAATCGAAGCAAGAATCTATCAATGGCAACCCTCTTTTCGAAGCAGCCGTACGTCCTTGCTTGAATAGAGCGGAGTGAAGTAAGGCGGAACATGGCGCGGAGGGCACATTGTGGGGATTGTCCAATTCACCAAGTCAGGAGTTTTATTACTTGCCTGTAGTTTAAATGGCAGATTTGGCTTTTAATTTTAGTGACTTGCTGTTAAAAGCGGTAGATAATTATTTTGACATAATGTTTCTCTGGGATAAATTCAAAGGTAGGTTACGACATGCAATGATTGACAGTTCTGTTGTTAGTACGATCTCTCCGATTCCACGTACTTTGATATATTCCACGCCCTTATATTGACAATACCTGTCGGTATGGGTTTTCAAACTCATTCATTCATAGTAATTCTGCCCGAAGGCAGGTCCTTCACTGCATTCATAGCATTTTCATGCTATGCTTGCAGCTTTACTAGGGAATTGTGTAGGTGTGGTAGCTTCCCGTTGCTTTCCACACCGGTGAAGGATGATGATGATGATAATGATAATGATAAGGATGATGATGATGGCCATATGATTTCGGGGACCGTTTGGGCCTTAAAGTTTTCCTGACATTTGTCTTACAGGTGAGGAAAAACCCCGATAAAAACCTCACCCAGAAAAACTGCCCCAACCGGGGATCGAACCCGGGCCCGCTGCGTGACAAGGCAGCACGCTACCTCGAGACCACAGCGGTGGACTTAAAACTCATGAACATACATATAATTTTTGGATCAGACGAGCGAATGGAGGGTCTCGCTGGTAAGTGACAGTTCAATTCCAGAGAAACTTCTAAGACAACACGATTATTTAAGACAATGTACTCCATTCACTTATACATACTCGTACATACGCGTACATACTAAACTAGGCGAAAAATATATGAATGATTGTGATGACCAGTTGGCGATTGTCTTCTAATCGGTCCTTAACGTGTTTCGATAATAATTCTGTTATAGGTGAAAAAAAAATCAGCCAGAAAATGTTCACTAACGAAGATCGAATCAGGACAATCTACGTTGAAAACAACGAAGTTGTTCCGAGTCCACATTGGTCGTCTACAAGTGTATAGGCCTACCCTACTAACAATATATTTAATACTATCTTCTTCTTCACTTCACGGGCTAGGGAAATTCCCGTTCCGCCTCACAATTGTTCTGTCCATCTTTTCATTGGCCTTCCTACATTCCTTGAACCTCTTGGCTTGTAGTTAAATGCTGATTTTTAGTAATATTTTTTGCGATCATTATTTCTACATGTCTAAACCATTTACCCCTATATTCCTTTATTTTATCATTCAGCGGATATAAATTTAACTCTGTCCTCATATCTTCATTCTTTACCGATTCAATCTTGTGCAGCCTTTTGTTCTTCTAGTGAAGTTAATTTCTATTCTACTTTGTAATTTATTTGGCCATTACCCAATTTTCACTCCCATAAAGTAATGCAGCAGGAGCTGCCAATGTTTTATAAAAATATTCAGTAATATAATATCATCAACTCGTGTCGAACTTAGGGTCGCATGGAGGGATGATATGAGATGAAGTCCCTATAATTATAGAGGTCTTAAAATGATAAGGCTACCGGCCGACCACGCCTAATGCACCTTCACATGGGGGATTTTATATATATAAGATGTGGAGTGCTTATAGCATTCCTTTCAGTACACTAATTTTTTATTCAATACCTCATATTGTAATTTTCGTTATTTCTGGTGTTCTCTCCTGGCATTAGCGTAATTGTATTCCATTTCTAAGGCTGCGGCGCCTGGAAGGCGGGATTACGTTGCCCCGAAGATATGATGGGTGATGATGATGATGGTGCAACAGGAGAGTCCTTAATCCTAAACTTAATCTATGGCGAATATTAATGATGATTATGATGGTCATATAATCTTTGGGGACCTTTTGAGCCTTTGAGTTTCCTGACGTTTGTCTTACAAGTGTGGAAAAACTACGTGAAAAAACTCACCAAGGAAACGAGTCCCGACCGAGGATCGAATCCGGGCCCGCTGCGTGACAAGGCAGAACACTACCTAGATACCATAGTGGTGGACTGTACGCTAAAATTGATCATGATGATGATGATAATAATACTACTACTACTACTACTACTACTACTACTACTAATAATAATAATAATAATAATAATAATAATAATAATAATAATAATTTGGACTATCGAACCGGGAGTTTTTCATAGCCAAGAGGAAATAAGCACTCTGTACATCCTTATCCTGAGCTAATATTTTCTATTATTACATGCATAATTCATCATCGTGATATAATGGTTAATATTAATCTCCCGCTTCATACTTTGTACGAGTATACAGTAAAAAAACTATTATTGTGAATAGTATGCTTAATAGAAACTCGAAAGCATGTGGATGATAGCTGGGTTGTAGCGAACAACATTCTGCCGAGGATGAGTCTAGTCCCGAAAGACCTACAATGTTTTAATAGATGATCTTGAAGAAGATTTTCGGGCTGTAGGCCGTGGTCGTGAGGCTTGTAGTTCCCCGACTTTTCGCCAAAGACTGCATCTGGCATCCTCAAGGGTTGTCCTGAGACTGCCCGAAAATCTTCCTCAAGATCATCATAGCAACTCCGGCCGTGAAAGTCTACGTGAATGTTTTAATTGTTTTAATACTTGAGGAGACTGCAGAATAATAACAAATTTTATAATTTTGTATTATAATTTTAATATATCCAAACTAACACCCCAAAGAAATTTTACCTTGAACTTTATTAGCATTGATGAATAAAGCATGAATATTGTTCTTATTTGTTATTATTCATTTCTAGGTATATGAAATGAATTTCTTCTTCAAACATTAATTGTGCTACACAATTATTCAATTGCACTGTAACATTAACATTAAAAACTATACCCCACGGCACTACAAGACTAGATGTTCCTTGGTCTACCATCCTGCTGCTGACCTCACATCCACATGTGCTAATCACAGGGGTAGATCATCCAACAAGTGTAGGGTAACATGTGGTCAGCTTTCCGGGTCCCTCAGCCGTTATAGCTGGTTTTCTTAAACCTGGAGATCAATTGTAACTATCCAAATTCCCCACGGCGCTTGGTGTGCACTGGTCCCATACTGGCTTATAATTCATAAGAAAATTTCTTTGCCAAAGGTGGCTGGAACCAGAATTCTGCGCCACGGGATCTTGCCTAAACCACTCGGCTACGTCGTGAGCTATATTAACATTCCCGTACGCTAAATTATATTTTTATAACTATTCTAAATCAATACAGGTAATGTAGAAGAAATCCCTTTAGAAACTGAACTTTCATTCTATTTCACATTTTGCTCCTCTTTTTGCGTACGCTTGAAAGTAATATAAGTGATTATGTGCAATTTTTTTTTAAAGCATTTTCCTGTGTTTCTGGTTTATTACCTGAGGAACTAGATTTAAAAAAGAATACTAATGGCAGAGGGATGAAAAAAATGTAATGAACTTTTATATTTCCTTAAATGTGGTGGAGTTAAATTCAAAACACTTTAGAACACATGTCGCCACTAACGCGAGCCCGAAGACAAATGCGACTTACATAAGTTCCCATTTTAATGCTATTAGCTAATTCAACATGCATCGTGCACAGTCCAGGCCTTCTCCAAATTTCACTGCCATATTCAATTAACACTTATGAGCTCCTGGCTAACGAACAAAATTACAGCCTAAGTATTATTATGGCTTATTTTTCATAAGTAATGTCACGAGTGATTTCCAAATCGTCGATAAATTCTCGAGTCATAACGTGACTTGTGAATTTTTCTTGAGGATTTGGAAATCAAGTGTGGCATTTGTTAGGACTATTTAGCAAATAAAATTAAGCTGTTTACTCAAAGATCATTATTTAAATATATTTACCGGAATTTTAAAACATTTATATATTTAATGTAAACGACGATGTTTGAGAACAAATCAGAAATGTGTGGTTATGTTTTATTTGTTTATTCACTGCAGCTTCATTATATTATTTATTGCCAAAGAGGATCGCAATATTGTTAGAATTCACTCTAGTGGAGAAAAAATTAAACATATCAAACTGTATGTTATAACCTACATTATAGGTTATTAATTTATTTTTTAGTAAAATCATTATTTAAAAAGACAATTATTAAAGACACAATTATCAAATGTGTAGTTCGAAGGAATCTGTTCATTATTTGCTATATTCAATGTATTTATTGGAGATTCAGTCACTGCAAAATAATGCTCTGACCTATTCAGAATATTAAAAAGGAGGAGCCTTCTTTATCGCAAAAGCAGAAGCTGGTAAACAGAATTCGATAAAGAGCGAAGTAAAACACGACTGTCATTGTTTGTAAAACAAATTCACTGATATGTGATTGGTCATCGACTCCCATTTGTGGCATGAATTAAATAATCTGTAAAATGCTTCTTTCGTCAACAAAGATTAGCGTTGTGTTCCGAGACTAAACTGGGGTTGTCAACTTGCAAAATAAAAAAAAAATCACACAATCTATTACTCAAAATATTTTACAATTTCTAATGCTACAACGTGTAATTTTCTTCCTCCCTATGTCACAGATTGTCAAATTTTACTATATTTCAGAAACAAAATGAAACATCTCACTGATACGTTAATTAAATAAAAATAAAACTTAAAGTTTTATATGATTTTCATATTTATTCAATTCGTAACAGCTGTTTCAGTACTTTGTACCTTCTTCAGACGAATTTTATCATGGTTACAAATTAATTTTGTTATTATATATAAACTCCAGTACATAACAACTGTAACTATGCAACTGAATGTAAACAAACAAATTTTAACAAACAATCTATTATTATAAATTTAAAAGTGGCGATTGATTTAAATCTAGTTAGGAATTTAACAGCCTATTGCTAATCTTCAATTTATTTGTCTCTAAAATTTCTAAAAGATTTAATTTTTTCCCTTTGTCACGAACATATAAAACTTTAAAATTTAAAACTTTAACTATAATTTTATATAATTAACATAAAAATGGATTTTCATCCAAGTAAACGCCAAATAAATTGATTATCTCACTGATAGTTTGTATTTGGCTATTTATACGATTCAGAAACTTGGCAATTTAAAAATGTTTTCAAAAATAAGCTTTTGGCTATGAAAATGGAGTTAATCAGATGGTTAGGAAGAATATCCCGAATAGATAGAATATCAAATAATAAAAAAGACAAAAAATAGGATTTAAAAATAAAATTATAGAAGACATCTCAACAAGACAACTCATATGGTATGAATACCTAATGAGAATGGCTGAAGAGACGTTACCAAAGTTGGCTTATGAATGGATTCCATCGGAATGATGGAAAAAAAAAGACCACGGGCAACATGGACGTAGGGTATCTGGGAAGTAATAGAGAGCAGGAATTTAAGAGAAGATCGATGGATAGGCCGAGTGGATTGGTTCATAGTAATTTGTGGCATTTATAATTAATTTGTTTCTATTTTTCTTATGTGAGTGAATGTATTATATTGGTATTTGATCAGAAGATGTGAAAAGATTGTAACCCGACTAAATAAATACATAAGTTCTCATGTATTTAATAGGAATAGTACCCGTATCAAGATTTATCAATATTTCTACCTATTGTCTTATATATGTCAATATATAAACTATAGATTAACTTATTACAGTTTATTACTTTCTTTGTACTTTTTTATTTTAGATTGAAACTGTACATCATTTATGTATATATTCTTTTATTAGTTCTAATTTCAATTGTCTTTAAATGTATGTCTGAGGAACATGCTGATGGAGCTAAATGACAAGTGCGAGGATTCAGGAATGAAGATAAATATAAATAAGACATCCATCCATAGTAATTCTGCCCGAGGGAAGGTCTTTCACTGCAATCATAGCATTTTCATGCTATGCTTTGCAGCTTTACTAGGGAATTGTAGGTGTGGTAGCTTCCCGTTGCTTTCCACACCGGTGAAGGATGATGATGATGATGATGATGATAATGATAAGGATAATGATGATGGTCATATGATTGTCTTACAGGTGAGGAAAAACCCCGATAAAAATCTCACCCAGAAAAACTGTCCCGAGCGGGGATCGAACCCAGGGCCGTTGCGTGACAAGGCAGCACGCTACCTCGAGGTGAACATAAATAAGACGAAGGCCATGATTATAGGAAGGAAACCAAGGAAGATAAACATGAGGATTAAAGATGAGATCATTGAGCAAGTGGAGAACTTCAAATACTTGGGGTGTACTATCAATAGTAACATGAACTGCGATCAAGAAGTAAAGTAGAGGATAGCAACGGCAAAACAAGCTTTTAACAAGAAAATAAACATTTTCTGCGGACCTTTGGAAAACTAATTACGGAAGAGACTAGTGAAGTGTTTTATGCGGAGTGTAGCATTGTATGGTGCAAAGACTTGGACATTACGAAGGAATATGGAAAAGCGACTGGAAGCTTTTTGAGATGTGGTTATGGACAAGGATGGAACGTATAAAATGGATAGACAAAATAACAAATAAAGGCGTGCTAGACAGAGTGGGTGATGCAAGAACAATGCTAGAACTCATAAAGAAGAGGAAAAGAAAATTGGATTGGCCACTGGCTAAGAAGACGGATGCCCTAGAAGGAATGATCAACGGAAAGAATGTTAGAGGCAGAAATAAAGATCAGATGATAGACAATATTAAAATAAATGGTTGGTATGCGGATACAAAAAGGAAGGCTGAGTTAAGAAAAGAGTGGAAAATGCTGAGTTTGCAGTAAAAGTCCTGATCTTGGACAGAACACTATGTATGTAAATGTATGTATTATTAGATGTAATTCCGTTTGGCCAGATAATGGGTTAGCATATAATATTACAGTGATTTTTCTATTTGAACGTAAAATATGTTTGTCCTGGTGAGTGAAAGGCCACATGACCTTAACCCTACCAGGCTAAATAAATGAGTAAATAAATAAAAAGTCTTTCATTGAGGAACTGCGTAGACTAACCGAATTTCTCAACAAGTCGAATTTATGTTCCCATTTTGCTGACTTGCACGGAAGCTTCTTGTAGGAAAGTCAGAGGGAAAACGCCCAGTTGGTAGACCAAGAATGAGGTGGGAGAATAACATTAACTATGATTTGAGGGAAGTAGATTATACAGGGAATGATTGGAAAGCATTAGCTCAGGATAGGGATGTATGGAGAGCTTATGTCTGCGCGGCCATGAACCTACGGGTTCGATAGTGCCAGTGAGTAAGTAAGTAAGTAAGTATTTTGCTGGTTTACGGAATGTGCAGCAAATTTCTGTTATTAAATTCGAGAAATTCTGTTTTTGATTCTAGCTTATTTAAAAGTGTCGTACTGCAGTGATAACTATGCACTCGTAACTAATTAACTCACCTATACTATAAAACCCGTAGTATCATACCTGGGCGAGCTTAAACTCTAATTACATCCCTATCCTAAGCTAATGTTTTCCAGTCATCCCCTGTATAATCTGTTTCCCTCAGATCATGGTTTATACTCGTATTATTCTCCCACTATATTCATGGCGAACCAAACTGGGTGCTTTCCTTCTGGTCTTCCTACAACAAGTTTCCATGCCCCTCTTTCAACTTTTACAGACATAAGCCACTATGATTAATATAGTGTCCATCCCCGCGACTAGGGCGCGCCTGCCAAGAATTACCCAGTTACGAACAGTTTCAGAAGAAGTCCCTTCCATATACTGGGCCGGTTTAATAGTCTTCTCTGAAACTAGGGCTAAAGGCACATTTGCTAAGCATCTTATCAGATATCTGTCTAACTAACTAACTGAGAGACACTATCGAAACCGGGGGTTCACGGCCGCACAAACATGAGCTCTCCACTCACCCCTATCCTGACCTAATATTTTCCAGTCTTCCCATGTGAAACCCACTTCACTTAATGTTATTCTGTTATCTCATTATTGCTCCACCACTATAGTTTTTCACTCTGGTTTTCGTACAAGAAGCTTCCATGCCTCTCTTTCATTCTCCATTTGTGCCATATTTCTAATCCATCGTAGTCTACGATGCTTAACTGTTTCTATTATAATATGTTCTCTCCTATAATGATAATGTAGCTCACTGTTTTCTAGTCTTCTCCATTCGCCAGTCTGTTCATCGCTCTTTGGTCCAAAAAAATTTCCTGAAAACTTCAGTCAAAAATGCTTGCAAATTTTCCCCTCTCTTAAATTGAGAGTCCATATTTTGAATCCGTGTAAAATATCTGGAAGAATCACAGTTTTATATATTTTCAGTTCAACGTCCTTTTTTTTTTTTTTTTTTTTGAGAGAGAGAGAGAGAGAGAGAGGAATTGGGGCGACAAGGGCCCTTCTAATACATAATAGCATGCATTTACAGGATTGAGCGCATGTTTAATTTCTTTGTGAATTTCATTCTTATCTGTAATTATTGTTCCTAAGCACTTTATCAAACACTCGTAATATTTTCTTCTTGCGTAATTGTTTGGGCGTGAAAAGAGCATAGGATATATTCTTCTTCATAAACCTTCATTGAAGTAACAGGAGGAAGGTTTCACGTGGGATTTGTAAATTGCAAGGGAGAGAGGTGCAGAGAAGGCCCTGCTATGGCTTTACATTTTTTATGGACTTGCTCCCATTTTGTAGGAGTCGAGGGATCGTTCTGTGTCTAGTGAGCTGCTAATTTGTTCCATTTGCAGTTCCCCAGCCTCATTTCATTCTCACACTCTTCACACTCAAGCTCAGTTATCTTTTTTTTTCACACTACACCACTAGTCATTTACCGTATTATTATTTATTTCTACGTGAGCCTCAAGAATTAAGCCTTCGAACTGTATCGTCCTCTCAGAATAATTGGTCTGTACATCTGCTCAAGGGGTATCTCTATACTCTCTCTCTCTCTCTCTCTCTCTCTCTCTTCCCCTCCATCTCACTCTTTTCCCCTCGTAATCTCTTTATTTTCCTCTCTCGCCTTTAGTTTTGTGTTCTTGAATCTACTTTTGGATATTATTATTATTATCTTCTCCTTCTTCTTCACTTCCTGGTTTAGGCAAGGGTTGCCTGTTCCGTCTTCACTAATAGATCTAAGACCATCTCTTCCGAGGACGTCCGACATCTCTTCTTCCTCTTGGAAAATAATGGAAGATTTTATTTGGTAATCTAATTTCTTCCATTCTTTCTACATGTTCTTTCCACTGTATCTTGTTGTTAAATATCTTTTTCTTTATGGAGTAGATCTGCAGTTCTTCACGGATATCCTCGTTTCTTATCTGGTCCATTCTAGTGCAGCTTTTTTTTTTTTTTTTTTTAAGATTTAAGATTTAAGATTTATTTAGCCTGGTGGAGTTAAGGCCATGTGGCCTTCTCTTCCACTCATCAGGACAAACATATATTACATAAGAATATAACAATATTAATTAACTCTAATATTAAACACTAAGTAAAAATTTGATCAAAAGATAATATCTAATATACATATTACGATCTATAATACAACCAGTTAATATTAGTTAAAATTAAGACTAAAACTAATAATAAAATGTATACAAGCAAGACATATTAAATTGTCCCTGTCTAGTGTATATAAAAAACAGGAAAATAATGAGATATAGAAAACTAATTTTACGATTATACAATATTTAAAACAAAACAAATAAAAATATTTGTTATTCTTAATATTATTTACATAAATAATTAAATATATTAATATTGCTAAAAGAATACTATCAGTGAGGTGTATAAGTTAGTTTGTTATTAAATAATTCTTTAGTTTGTTTTTGAAGGATGTTATAGTTTGACAGTCTCTGACATAGGGTGGAAGGGAATTCCATGTTTTGGTAAGTGACACCGTAAAAGATAATGAATAATATACAGTGTGATGAGGCGGGATATAAAGGACAATGTGCTGATGGGATCGAGTGTCAAGATTATGTGTGTCGGATAGTCTGATGAAGCGGCGTGATAAATAATTAGGCGATGATGTGTGAAGTATTTTATAGAGAAGGGATAGGGAATGGACAGTTCTACGATCTCTTAGACGAAACCACGATAATTGTTCCAGGGACGGTGTAACATGGTCAAATTTGCGAATACCACAAATAAAACGTGCGCAAGAATTATGAACACGTTGAAGTCTTTGAGTGGAAATAATATTTAAGTCTGTAAAAAGAGTGTCACAATAATCAAAATGGGGCATTGCAAGTGTTTCTACTAACATTTTCCTAAGGGCGAATGGCAAACAATTTCGTACACGATTTAATGAATGTATTATTGAGAAGACTGTTTTGCATGTATGGTTTATTTGTGTATTCCAATTTAAGTTTTTGTCAATAAATACTCCTAGAATTTTTACTGTCTCACTATAAGGGATTTGAACTCCGTTTAGTGACACATGCGAAACTGTGTTTAGGTTAATTGTAGATAATAGTCTCTGATGACCCATAATGATTGATTGTGACTTTTTAGGATTTAATTGCAGTCCATATTTAACTGTCCAAGTCATTAGTGAGTCAAGATCCTCGTTAATTTTGGCAACAGCGTCATTTAGTGAATATTTGTCTGTGTGGATGTAGATTTGCATGTCGTCTGCAAATAAATTATGTTTGCAATGCTTTAGGGAGTTAGATATGTCATTTATGTAGATTGAAAAAAGCAAAGGTCCAAGTACCGAACCCTGTGGAACCCCAGCTTTACGGAAGGACCAAGAAGAACATAATGTATGATTTCCTATAACAGATTGCTGGCGCTCATGAAGGTAGGAATTGAACCATTTCGTGGCACTATCAGAGAGTAAGAGGTTTTTAAGTTTATGCAACAATAAGTCCAAGTCTACCGTGTCGAATGCTTTACTAAAGTCCAGTAATGTAAGAATGGTAAGTTTTCGATTATCAGCAGCTTCGCGTATGTCTTCGCAAATATTTAGTAGAGCAGTATTTGTATTGTGTCCTGTCCTGAAGCCTGACTGAAATTGATCTAGAAGGTTGTAATCATTTAGGTATTCAGTCAGTTGTTTATGGACTAATCGTTCCAGAGCTTTTGAAAGAGTAGGTAAAATGCTAATGGGTCGAAAGTCGTTCGGGGTTGAGGGCGTTTTAACTTTAGGCAGTGGACGTACGAGGGCTTGTTTCCACAATGAGGGATATGTAGAAGTTTGTAGTGAGGAGTTAAAAATATGAGTTATAGTAGGTAGTATAGCTTCGATTATTTTATTCAGTAAAGTAATATTTATACGGTCAGTTCCTTCTGCTTTGGTTTTTATTCGCATTATGGCTTTCTTTACGTCGTAGTCTGTAACATATGAGAAGTGGAAATGTTCTCTGTCGGGTTGATTTGTCAGTGATAATTCATTTATTGTTTGTTCTTTATCCTTTGGAGTAGTAGTTATACCTGTGAAGTGATTATTGAGTGTGTCCAGGGAAACAGGTAATTTGTCTACCTGTGTGTCTTTTCTCCCAATTCCCATTCTATTCAAGTTTTTCCAGATTTCTGAAGTATTGGTATTTGTTAGGTTGTATAAATGTCTAAGTTTGGCGTTTCTTATAGCTTGATTTGTCTTGTTACGTAACTGTTTATATTGAGTGAGACTTGTGTCTGTTTTGTTGAGTCTATATTTCTTATGTGCTGCGTCTCTATCAGTCATCAAGTTACGAATTGAAAGAGTCATCCAGGGTGCAGGGCGTCGTTTCACGAGTTTAGTTTTTAGTGGGGCATGTCTGTTGTATAATTGTAGTATAAAGTCATTTAGTGTCTCAACTTTTTCATCTACAGAATGCAGCGTCCATATTGAATGCCACGGCATCTGCATAGCTTCTTCAATTAGGGTTGCATTGTCTATATGTTTTAAGTCTCTATACGTAATAGTCTTTCGAGTCGGTTTAGGGCACTGCAGTGAATATGCTAAGAATATAATATCATGTGCTGATATTCCCGGGGCTGGCAGTTGCCCGTGAGTAAGTACTCTGTCTGGATTATTAGTTGCAATTAAGTCAAGTAACGTCTCAGAGTGATGAGTGTGATGTGTAGGTCGTAGGGGTAGGAGTGTCATATCACAAGCCTGGAACGTAGCCATCAGTTGTTGTGTATGTCTGTTATCAGTGTCTAGTATATTTATATTAAAGTCGCCCATAACGATAACGTGTTCATATTGTATTCGCGCGTTTTGTAAAGTGGACTCAATTTCAGCGATGGCTTTTATTTTAGGAGGTTGGTATACTACACAGAGAAGACATTTTTTGAAACTGACAAATATTTCTATGAACATAATTTCGGCAGATGGTTCGTTATTAGATAGATACACAATTTTAGGAGTAAGGTCTGTTCTAACGAAGGCTCCAATACCGCCCCCGCGACTGTAAACACGATCGTGTCTAAGAAAAGTATAACCATCCATGTTAATTAAAGAAGAGGTAATGGTGGGATTTAGCCACGTTTCAGATATGAGAAGAGCATGAATATTTAAAGAGAAGAAAATTGTTCTGACTTCATCTATATGAGCAGTAATACTTTGAGCATTGAAATGGGCTACCTGCAAGGAAGTAGGGTATGTGGACAAAGCTATTTCTAAAGCATTCCTTGAAGTAGTGGGGTCGAGAAGGGGAGTGGGAAGGTTATTGTCCTGTAGCCTGTCAAAGACTGTCAAAGGAAAATCATCATTTAAACGAAAAATGGTCGTAAAATATTTCAACAAACTTACAAACTAAACTTGGTATCACGTCACTAAGAATATCTTAATTTTATGTACTATTAATAAAATGTTTAAAGTGATAACTGTCGGTTATTCACTGGCCGTGTTTGCACTAATTATATTTCTGAGGCCCGGAGAATGATGCGTTTGTTATCTCCTTCTTTAACATGGATTGCTCCGTCAATTGTCCACACATTTGTTACACCATATTTGGTGATGCATTCTTTTAATAGCTTATACCTCATTTGAGTTAAGTCTTCCCTAATTGTAACACCACTCCCTTTCAGCTGTTTTTTGTTCTGGAAAACCTCTCTCCTTTTCCGATAGCTTACGAATTTGACGATAACCGGCCGTGGCCGGTCCGCCTTTCTCCCCACACGATGACTCCTATCTATATCGCATGTTTCCAATTTAATACCTATTTTAGACGCCACATCGATAGCTATTTTGTCTGTATCCTCAGCGTCCATCTCAGGGATGCCAAAGATACGTAAGCATTGGCGGCGTTGGTACTGTTCAAGGGAATCAGTTTTTTCGCACAACAGTTGTTCTAGTTTCATTATTTTAGTATCCCTTTCCTGTAACGACAGCTCCAACTGTTTAATGACCTCAGTGTTCCGATCTATGGTTGTTTTCAACTCACTCACTATAGCCTCACGCACCGAGTCCTTTAGCAGCTGCAACATGGCAGGGTCCCTCAAACATTCCTGCATCACACGCTTTGTCATTTCTTCTTTATTCTCGTCGGAATTCTTTGTTTTGCGTGGCGCCATTATTACAGAATAAATGTACACACAAATAATTTCAAAATATCCTATACTACCTGTAAAACACAAACAATCACCTGCTGAAAACTGTGCAAAAACACGAGCGACCAGTATATTCACTACTCACTGTCCGCCATGACACTTTACATCTTCTTAAAAATTTCATCTCGGCTGCTTGGATTTTACTTTCTTGTTTGGTAGTGGTAATCCAAGATTCACTCCCATAAAAAAGGACAGGGACAGCCATTGTTTTATAAAATTTTAATTTTGTTTGTTTACGGGCTTTATTATTCAATGTTCTATTTATTGTACCACAAATAGCTTGAAATTGATGTGTTTTGTGTTCAATATCTTTATCATACCCATAGCTGTTGTCACATCCTAAATATTTAAAGTGGGATACTTGTTCAATAATAATAATAATAATAATAATAATAATAATAATAATAACAATGATCATAATAATAATAATAACTTTAAACTGAAAATATATACAACTATTATTCTACCAGCTATATTATATGACTGCGAAACATGGACTCTTTCTTTAAGGAAGGAAAGGAGATTACGAGTATTTGAGAATAAAGTACTTAGGACAATTTTTGGACCAAAGAGAGAACAGGCAGGTGAATGGAGAAGACTACATAACAGTGAACTACATGGTCCCTATAGGAAGCCAGATATAATAAGAACAGTTAAGTCTCGTAGGCTGCGATGGGCAGGACATGTTGCGCGTATAGGGAAAGAAATACGTGCATGGGAGCTTCTTGTAGGAAAGCCAGTTGGTAGATCAAGAATGAGGTGGGAGAATAACATTAACTATAATTTGAGGGAAGTAGATTATACAGGGAATAATTGGAAAACATTAGCTCAGGATAAGGATATATGGAGAGCATATGTCCGTGCGGCCATGAACCTACGGGTTCGATAGTGCCAGTGAGTAAGTAATTAAGTAAGTATTATTAACATTATTAAATAAAGCACAGAAATATGTGTAAACATTGATAATTTGCATATGAATAAAACATATTATTCAATCGTCAGTAATTATTCTATAATGGCATAGCCAAATGTTGAGTCATAGCATGTCCTTTTTCAGGAGTTAGAAGACTAATTAAATTTAGTTACCTTATTAGTCCATAGATGTCATGAGTGGCATGCGGTCAACAAACTGATTCAATGGGTCATCTAGCAGACAACTAATGTATTACTAGAATTTTCGATATCGGCAAATTTTTATTAGAGGCTTTTTTATTCAGGCTTAAGGATGTTTTACGAGCCTGAAAATCTTCATATTCGGGACTTGCTCCTGGGATTTTTCCATCCAAAAAATCCGTCCTGCGGCCGAGTTTGAACCCGCGATCCTTGGGACCAGAGACAAGGAGCAAGCAGTCCACTGCAGCCAATAATAATCAGTAATAGAATAATAATAATAATAATATAATAATAATAATAAAAATAATAATATCGGAATTAATTGACAATACACTGTTTTCCGTCACTGCCAAAAACATCGCCTTTTCCGCTCGTAGCGGTCCTGAATATCCTCCCTCATCTCTTAAGTCCCAATTCACTAATATTTCTTCTCACACCGTCCTTCTAACCTGCTATAGGTCTTCTCTTCCTTCTTTTCCCATCTATTTTCTATTTTCAACTCCAAAATCTTCTTAGGGATTCTATCAGATGTCATCTTGAGATATCCGTACCACCTTCTAGAATCTACTTGTACATTAGGACTTTTATATCTTAATTCATGAAATTATTATTATTGCTATTATTATTATTATCATTATTATTATTATTATTATTATTATTATTATTATTATTATTATTATCATGGATCCAAGGGATTAGAAAAAACTTTGAAGGACTGGGAAATAGAGGAAGAAATGTGTTATAATAGAAACGAATGGAAGAAAATTATAAAGCGAAATTGAAGACAAATCTTTGGTGCCGGAAAAAATGTATAACATTTATAAAACCGAAAAAAATTATTGTTATTATTATTATTATTATTATTATTATTATTATTATTATTATTATTATTATTATTATTATTATAATTAGTAGTAGTAGTAGTAGTAGTAGTAGTAGTAGTAGTAGTAGTGATATTAGTATTGTTTTTATGATTGGAAGAAGGACATTTTAGATGAAGATATAGAAAGATACCAACAAGAATGGAAAAATAATCCGAGAAGAATGGAAAGAAACAGACTTCCAAAATTGGCATTCCATTGTACTCCAACTGGACATAAGAACTAGGGAAGACCAAAACATCGGTGGAAAGTTCAAGACCATCTTTTTTTACCGTCACAAACCTCATGGCCAAAATCAGATTTGTTCATGATATTACTATTATTATTATTATTATATATTATTATTATTATTATTATTATTATTATTATTATTAATTAGCAGGTTTAATGATATTTCACATCTTTCTGCGCCCAATTAATCTACTGTCATTCTCGGGGAAGGAGACCACGAAATAAAACCCCAGGTCCTGCAGGTTGGGGCTTGACGCATCAGGCTATCTTCCTGTTCGTTTGAAAAAATGTACAATGCTTAAAAAAAATGATGTGCCGGACGAGTTAAGAAACTTATAGGAACATTAAATGTACAAGGGATTTGAAATAAAATTGGAGACATAATGAATAACTCATCAGAGATATAACAATATTATAATAAGTTACGTATGTTATTGACATTTTTTCGAAAGAAAGAAAATTCTTTTTTATTTACATTTACATTGCGCGCGATCCTGTTTGATTTTGCATGCATATTCCGTTCCATGAATAAACAATATGAATATATAAACAAATGCATACATGGCTACACACCTAGACTCGTACATATAAAAGAAGCATAAAAACAATGAATGTATGTAAGACTACGTTTACAGTACATTCACACTAATACACATCTACGCTCATATATAAAAAGACCATGTATACAGATATAAAAAATTAAAAGAATCACTCACTTTGTACAATTATAAAAAATAACAGATTAATGAAATAATTCAACACCCCCCACACACACATTCACACACGCGCGCGCACATATCATTCCTACCCTCCGCAGACAGCAAACGTACTGGAAAACCATTCAGCTAAGTTTGCTTATTGTACGATACAATTGAAGATCTGAAACAAATACCACATTGAAGTTCTTATTATTAATCCATCCATAGTAATTCTGCCCGAGGGCAGGTCTTTCACTGCAATCATAGCATTTTCATGCTATACTTTACAGCTTTACTAGGGAATTATAGGTGAGGTAGCTTCCCGTTGCTTTCCACACCGGTGAAGGATGATGATGATCATGATGATGGCCGGATGATTTTCGGGGACTGTTTGGCCCTAAGCTTCCTGATATTTGTCTTACAGTTGAGGAAAAACCCCGAAATTGGGACTGGAAGTAAATATCAATAAAACTAAATATGTGACACAGAGAAATACATTATATAATGGAAACGGACAGCTAATGACAAATGAAGGTAATTTTGAATTCAAATACTTAGGAACAAATATCACAAATAGGAATGAGATGCACAAATAAATTAAACTTTGGGTCAATTCTAGAAATTCGTGCTATCATGAATTAGAGAGACTCTTGACGTCCCAACTCCTTTAAAAAAATGTTAAACTGAAACATAGACTCATACTTTAAGGGAGGAAAGGAGATTACGAATATTTGAGAATAAAGTTCTTAGAATTTTTTTTGGACCAAAGAGAGATGAACAGACAGGTGAATGGAGAAGACTGCATAACAGTGAACTACATGGTTTTTATAGGAAGTCAGATATAATGAGAATAGGTAAGTCTCGTAGGCTGCGATAGGGCAGGACATGTGGCACGAAAGGGAATGGAAATCGTACATGGAAGCTTCTTCTAGGAAAACGAGGAAAAACGCATAGTTGGTAGACCAGTAATGATTTGAGGGAAGTAGATTATACAGGGGATGATTGGAAAACATTGGCTCAGGATAGGGATGTATGGAGAGCGTATATCCTCACGGCCATGAACCTCCGGGTTCGATGTGAGTGAGTGAATGATAGATGTTGTAAGTTACAGAAAAAAATATATTTGCATTTTCGGTTAACTCACTTATGCTGCACCCTGTGCATTTAAACAAAAATAAAGCGAGAAATTTGTTGCATATATTCGACTTTATCTTATAGGTGGGTATGGATTTAAGTGAAAAACACTTGCCATCATTTGAAGACTTGTTCTAAATATATTGTTAAAGTAAAATAAAAGGCTGCAAATATCGAAACGGAAAATCTCTAACATATCATCTCAGATTTCCCAAAGCTTGTGTCTTTGTAGCAGGAAGAAAACATATCTGTAATTTGTGGAAAATGTTAGAATCGTCTATTTTTCTTTCATTGAGTATTGCGTGAAACAGTTTCGATGCCTTGATATATTTTGAACAGATAGTAGTTCTGACCCTGCTTTACTGATCTGGAAACCTGAAGGGAATTGGAGATGATCCTCGATTTGGTGGTGGGCACAAATTCGGCCGTTTATATTCCGATCGCTTGCCTTACACCTCCAGCCCGAGTTTCGTTATCTCTACATCCCAGTACACCCACGTCCCATGCACACCACCGTATCATTTCCACCTCGTCCACATTCGAATGGGCTAATTAATTTATAGCACATCCAATGCTCGCTCAATCACTGTTTCTCCTCACTTTCTTTTTACCAGATTCCGCAAAGAAATTGCAGTTACTGGAAGTCGGCCTACTAATGAAAACATTTACGAAACTTTTACAAATCATCGAGGTATGTACTTAGTAGAAACTGAAATTAAGTTGGGGGATTCTAGCCGACCATGCCACCAGCATACATTTAAATAAAGAACGAAAAAAAAACACATTTTATTGCGAATTATTTAAATATGTTGATTTATATCCCAAACGTCCACCGCTGTGGTCTCGAGGTAGTGTGCTGCCTTGTCACACAGCGGGCCCAGGTTCGATCCCCGGTCGGGGCAGTTTTTCTGGGTGAGGTTTTTATCGGGGTTTCTCCTCACCTGTAAGACAAATGTCAGGAAAACCATCATATGGCCATCATCCTTATCATTATCATTATCATCCTTACCATTATCATTATCATCATCATCCTTCACCGGTGTGGAAAGCAACGGGAAGCTACCACACCTACACAATTCCCTAGTAAAGCTGCAAGCATAGCATGAAAATGCTATGATTGCAGTGAAGGACCTGCCTTCGGGCAGAATTACTATGGATGGATATCCCTAAAATAATCGCAGGAATGCTCTAAAATGGAGTGAGAAGTTGAGCCCAAGCTAAACTATAATTACCATATTTACAATGCAAAATTCTTATTATTAACTTACCAAACAAAATAGCTAACTAAACAAATAACAAGCACATGTGAAAGTAAGATCTTAAGAACTATTCAGGGGAAAACATTATTTGATAAGATACACAACACAGAAATTGGTAACAAATGTCATATTCAATACATAACCAAATTTATTACAGATGGACGAAAATATTGGAAGGGTCATTTAGAAAGAATGGAAGACAGCCGACTTGCAAAAAATAGCTAAAGAAGATAGGCCAATGAACGGGAGAAGAACAAGAGGAAGACCAGCAAAGAGATGGATAGACAATGAATGCACATCCAATATGTATTCCTCTGAGGAGTGATTTTGGAAATAAACAGGATGGAAATCCTACAAATTAGATTAAGAAGAAGAAAAAGAAGAAGACCATATAGGCCTATTTAGTTATATCGGTAACACTTTCAGCAGCAATGTCTCGCCGGGGGATGGCTCTCAGCACGGATGGCTTACTTCAATATATTAATGTTTAATTACGTTAGAGTACTAGAAACTATAATAGGCCTATTCCATCCTCTTAATTTTATTCGAAGGCATGAGTTTATACAGATTATTCGGATGATAATATTTTTTTTTTTATAAATCTTCATCGATTCTGTCTAATCGACACCTAAAATAACCATGCTGTTAATACGTGTTAATATTCTAGCGGTTTTTTCGGAACCAAAGTTCGTACATTTGCCAAACCACAATTTAAAAAATATATAAGTTCAGCTCATTAACCAGATAAATCGGACCATTAGGGGTAGGGGATGGAAAATGGAATATTACAGTATCCAGGTCCATCGCTGTGGTCTCGAGGTAGCGTGCTGCCTTGTCACGCAGCGGGCCAGGGTTCGATCCCCGGTCGGGACAGTTTTTGTGGGTGAGGTTTTTATCGGGGTTTTTTCCTCACCTGTAAGACAAATGTCAAGAAAATTTGAAGGCCCAAACGGTCCCCGTATTTATATGGCCATCATCACCATTATCCTTATCATTATCATCATCATCATCCTTCACCGGTGTGGAAAGCAACGGGAAGCTACCACACCTAAAATTCCCTAGTAAAGCTGCAAGCGTAGCATGAAAATGCTATGATTGAAGTGAAGGACCTGCATTCGGGGAGAATTACTATGGATGGATTATCTTCATCGATTCTGTCTAATCGACGCCTAAAATAACCATGCTGTTTGTGCGTGTTAATGTTCTAGCGGTTTTTGTTTTTTTTTCGGAACCAAAGTTGGTATATTAGTCAAACCACAATTAAAAAAATAATAAGGTTCATCTCATTAACCAGCTAAATCGGGCCATTAGGGGTAAGGTATGGAAAATGGAATATTATAGTATCCAGCACTCTCGTGTAATATTAAACTTTCAAAATCGGTCTAGCGGTAGCATTTTTTTAATTTTCACAGCGATACTCAATATATACTATTCGAATAAATAGAGGCATTTATTTTCCAAAAATCAACGCATTTCGTCTAATACGACTTGGGGTTTACCTGAACCCAAAATTTAAAATAATCGCTCATTTTCTTTCCCTGCGATACGACACATTTAAGTATCTAACTCACTGGCATTATCGAAACCGTGGGTTCATTGACTCGCGGATATAAGCTCTCCATACATTCCTATCACGATGCATTGTTTTCAAATCATCCCCAGTATAATGTAATTCCCTCAAATCATGCTTAATGTTATTCTCCCACCTCATTGTTCGTCTACCAACGGGACGTTTTCCCTCTGGTTTTCCTACAGTAAGCTTCCATGCCCCTCTTTCATTCCTTATTCGTGTCACGTATCCTGTCTATCGCAGTCTATGAGACTTACTGTTTTTATTACATTGGTTTCCTATAAAGAAATCCCGCGCTGTAGCAGAGTGGTTAATGCAAAATGCGGTGGCGCAGAGCTACAGAAATTGCGCTGGTTCGAGTCTGCATGGGGGAAGAAATTTTATCACGAAATTTCGGCCTTTGGGACAGGTGTACACCCAGCATCGTTATGTATTTGGATAGCTACAATAAGTGACGGCTCCAGGTTGAGAAAACCAGCTCTAACGGCTGGGGAATCGACATGCTGACACGTAGTCTTCTCCTTTCAACCCTACACTGGCAGCATGATCATCTACCTCTGCGATTAACACATATGGATGTTAGGCCAGCAGCAGGCTGGTAGGCCAAAATCCTTATAGGTTTGTCGCGCCATAGAGTTTTGGAGTTCCTATAAAAATCATGTAGCTCACTCTTACGTAGTCTTCTCCATTCTCCTACTTGCTCATCTCTCCTTGGTCCAAAAATGTTATTGAGCACTTTATTTTCAAATACTCATAATCGTTTCTGCTCCATTAAAGTAAGAGCCCATGTTTCGCATCCATAATGTTACGAGAAATTAGTTTTTTCGCCTATTTAATTGTTAACAATATATTTTTTCCCCGTATATTTAGGAAAAACTGACTATAATTAGGAATTGTTGAGAAATTTAATTAGTTTACGCAATTCTTTTTTGACGGAGTTCTTTCTAAAATTCTATACGCCTACTACTGAAATATGGCAAAGTATAAAATAAAAGTTAATAAAGTGTACAACACACTTTTTATAAAATAGGGTAAATATGTAGTCTGATTAAGTAGAAGTGGGGGTAACGAGCGAGACAATTTGGAAGCCGCCCATGGACAGCATGTTGTTCCAGAGAGGATAATGTGATTGTAGTATCATTGACTGGACACGTATCGGAAAACACTTTCCACACAAGTGGATCATTACCTTGAGTCTCCACTTTGTAAAGTTCATGTCGCCTGCGAGAACATCACTGGTCCACATAATAAATTGCATTACACATGTATCGATAACATAAATCATATATACTTACAAAGAGACTGCAGAAGTCTTCAATGAATACAATTGATAAACCAAACCGAAGTAAGAAAATAAATTAATAACAAACCTCACTAACTAACGAGCTAACTCAAGGTCACTATTATACCCAGACATTCATGCCAGCGGACATAGTACCTGATACATCATTTATATATATATATATATATATATATATATATATATATATATATATATAATATGAAAAGAAAAATGAATGCTTGAGTCGGGATTTGAACTCGAGTCTCTAAAGTCTGTACCTTTAGCGCTCTAACCAACTGAGCTACCCAAGAATTCCAAGACAAACATACAATTTTCTTATACATGTAGTATTTTCAATTTACACAAGAGGTAGTGGAAAGATCTTCCGACTGCCATCTAGCGGCTAACATAACAGTTAAGCAAATTATTAAAGAGAATATTTACTTTATAGCAGTAACGCTTGTATATATATATCCATCCATAGTAATTCTGCCCGAAGGCAGGTCCTTCACTGCAACCATAGCATTTTCATGCTATGCTTGCAGCTTTACTAGGGAATTGTACGAGTAGGTGTGGTAGCTTCCCGTTGCTTTCCACACCGGTGAAGGACGATGATGATGATGGTGATAATGATACGGATGATGATGGCCATGTGATTATATATATATATATATATATATATATATATATATACGAAATAAAGAAATAAGGAAAATTATGGGTGTACAAGAGGAGCCGGACATCATACGTAGGTGTTATAGAAAAGAAAATATTGCTGTGGTATGGTCATGTTAAAAAATGCCAGAGCAAAGATTGCCAAAAATTGTTATGGAATGGATCCCAATGGAAAGGAGGAAGAGAGGAAGACCGAAGAAAAGTTGGATAGAAGGGGTACAAGCAGCTATGAATAATAAGAGGAATGGAGGAAAATAAATGGGATGAAAAAGGAGAGGAAATGGCCGTGGTGGGTTTAAGGAAGACGGCGGCAGATGCAATGATAAACCGGATTTGACGATGATTGATATATATATATATATATAATATATAGATATATATTATACATCCTGTTTTAACAATTGTTGAGACATTGTTCCGGCATCAATTGATTTCTCTTTAATTTCGCTTTATACTTTTTCTCCATTCGTCTCTATTTTAAAAAACACATTGCGTCCTCTATTCCCAGAAGTTCTTCAAAGTTTTCTCCCATACCTTGGATCCACATGAGATTTGGTCGTCCTTTCCTTCTTGTTCCTGATGGAAGACAGTAAAATAGCTGTATTTAATAATGGAATTTGGAGTGGATTCCATTATTTTCTTCGGCAATCTTTCGTCCTCCATTGTCCGTACCATTTCGGTTGCTTTTCTAGAATAGGGATGCAGCATATCCGCCACATTATATAAAATCTACACAGAAAAAGCTATAGAAAGTTGGGAAAAAATTTTAAACAATGGGAATTCCAATAGGTGAGGAATCAACAATACATTCCCTCCAATTTGTGGATGATCAACTTATTTTGGTACAAGAGCATGAATACATTGAATATATTACCCGAAAATTGATTTAAGAATGTAATAAATGGGGACCAAAGGTGAATATGAAAAAACCAAGTACATGGCCATAGGAGATATTCATCAAGATTTGATACTGGAAGATGAAATGGGAGTAATTAAACACATAGAGGAATACAAATATTTGGGAGTAAAAATTACAGAAGATGGGAAGCAAGATCAAAGATAAGCCCAGGAAAATATGTAATATCTGCCCAGAATGGAATATTATGGGATAAACTTACATCCTTATATCATTGTTAATATAATTAGTAATAATAATAATAATAATAATAATTATTATTATTATTATTATTAATATAATTCTTCCACCTTATTTTTGGCCAATATATCGTGCATTTCCCTCCATATTATCTTTACCTTGTCATGGTGGAGTGGCTTACGTGCTTAAATGATCACGAGGGCTATGAACAGTTGCGTGAATGAAGAAGACTTACATAACAGTGAACTATATGGACTTTATAGGAAGCCAGATGTAATAAGAACAGTTAAGTCTCGTTGGCTGCGATGAGCGGAACATGTGGCAGAAACAGGGAATGAAAAACGTGCATGGAAGCTTCTTGTAGAAAAACCAGAGGAAAAACGCCCAATATCACGCAACTCCTGAGCGGCCACGGCTCTTTCAAAGTCAAACTCCATGAAAGAGGCCTCTCAAGAACGCCTCATTGCGATTGATTCGGAACAGAGCTGGACACTGTACAACATGTCCTGTACGAATGCATCAAATATGAGGCCAGACGAAGGGACTTACATGAGGCTGCACTAAATGGTGATATGAACTGGCCGCCTCCTCTACGGTTTTGGACAGAAAAAACAGCCATATCAAGCAGTGAGAAGGTTCATCGGATGGGTCCTTACTCAACGCCAATAGGAGGTCATCCGCAGACATAGAAGAAGGGATTATATGTAATCTAGCAATAAGTTAGTTGTAAGTTAGTAAATTAAGTATTAGTTTTAACACAACACCATGTAAATATTACTAGATTAGGTGGTAGATTTAAGACTTAGGTTAAGGATTAGTAAGTAAAAATAACTGTATGTATATAAGTAGTATTAAGAACAAACACCCGAAACTTGTATCCTGAAAAAAAAAAGTTGGTAAACCATGAGGAGGAAGAATAACATTAACCATGATTTGAGGGAAGTAGATTATACAGGAAATGATTGTAAAACATTAGCTCGGAATAGGGATGTATGGAGAGATTATGTCCGTGCGGTCGTGAACCTACGGGTTCGATAGTGCCAGTGAGTGAGTTAGTTAGTTATACCGTACGTTTTCTCTCTGGTATTCATGTTCCTCTTTCATTCCCGTTCGTGCTACATGTCCTGTCCATCTTATTACAGTATATCCGGTTTCCTATAAATTTCATGTAGCTCACTGTTATGTAGTCTTCACCTTTCGCCTGTATGATCATCTCTCTTCAATCCAAAAATTTCCTTAAGAACTTTATTTTCAAATACTCGTAAAATATATCCTCCCTTCAAGTAAGAGTCCGTGTTTCTCATCCATATAGGCGTAATATAACTGCTAGAGTAATAGTTATATATCATCATCATCATCATCATCATCATCATCATCCGGTATCATGGCAGCTGCCGCCGTCTTCTGGAAACCAAACGCCATTCCTCTCTGTCCATCCATTGATCTTCCTCCAATCCTCTGATATTCATAGCTGCTTGTACCCCTTCTATCCAAGTTTTCTTCGGTCCTCCTCTCTTCCTCCTTTCTATTGGGATCCATTCCATAACAATTTTAGGATATCTTTGCTCTGGCATTCTTTTCACATGGCCATACCACTGTAATCTTTTATTTTCTATAATGCCTATGATGTCTGGCTCCTCTTGTACACCCATAATTTCCCTTATTTCTTCATTTTTTATTCTATCCATTCTAGATTTTTAATAGTTATATGTATGTATATCAATTTATTTACAGTTTATCTTTTTTTTTTGGAGAAGTTGGGACGATAAGAGTGTCTGCAGTGCATAATAGCATGCATTTCCAGAATTGAGCATATGTTTAACTTCTTTGTGCATTTCATTCTTATGTGTAAATATTGTTCGTAATTATTTTAAATTTAGCTACTTCTTCCAAATTTCCCTCATTTGTCATTGACTGTCCGTTTCCATTATATGATATATATTTGTGACTATACATTTAGAGTTGATGATGTTTACTTCCATCCCCAAATTCTTACTGTTACTCAATATCACGTTCATTGTTGACCCCTTGTATTTGATCCCTACCGCCTATAAATACATAATCAGGATTAACAAATAAGATATTCATATTTTTTATTTGTATGCCTTCTTCATCCTCTGAAATTTTGATAGCATGTCAAGTACAACATTGAATAATAGAGGTGATGGTGTATCTCGTTTTTTTAACTCTTCCTGAATTTCAACATTATCTGGAAACTGTTTGCTTATACGAGCCGTATTATTTTTGTCATTTACACGTTCGAATATGTCTAAGTTTTTAGTTATTCCGTACTCCAGCAGGATAGTATAGAGGCCTTATTTCTTCTCTAAATTGAGTCATACGTAATTTTTATGTCTACGTGTAGTAGAAGCTCAGATCCATTATATTCAAATTTAGTTTCTAAAATCTGTATTACAGTGTTACAATAAAAATCGGATTAGACTCTTCTAAATACACATTCATGATAACCTATTACATCAATATATATGTGAAAATCTGTAAAAAAGTTTAGTTTTTATTAGAACAGCACATTATAGGTACTTTTTTTTATGTGACACACGCCATCCAGGCCTTACGGTGGGCGACTACTACAATAGAGTCGGTGTAAAAATCGGTAGCGAATCATACGACGACTTTTGATCAGCTGACTAGTTGCTTCACTAACAGTGGTTGTTGTCAAGATTATGGGACAACAGACCACGTCACATTTACAGAGGATTTTACGACATTGCCAAGTCTACTATTGGACTACTACCATTGTTCTCACACTCTTTTTCGAAATAATCTCTAACGTTAAGAATTGTTTCTCTAGTTTGCGAATTGTTAGTCTTCCAATTCCTCCGCGGCATTATGACGCTTAAATTCACAGATAACACCACACTGTAATAATACTACAACTGGTTCATCCACCGCACACGACCTTGCTGATTTGACAACTCTGCTTAGTTTTGTTAACCACGTGCAGCGGCCCCGACTGTAGGTAGGATATTGAACCATGGATCACACATATACTTTTTTGACCACACAAAGGCATGGAGAGCCTTCCCGAATGTGTGGTGAGCACAATATCAGGGCCCTAGAAGAAATGGTAAACGGAAAGAAGGTTAGAGAACAGAAAAATATATAAGATGAAAGACAGTATTAAAATAAATGGTTTGTATGCAAAACGAAAAGGAAGGCTGAGTTAAGGAAAGAGTGGAGAATGCTGAGTTTGCAGTGAAAGACCTTTTCTTGGGCAGAACACAATATATGTATTTATGTAAGTATACCCCCAAAAGTCTGCTTTACTATTAAGGATATATATATTTATAGTTATTGAAATATATATTAAAATAACTTTACTTATGTCTTAAATTAATTAAAAATATATGTTGCCATTGGGGCCCATCGCTGTGGTCGTGTTACTTTGACACGCAGCGAACGCGTGTTCAATCCCCGGTCGGGACAAATTTCCTGGGTGAGTTTGTTTTTATGTGGTCATCATTATCATATTCACGTCATTAGATTAAGTCTAGGATTAATATCACTCATGGCTCATTATTACCATCGTCATCACCTATCATATTATTGAGGCAGCGTAACCACGATTTCCAGGCGTCCCAACCTCAGAAGTGGGTTACAATACGCCAATGCCGGAAGAGAATGCAAGAAATGTCGTAAATACAACCTGGTTGCATTAAATAACGAAAACGTATTTACGTAAATACATACGATTTTAACATTACTTGTGTCTTAAATGAAAATGTTGGCATCCTTTAATATAAACCTAAAATCATATTTGCTCTAACCTTGGCTTCATGATTACCCAGTATAAAGTACTTATATTAACTGGTGTTTCTAATACATATATTTTTTTTTTTTGCAAATGCCCTAGGTTGTCTTTCGATATTCCTGGTGTTCTCTCCTGGCATGGCGTACTTGTAACCCACTTCTCAGGCTGGGGCGCCTGGAAGGCGGGGTTACGTTTCCCCGATGATATGACGGGTGATGATGATGATAGTTGTGCGCTAGGAGAGTCCCTAATCCTAAGCTTAATCCAAGATGAATATGAATGATGATGATTGCGATGACCATATGATTTCGGGGACCGTTTGGGACTTTCCTGACATTTGTCTTACAGGTGAGAAAAAAACCCGATAAAAACCTCACCGGGATTGAACTCCGGCCCGCTGCTTGACAAGGCAGCATGCTACATCGAGTCCGCAGCGGTGGTGTTTCTAGTATAATTTATCATATTTATATTATTATTATTATTATTATTATTATTATTATTATTATTATTATTATTATTATTATTATTATTAGTATCCAAGGGATTACAGGCACTTTGAAAGACTGGGAAATAGTGGAAGAGCTGTGTTATAATAGAGACGAATGGAGGAAAATTATAAAACGAAATTCAAGACAAGTCATTGGTGCCGGAAAAATGTGTCAACATTGTTAAAACCGGATATATATATATATATATATATATATGTGTGTGTGTGTGTGTGTGTGTGTGTGTGTGTGTGTGTATGTGTGTGTACATATATTAACATCATCGTATAAAATGTTGTTTGTGGATCCATTGCTACATTTAATAATTTTTTTAATTCTTTATAATTAGTATAGTGTATATAAATAATCTCTACTGGTAAATATGTATTTGTAATTTTGTGCTGGTTGAGTGGAAGAGAAGGCCTTATGGCCTTAACTCTGCCAGAACAAATAAAACTTTATTATTGAGTAAATACACAGTATATAAAAATTGAGATTGGTATTCTGGTTCGATTGTTTAGGATAATCAAACATACAACAAATATAATTTAATTGCAGTTGAACTAAATAGTTGGGCTAATGGCAGTACAGTTAGCGTATAATGTTTTCCGAATAACGCTATTTTGCTTCTTACGTAATGATACAAAACAGAGTTAGCCACCGAAGGTCATTTCCACATGAACTCTGGAAACCATTTGGTTACAATGCATTCTGATTAAACTTTGTCATGGCGGAAGGAAGGTCCATTAAACTTCGCACACATTTGGGAGTTCGCCGTGCCCTCTATTGGGTGTATCTTAAGTTAATGGCCGTAACAATGGTGCCATCTAATTCCAGCGATGCATAAGATTTCTATTATTATTTTAAGGGAAATAAGAAACACGAATTGCCTCTTTATATTATAATGTTAAAATGAGCGTGAATCTGACATTTATGGACTCAAAAACTACTTGACCGATTAGACTGTTTTTTTTTTCCACCAATTATTTTGAGAGTTTTTATAGGACAGTTAAATTACATTACATATTACCGTACGTACCATAAGGCCGGGGCTAAAAAAGGGGGGGGGTCGGTGTACTAAAAAGTTGCTTTTTGGACGCTAAAATGACTTACGCTTCCTTAACCATAACAAATAAACCAAATTAATGTACCCAGAATTGAATTTATAAGATTCATGATGAAGTTCCGTTGCGGTATTATTCAACTTTAAAACATAAAGTAATAAAACATTTACCTAAAAAGTCCGTCTTCTCAACTTTATTAGTTATTTAACTGTAGCGCTTTCGGGACTAGTCCCATCATCAGCAGGATTCAAAACTGGTGTTTCACTGAAGATCTGGTAGATTGAAACAAATTTTATATAGGAAGAACAAACATAAGTTTTAACATCAGATTTAAAAAAAAAAACATTTTCGAGACTTTATTCACACAGACGGAAAATCAAGCTATGCAAAATACGTTATTCATGAAGGACATCGTATGTTAGATATTGAATACACCCTAACAGTAATGCACAGAGAAAATAATCCAGCAAAGATAAATGTACTCGAGGAGATGGACATTTTGAAGGCGGTTAACAACAACGACCTTCTGGTAAATGAAAACGTACCCAGTTCGAGTAACTCCCTCTACCTGATCTTCAATGAAACACCAGTTTTGAATCCTGCTGATGATGGGACTAGTCCCGCAAGAGCTACAGTTAAATAACTAATAAAGTTGAGGAGACGGACCTTTTAGGTAAAGTAAATAGTAAAGTGATCCCACTACAGGCCTCAGGAGGCCCTTGGGGTAGTAGGAGGTTAAGGCTCCCACTTTTTCTAGACAATCGGCACTTTATGTCAGCCGGGTTGTCAGCCCTGCGTGACGGCCGCCTTTACCCCAGAACAAGCGTCTGGTACTCATTTCAGTTAGAAGCTGAGTCGACCCCAGGGCCATAGTGCCGCCAGAGGGTTTGGGTCAGTTTAAAAATCCTGACCCCAACGGGACTTGAACCCTCGACCCTCCGGCTTGTAGCTCAGTGCCTTAACCACTACGCTACGGCTTGCCCCCACCTTTTAGGTAAATATTTCATTAATTTATGTTTTAAAGAGAATGGAATATCTCAAAAGAATCTACAAAAATGTTCCCGACAGCATATGTCTATCTTTTACGGATAACTCACAATAACCATTTTTTTAGCTCATTGATGCGAAGAAGATAGGGATGAGTAGATTTCCGGGCAAGCGTAGCAGTGCAGGGCGGGTACACATTTACGGATAACACACAATAACCAATTTTTTCTTTCGGCTAATTTATGCCAAGAAGATCGGGATAAATAGATTTCCGGGCAACGCCAGTTAATCAGCAGGGTTTTCTAAAATAATTATGATATAAATTTATATTTATTTTTATTTTTACTTATTAACTAGACATAAAATACATTTAATTGAATTAGGCGTAGCAACGCACGCCGGGTATTAGCTAGTTTTTTACATTAATAGAAGACCGTGGTGCAGGAACTGCATAAACTAAGCGAATACGTCAGCAAGTCCAAGCTATTTTCCGATTTTCATGTTTTTCAAAATATACCTTCCATGTGTTAAGCTTACTTTAAAGAAACTACATTTCTTATGCCAACTTATTTAGACAAACTCCTATGACAACGAAGCACGAATAGCCATAAGTTATTACTTATTGTATATTGTATAATTTAACATTATTAGCCTCACTGAATTTTCCTATTATTTTATTATTAATTCATTCATTTTGAGAATTTTCCTCATCATTGAGGGTTTACTCCAACCAATCGTAGTAATTAACATTCATAAAAAAATAAATATAAATGACTATGGACTTATAGACTATCAGTTTGCAACAAACATTCACAAATGTTGCTTCATTAAAGTTCTCCATCGTTCTCTGTCTTCTGTGTCTTCATCTGTTACACCAAATTTCCTTATTGAATTTTGAATGCTGTTCTTCCAGGTTGTTCTTGGTCTTCCTTTTCTGTTCCTTCTTTAAATTTTCCATTCATATTTTATTATAAAAATACAAAATAAATTGAACCAATGGATCATATAGGATACATTGTCAATTTAATTGCTAATTAAAATTTATTATTTTTTATAATTTTTAATACCGGTTTTCAGGAAAACGCTTACTTCTAATACTTGTATTTCACTATTTTTTGTGTGAATAGGCCTACTTTCAATATCACACAATGAGTTTTGTTGCGAAAAGTAAAAAATTGCGACCGCTAGAGTGATTTTTAATTTTTAAGTGAACTCCTAATTGTCGGATTTTGACCTGAGTTATTTTTTTAATTAATTTCTATATGCCAAGTTTCATTCCGATACAACAAAAATTGCTACCGCTAGAGCGTTGATAGACATATAGGCCTACATGTATATTTTGTGACGAATTTTGGGGTGGTTTTTAAATTTCACTGGCTGCGATACTTGCGTCTCGCCTTGTATGGTATGTAGGGATTCGTGCTCTATCATCTCGCGAATCAGTGGATCGCGGAAAAATAAAAAATCCGTATGCGTCTATATCTCCATTATGAAAATTTCGGTTATCGAGTCTTCTACCGGAGAAGTGTTGCGACTAAGGCAACTAAGATATTACTTGGATGAAGGATGATCGATTAAATTTTGACTAGTAGTCTCTTTTTTTCAGGCATGATGTTCTTTTACGGTTTAGAAAATCTTCGGACTTGGAGCTAATGGATTCAAGTTCCTCTCGGAGGAATTTTTCCATGAAATTTTTCATCATAAAACATACATCGATACCGGCCCGATTCGAATCCACGAACCTCAGGACTAGAGGCAAGGAGCATAACCAATAGGCCACCGCCGCCGACTTTTGTTTAAAATAGTTCAGTAAATTATTCGATAAATCAATGGTAAAGAGAAAAATGTTTGCCTGAACCGGGAATCGAATCCCGAACCTTTAGCTTTCCGTGCTAATGCTCTATCCACTGAGCTAATCCAGGCTTCATTCCCATCCAAGCAGAAATCCTTCCTTTACCTTACTCTACTGATCCCACTTTACCATTGATTTACAATAATTTAATTGTGTTCATTAATTTACTTATTTCTATCATAGTAATAGCTTTAGCTTCTCAATATTAATTTAATAAATTATTCGATACTGGACAGTGGAAAAAAATAATAATTTTCTGAAAGTTTGACTGTAATTTATTTCCTAAAAAAATATTAAATTAATTCATTAAAACGCTCCGATGCTTTGTGAACCTTTTTTTTTTTTTTTTGGAGTCAAAAAAAGGGAAAGCTGGTTTCATTTTAGCAGAGATAAGAAGTGAACGAATGTTTATGGATTTCATTTAGGTGGAATAGGTACAGTTTATTCTATTTTTCTCCCTACAGATCCGCCTATGGTGACTGTTCTGTCAGAGTCCAATATCGACCTCACTGCTCTCAAAGAAGGGGATGACGTGATCCTATTCTGCGAGGTTCGAGCCAATCCGCAGCCTCCTTCTTCTTCAGTTACGTGGTACCATGGGGTAAGTGCCCAATACTCATTCAAATTATTTTGTCAGAAACTTGCATGTGTAAAGTATTAATTGAATTACCCGCAGTAGAATGTATCTGTGTCACGATTTAATTAATAATTGCCAGAAAAGTAGGCTATGATCAATTATGGTATTAAAAGAAAGATAAACTCGAAGAATCACCAAAGAAAATAGTAAACTACCTATCAAAACCAAACCTCCATTAGATTAACACCTTGTCAACGCTATTATACAAGATCATACTGCATCTAGTCATTTTATATATCTCCAGCATTGGTAGGTACATCAAGCGCACAGATGAACAAACCTGAAAAAAAATAAATAAAATTACTCAGAAAAATATTCACCATGTCACAATATTATACACTTACATAAAACACTATTAGTGTTCAAAATATGATAATAACCATTAAAGTACAATATAGAGGAACTTCGGGTAATTTTGACCCCTGTTTTGAATTTGTTGTTTTCCTTTCTTTGATTAAGGAATTTGAATTTTGTTTAATTACAGTGATTATTATTAATGTTGTAACTATGAAATAGCATTGTTATTTTATTCATATATGGAAACATATTCATAATTTATAAACTTTTTTACAATATAAGAAAGGTCCACTTTAACCTCCATATTCGGATAAAGTGGACCCAGAGTACATCATAGCTTTTAGTCTATTTTTAAGTTTATTTACTCTATTAATTTATACAGACAGGCATAGATTAATCTGAAAATATTTATGACTGATCATAATTAAAAAGCGTTAATATTTATTTAATGTTTTGAAAAATGATTCTTCATTATAACATTCACACGCCAATCGACTGCAGAAAGCGACGATCTTTGGGTTTAGCATCCTCATTGATAAAATATACGTATTTGTGTAAAGTGGACCCAGGTCCTCGTGGAAGGTCCACATTAACCGAATTCATTTCTTATGTTTAATTATTCTATACAGCCACCATGTCACATAATATCAAACCAAACCCATCAGTATAATAAAATCGCATCTACATAATATAATATATTTAGGAGTTTTTCAACATGTATAGTATTCAATAGCAGAAATTAAGAATTGATCCTTAGCTTGAAAAACTGTTAAAGTGGTCATTTTCATAAATATCACAAATAAACCCTTCTACAGATAAAGAATAAAAGAAGCCGTGAAAGTTGATGAGGGGAAGAAGTTAAAATATTTTCTGTTCGATGGCAGCACCAATTAAAGAAGATATTAACAGGGTCCAATCAAACAGAAGGATCCACTTACCCGAACTTCCATATACTACATATCGCAAAGCTCCAAAAAACAACTATGCAGACCTAACTGCAATTACTTACAGTTCACATGACATGAACTAACTTCTTGTTCATCTGTACAAGTAATAAGCCTCTTGGCCTGTTACGATCTCACTAACGAATTTTTTATCTAACGCTTCCTTGGACGGCCCAGATATGTCTTCCCTGTTGAACAATAACGAAGTATGGCTTTGAGAACTCTATCTCAACTCAGTCGTCGCAAATGATTCGTCGAGTTTCTCTCGTATTCTTGTATGTACTTAATAGTTCTAAGCGTAGTCCTTCAAGACATCATCACTGCGTTATAAATCCCACTTGGTGTATCCTGCTGTATATTTCATGTATTTAATTTCACTATAAATTATCCTGCTATCCTTTCTTCAAAGTCCGTGCCTCACTGTCGTAGCAGATTGCAGGTCTTGCTAAGGCTTTGGTAACCATACTGTGGCATATCTCTACATTAGTGAAGTTTTCATTACTGAATTTATTATTCCTACGATTTTATTGAAATTAATAATTCTATTTGATATGTCTACTTCATTCAAATATGTTCATGTATGTCCAACATAAGTAACTCGATTTACTCATTCCAGTATTTTTGAATCTATAAACATTGCTACGTTGCACACAAGGTATTTTCCATTAAACTCTCTACATTAATTCTGTATTAATTGATACTTATTTTGTTAACATTATATACTGAGCACTGCAATTTGTCCTCTAAGGGTGACACTTATGCTACATCATCTGCAAAAATTAACATATCTAATTTCATGTTCCATTTAATTGTTCATATCTTTGAGGTTGTTCTCTCCATTATTTAACTACCTGATTCATGTATTTGATAAATAAAAGCGGCGGCAGAGGGCATCCTTGTCTCTCCCATGTACGACTTTCCTGCTCCTGTCATGGTTTATGATCACCACTTACACCAATTAAATTAGATTTTTAAAGGTTAGATCTTTGTTTAATATGATTTATTGTGGAACCTGGTCCATGACTAATATTGTAGAATTGCATTCGATTGTCACTAAGGATGAACTAATTAATACAAAATACTAGACAAAGTGGAGATACGGTATGCAAGTTTAAGCTTTCTTCTCCGCACCCATCTCAATTCCTCTCTCCAACCAATACACACTCAAAAACCAAACTCTCAAACTAAACCCTCGAATAATTATTATTGTCTTAAAGAGAGGTTTATGCATGAGTACAACTCTGGTCTTGGACTGAATTTGTTTAGCAGTTGCTGCCTCAATATGAGACGTTTTCAACGAAAAAATCAATATTCAAAAAATCAAATAATACCTTCTTCTTCTTATTCTTCTTCTTCTTCTCGGTTTAGGCTTATTTACTAGCCTGTTGCGGCTCCAAATTGCTGCTCTTTTTATCTTTTCCTTGGTCTTCCCAAGCTTCTTGTTCCTCGTGGTGAATAGTTGTATGCTGCTTTTGGTATACTATTCTCAGTCATCCTTGCCAAGTGTTCTTTCCAGTTTGTTCTGTATTTCTCTATTGTTAAGTTTAATTCTTCTATTTTTAGTTGTCTTATTTCTGTGTTATGTTCTTTGTCTGTTCTTTGATATCCTGCTATTGGTCTGCAGAATCTCATTTCAGCAGCTTGTATCATGGCAGATTGTTGTGTTGTCACTGTCCATGTTTCGGATCCATAAGTAATAATAGGCGCTGCCATTGTCTTGTATAATTTCATTATAGAGTCTTTCCTGGCTTTATTTTTCAAAGTTCTTTTTAGTGTACCTGTTATATAATTAAACTTATTTATTTTGTTATTTATATCTGTTTCTGCTGTGTATGATATTTCGCAACCTAAGAAGTTATATCTTACTACTTGTCAAATAATACCTAAACACTTTATAAGTAATGGGGTAACAAAGGACATCAAATAAGTCCCTCGTCTGCCGTGTATCCTCAAGGATCCTAATATATCTTCATGCCAAATAATTTATATTGTCACACACTAATATACCTCTACATGTGCACTATTGGTATCACCATCAGTATCAAGTCTGTACTCGATTTCGTGCCATGTTCTCTCCAACTTGTGAATTAATACTGTTGCAGTTGTGCCACGTATGTGGATTCGTAAATTTGTCCACCGCATCCTAGCCAATAACTTAGGAAAGTTTCTACAAGAGAATTACAAATATTTAGGTTCTAGTGTGGAGGGGGCTCCATCTTGTTGATAGATTACTTAAGATTGCAGATCAGCTACATGGGAGTACAAGAACTGCTCCAAAATATCTTGGTATACCTGAAAGTTATTGTCTTCTTATGGAAGTAAAAAAATGAGCGATAATTCTGGTCGGACCAAATGTTCACATTTGTTTTATGGCATTGTTTTTAGTACCATGTGACAGAAAAACTGAATAAAAACAAATTTTAAAAACAATCTTGACCTCCTTTTCTTTTAATACTTGTTTCAATACATATTTTCGCATATTTTGTTAGTAATGGTGAATTTCATGGTAACTGACGTAACAATTTCAATACATATATTTCATTTTTTTTAGCATTCAGGTATTAGGGACACTACTTTCCTCTTCAAAACATTTATATATAGGTTTCAATCTCGAATTCCTTGGTTACTGACGTAACAATTACAATACATAAATTAACATTTTCTTTTTTTTTTTTCTTTCAACATTCAGGTAGTAGGATAGTGCTTTTATCTTCCAAACATTTTTATTATAGGTTTCATACTCGAATTTCCTATTTGACAAGTACAATACAAAAAATAATATTTTATTTATTTAGCATTCAGTTAGTAGAACACAGCTTTTCTCTTCAAAACATACAGATTTCAATATCGAATTCCATAATAACATACCTAACAGTTACAATACATTAAATAATATTTCACTTTTTTTAGCATTCAGCTGGGAGGGAAGGAGCACTGCTTTTGTCTTCAAAACATTTGTATATAGATTTAAATTTCGAATTCAATGCTAAATGACGTACTGACATAACAGTTACAATAAATTTCACTTTTTTTAGCATTCAGGTAGCAGGACACTGCTTTTCTCTTACATATATATATATATATACACTAGAAGTCCCGGCCACGTTAAAAATATAAATTAAGTTGCTGTCTTTCAGCCAGATTACTTAAAACAAATACTTACACACGAAATTAATAATATTGAAAATAAACACTGAACACACTTAAAAGTATGAAATAATCAATATTTGTAATTCAATTGAAATTCGCGGTTGCAACAAAAAGCACAGCCATCTGGATCTCTCTTTGTTAAATAATAAACCAATTATCTTACAAATTACCTTACACCGCCATCTGTTAGAATCGTATGGAACTCACAGATAATTACACCGCCATGTGTTAGAATCGTATGGAACTCACTGATAATTATAACTCTTTGTTAAATAATACACGAATAATTGGCAATAAAAATATAATGCGACTATAAATTTAGTTATAAACTACCCTATGTCTCAAGTTGGATCAAACTGCACACAGTGTGCAAAATTTTATTAAAATCGGTTCAGTAGTTTAGGATTCCATCGCGAACAAACAACGTGACACGAAATTTTTATATATTAAGATATGTGTGTGTGTGTGTGTGTGTGTGTGTGTGTGTGTGTGTGTGTGTGTGTGTGTGAATTGAGAATACTATATAGATAAGAAAAATATATGTTTGTGTTGGAATACTTGAGTAGCTTAATAGGTTAGAGCGCTAAACGTACGGAATTTAGAGACTCGGGTTCAAATCCCGACTCAAGCATTCATTTTTCTTTTCACATAATATTTATTTATTTATTTATCTATTTATTTCAATCTCGAATTCCATGGTAACTGACGTAACAGTTATAATATAGTAAATTATATTTCAATTTAATTAGCATTCAGGTAGTGGGACACTGATTTTCTCTTCAAAATATTTGAGTTTAAAATTCCATGGTAACTGACGTAACAGTTACAATACAGTAAATAATATTTCACTTTTTTTAGCATTCAGGTAGTGGACACTGATTTTCTCTTCAAAACATTTATATATACACTGCTCAAAACAATTAGAGGAACACTATGAAATATGCTAATATTTTTTCATTGGATAAAGGTACAAGCATGAAATTAATAAAGTACATTATTTGTGGTTATTTATTTATTTATTTATTTATTGCTCATGTCAGTAAAAACAAATGAATAACGCTGACAATTAACTTTTCAAATAATTCCGCTATGTAAGCAATTGAATCTTGTGCTTATTTTTCAAAGTTAAATACTCGTTATGCTCGTTATATAGAGTTAGTATCGTGTAATGGCCTCCACGACAATCGATGACACTTTGGCACCTTCGTGGCATGCTCCCAATAAGATTTCTGGATTTCCTCTTGCGGGATATTCTCCCATCCCTCCTTCAGAGCATCTCCAAGTTGCTGCAGAGTTTGTGGAGCTTGATGTCGGTTCCTGACCTTCCTGTCTAGAAGATCCCACAAGTGTTCAATAGGGTTGAGGTCTGACCGCTGGCCACTCCATTACCTCAATTTCATTCCTCCTCAGGAAATCCCTGGTGACAGTCGCAGAATGTGCCCTGGCATTATCCTGCATAAACAGAAATCCAGGGCCTACTCCAATGGCAGCAGGTACTACATGCTCTTCCAGAATGTGCTCGATATACCGGACAGCATTCAGTCGCTGAGGAACAAGTACAAGGTCCGTACGATTGTTGTACATAACTCCGGCCCACACCATTATGGAACCTCCTCCGAATCTATCAATTTCCTGTACAGCCTCTGCAGAAAATCTTTCTCCTGGCCGTCCCCACGCCCTCAATCGACCATCACAACGTGTAAGACGATACCTGGATTCGTCCGAGAAGAGCACAGACTCCCACTGGTTCAGGTTCCAATCACCATGGTTTTCAGCATACGTACGTCTTGCTGCCTTATGCTCATTTGTTAAGCGTGGTTTTTTAACGGGCCTTTTTGGACGAATATTCTCTTTCCTTAATCTGTTCCTTATGGTTTAGTCTGAAACCCGGATTTCGGAAGCCATATGAAGGTCATTCTGCAGGTCTTTTGCAGTTTTTGTACGCTGTTGAAGAGCAGAAAGAACCATGTATCTGTCATCCTGGGGGCTTGTTTTAAATTTATGGCCCTGGCCACGTCTTCTACAATACTGATCTGTCTCTCTGTACCTGTTGCGTAACCTGGACACCACGGAAGGAGAAACCCCAAGCTCTCTAGCCACTTGTCGCAGAGATTGACCCTGTCGTAAAAGATGTAGATCATGATACACTTCAAACTCATTTAAATGCCTCATTTTGTCAGAGACTTCAATAAACAAGACAATAATCAACATTCGTCACTATAGCAACATCAGGAAGCTTACCAATTAGAAGTGGCCAGTGCCTTCCAAAATAAAAAAAAAACTCTATATTTGTTATTTGAAGTAATTTCTCTGTATTTAGGCCATGAATCTTTAAAATTTGAATCCAATGATAAAATCAATAATTCAATTTACATATTGTCCAACTTTCAGCATCATAGCTTTAAAAAACAATTACTTATTCAATTTATTACAAGTGTTCCTCTAATTGTTTTGAGCAGTGTATATATATATATATATCGAATTCCATTGTAACTGACGTAACATCTAGAATACAGTAAATAACATTTATTTTTTTAGTATTCAGGTAGTAAGGCACTACTTTTCTCCTCAAAACAATTATATAAGGTTTCAATCTGGACTGTACTCTCCCTTCGCTGTTTATGTGAACCATTGTAAACAGTATAATCCATTAATACTCAACGGAAGGAATAACGCACATTTTTCCTCTGTTTATTTATTTTATAAAATATGATTTGTTTGATTATGTATCCAACTCTACAAAAAGGTTTAGATTGATACACATAAAGCGAAGGCATTTGAATGTACAAACGTCTATTAACGATGCGAACATAAATATTCATCGTGCTGCAAGGCATTGGTAGCTATGAAAACGACTGGCAAACGAGAATCCTATTGAGAAGAAAGAAAAAAATAGAGGAAGTGATTGGAAGTTGATACAGATGATATTAAATTTAACGAGTTGTCGTCACATAGAATTTTTATAATGAGGACCGTACTTAGAAACGACATCTGAGAATATAAAGTACAATGCTTCATTGCTTTTCACACAAAATTCTTTCCTGAAGCTCATCAAAAAGCTGAACAAAAAGGATTTAATAATAATAATAATAATAATAATAATAATAATAATAATAATTATTATTATTATTATCATTATTATTATTATTATTATTATTATTATTATTATTATTATTATTATTATTATTATACCCAGGGCGGACCAAAACTAGCGCTGCTGCCTTGCAGTAAGATACTGGACGATCAAAGGCTAGAGGAAGAAAACCTTGAACAAAAATTACCCGTCCCCCAGGTTGGGGGTTGATGTATCGGGCCAGCTCCTCGTTCATCATAAAAAGAAAAAAATGCTAAAAACCAAACAACATACCTCGGAAATTAGTATTGAATGCACTTATTTAGGAACAAAATTAGACCATTCAGGCGATAACACAGTGCAAATTAAAAATAGAATCGCACAAACAAAACAAGCAATAAATGCTTTAAACTCTGTTTGGTGGAGCAAAAATATTACTAAAAATAGAAATTTACAAATATATCAAACCATAATTCAGAGCATTTTTACATATGGTGCTGAAGTCTGGCAAATTCCTACCAGGCAAATGAAAATAATTTTAAGTACACAAATGGATGTTTAAAGAAGATCAGCTTGAAAAATCTAGAATGGATAGAATACGAAATAAAGAAATAAGGGAAATTATGGGGTGTACAAGAGGAGCCGGACATCATAGACATTATAGAAAAGAAAATAGTATTACAGTGGTATGGCCATGTGAAAAGAATGCCAGAGCAAAGATTGCCTAAAATTGTTATGGAATGGATAACAATGGAAAGGAGGAAGAGAGGAAGACGGAAGAAAACGTGGATAGAAGGGGTACAAGCAGCTATGAATATCAGAGGAATGGAGGAAGATCAATGGATGGATAGAGAGGAATGGTGTTTGGTTTCCGGAAGACGGCGGCAGCTGCCATGATACCGGATGATGATGATTATTATTATTACTATTACTATTATTATTATTATTATTATTATTATTATTATTATTATTATTATAACACAGTGCAAATTAAAAATAGAATCGCAGAAACAAAACAAACAATAAATGCTTTAAACTCTGTTTGGCGGAGCAAAAATATTACAAAAAATAGATAATTACAAATATAACAAACCTTAATTCAGAGCATTTTAACGTATGGTGCTGAAGTCTGGCAAATTCCTACCAGGCGAATGAAAATAATTTTAAGTACAGAAATAGATGTTTTAAGATGGTCAGCTTGGAAAATCTCGAATGGATAGAATACGAAATAAAGAAATAAGGGAAATTATGGCTGTACAAGAGGAGCTGGACATCATAGACATTATAGAAAAGAAAAGACTACAGTGGTATGGCCATCTCAAAAGAATAGCAGAGCAAAGATTGCCTAAAATTGTTATGGAATGGATCCCAGTAGAAATGAGGAAGAGATAAAGACCTAAGAAAACTTGGATAGAAGGGGTACAAGCAGCTATGAATATCAGAATATTGGTGGAAGATTAATGGATGCAGAGAGAGGAATGGCGTTTGGATTACGGAAGACGCCGGCAGCTGCCATTATACCGGATGAATAATAACAACAATAAAGTAAAGTAAAGTGATCCCACGACAGGCCTGAGGAGGCCCTTGGGGTAGTAGGAGGTTAGGGTTCCCACTTTTTCTAGACGATCGGCACTTGATGTCAGTCGGGTTGTCAGCCCTGCGTGACGGCCGCCTTTACCCCCAGAACAAGCGTCTGGTATTGATTTCCGTTAGAGGCTGAGTCGACCCCAGGACCATGATGCCGCCAGAGGGTTTGGGTTAGTTCAAAAATCCTGACCCCACGGGGCTCGAACCCTCGACCTTCTGGCTTGTAGCGTAATGCCTGAACCCTACGCTACGGCGCGTCCCCAATAATAATAATAATAATAATAATAATAATAATAATAATAATAATTAATAGTAATGCATTAATTTAGCTGGCATAGCCAAGGTCATAAGGCTTTCTCTTTCGCTCAACAAGGGAATAGTAGAATTATACAAAAATTGCATACTTATTACAATTTTAAGAAATTATTAAAAATACAGACTAAACAAAGTATAATGATGATGTGACCTAATACTAGCTAATACTAACAAAAACATAGAATATAATAAAATTAAAATGATATAAAATAAAGTAAGTAGCTTCCTAGATGATTATTAATGCAATGTTCTATATATTTGTTATGCAGTTAATGTTTTCATTGAGTCGAACTTAAGATATTAGTTACTTTGTATTTAAATAATGATATCGATTGACAGTCCCTGACGTGACTGGGACTCATACTTTTATTTTTATATTAATTATATTGTTGAGGTCAGCAATGAGTCCATGTTTTTTTTAGGTCCTGAACGAGTGGTATATTTAAAAAATCTATATATAATTAACTTTATGTCTTGTAACTTATTCTGTAGAAGTAGAAATAATAATAATAATAATAATAATAATGGATTTATTTTACCTGACAGAGTTTAAGGCCTTAAGGTCATGTCTACTACTTAACTGTATTAGAGAAAAATTAATACAAAAATTACTTTCATATCTAAATTACAATAAAAATATTATTACATGGTACATCTACCATATAATTATTATTTACCCGGCGTACGCTGCTACGCCTAAATAAATCATAATGTGTTTTTTACTTTTAGTTGAATAAGTAAAAGGAAAAATTATAAATGTATATCATAATTATTTTTAGATACCTCGTGCTGTTTACCCGGCCTTGGCCGGAAATCTACATTGTCCGATGTACTTGGTATAAATGAGCTGAAAGACAAAATTCGTTATTTTGAGTTATCCATAAAAGAATACACGCTGTGCGCTGCTATGCTTTCCCGGGAATCTACTTCTTCCGATCTTCTTGATATCAATGAAAGACAAAAATAGTTATTGTAAGTTATCCGTAAAAGATAAACATATGCTGTCGCGGAATTCTTTGTGGAGTTTTTTGAGATATTTAATTTCATGTACATTGGTTTGGTTTATTTATTATGGTTTAGGCAGGGTAAGTCATTTAAGCTTACAAAACGACATTTAGTTTTCATTTTTCACTACAAAGGGTGAATTTTAAGGGTGAAGGGCCTGAGCATTAAAACTCTCTAATAGCCTGTAACGTTGCCGGGAAAATCTCGAACATTTTGCAAAAAAACAATCGGATAAACGGTATGGCAGCGCACGTTTGCCTGGGATCTACTTATCCCGGTCTCCTTGGCATCAATGAAAGACAAAAATGGCTAATGTGAATTATCTGTAACAGATAAACATACGCTGTCGCGGACTTTTTTGTAGAATTTTTTGAGACATTCAATTCTGCGTAGGGCCTACGTTAATTTTGTGCACTTGTTATGGTTAAGGCAGCGTAAGCCATTTAAGCGTAAAAAAGGGACTTTTTCACGTTTTTAAGGGTGTAGGAGTTGAGTATCATAACTCTCTTATAGCCTATGTTCTTCCCGAGAATCTCCTGAACATTTTGCAAAAAAAACCCTATCACAATCGGATCAACGGTACGGCCGCGCATAAAGTACGAACAAACAAACATTCATTCTTATATGTTAGATATATTTTGATGTATTCTAGATTTAACGAATGAAATATATTTCTTCTTCAATGCCACCACGTTGTTATTCTGCCTTTCTCTCCTGGCATGGCGTTATTATAACTCATTTCTGAGGTTGGAAGCCGGAGTTAAGCTACCCCATGATATGAGATAAGCGATGATGATGGTAGTGATGCACCAGAAGAGGTTTTAATCCTAAACTTAATTAATATGTTATTGATAAGGATGGCCCAGATGATGTTTGGGGACCGTTTGGGCCTTACATTTTTCTGAAATTTGTCTTGCAGGTGAGGAAAAGCCCCGAAAAAAAACCATCACCCAGGAAACTTGTATTGACCAGGGATCGAATTCAGACACACTGCGTGTTGAGACCACAGCGGTAAAATATACAAGATAGAAAACAAAGCACTATTAATGATATAGAGTAAATTTAGTTCTTTAGAAAAAATGTTGATGTAATAACAAGTAATCGCAGGTCTTTAATCGTGATTTAAAAGTGTAAAGTGTGCGGTAACCCCTCGTACCTTGAGGAAGGGAATTCCAGGAGCGGGCAGACGCTACTATCAAAAATAAGTAGAATAAGATGAAATGCTGTGGATAGGGATCGTTAACACACTGTTATCTCGAAACCTAGTGTCAATATTGTGGTAAGAAGATAACTTCTCAAATCTGGACGCCAAGTATATAGGAATATAGGAATTCAGAAGCTTGAAAAAAAGTAAAAAGAGATTGAAATTTACGTCAGCTACTAAGACAGAACCAAGATGGATTATAGAAATTTTCAGAAATGTGATCATAACGGCGAATATTGAAAACGAAACGAAGGCAAGCATTATGAACACGCTGCAATCTCTGCGTCAAGTCATAGTTTAAGTCCGCGAGATGGCGGACATATCTGTGAAATCAGATTCCAACATTTGCATTTAATTCGAAAATATGTTTTAAAAAATAGTCAATTTACTCTTGTTAGGTTACGTACGATGGGACAGGTTAGTGTACATCAGATTAGTTTATACTTAATTATAATATATATTTATGGTAGAGCGGGGCTATTTGAATAATATTAAGCTTTTGCGGATGTGTAGCGAAGTAACCAAGAAGAAGACGTCATGTTGTCAGTGGATGTTGTTAGCGAAAGTATTTTCTATTCAGTGAAGTAGTTTATTTCGATTTTTGTCTACAGAAGATTAGTCTAGATTATTTTGAAGTATCAAAGGTAAGTGGCTCTGGTTTCCTGATTGTTGAGTATGTAAAATGTTCTTGGTGATTGTTAAGTTTTATCTGTGGACATTGAAAAACACGGAAAATGAAAGGCATATAGATGTGATTGTTGATCTTTCCTCCAATAACCCTCCAGCTCGTTTTGCAATCTATGCTCCTATTTGGAAACTACGTGGTCATGAAGTGAATATGTACGAGGGGTTATTTGAATACTTGAGAGCGGGGCTTCTTGAATAGTCAGAATTGTGTTTTTGTATTTTATCGAGTTTTTTCCTCACCTGTAAGAGAAATGTCAGGAAAACGTTAAGGTCCAAACGGTCCCCGAAATCATATGGCCATCATCATCATCCTCATCCTCCTCCTTATCCTTATCATTATCAATTTCATCATTCACCGATGTGGAAAGCAACGGGAAGCTACCACACCTAAAATCACCTAGTAAAGCTGCAAGCATAGCATGAAAATGCTATGTTTGCAGTGAATGACCTGCCCTCGGGCAGAATTACTATGGATATATATATATATATATATATATATATATCAATTTGTTAGGGGAACGCCGTACTGGCCGTAGTTGATTCACGCAATAAGGTACAAGACGACATACAAATGGTTTGAGACTTACTTGGATCAGGACCTCTATACTGGTTCAAATATTCTGGTGACACCATGACCCTGGGTTCGTCTCAGCCTCTTTCTGAAATGAGTACCATACGCTTCTTCTGGAGGAAAAAAGGCTCTCACGCAGGGCTGACAACCCGAATTTTATCAAAAAATGTTGAGGCATTAACTTCCTACTACCTCAAGTGTCTGCTAAGATCTGTAGAGCCATCACCTTTTTCCAACGTAAAAATACAACCGTCAAGAAACGCGGGCATGGGTTCCACGAGGGTAAAATCTTCCGGAGATGAAATAGTCCCCTATTCCGTTCTCCGGGTGGGGACTACTTCAGGAAATCCATGGCAGAAGCTCTAACACAGGGTCATTTTCCTAGAAACATAAACTGTTAGGATTTATACAACAGTGGGGCACTATTATTATCTTAATAGCTTCATTCGATTAAAATGAATGCGGATAGATTTTGAAACGCAGTGAATATTTTATTTTGGAGTACGTTACAAATGCCAATATTGGCTTAGAACGGATGTACTTTAAGCGGAATTGAATCAAAGTTTGTCACCGAATAAACATAGACTAATGAGTGGAATTAATGGCATGTATACCTGCTGGATTAAAAATGTACGCTATTTAAACATCATTTAAGCTAGATATTTCTGATTCAGTTTTACCAAAGTGCTGTGCGTTTTAACGAATTCAGAAGGAATATTATATTCGGTTACCGGTATATAATTATCAACTTTTCCTTCGTCTCTTTTTACTATTTCTTTTTGACTTGTTCCATCCTCATTTCACGATATCCTCTTGATCTATATTTTAATACAGGGTGTCACTAAAGTCACTATCCATTTACATGAAAATACTGTTTTTTTTTCTTCTCATTGCATACGATTTCAGCGTAGTGCAACTTGTTTAACACGGAAGAACGGGTTGCCATTGTTTGAGCACAGGTACGCGGATTGTCATAAGAAGACGCCAGAGTTAAATTTACCCATAAATTCCATAAACCTGCCCCAACAAAGGCACACATTCGTCTGCTAGTAAACAAATGTAAGAGTAATCAATTGAATTGGTATTTACTTAATGAAAATCCATATTTATTAATTAAATAAAAATAAAACGTAGTTTTATTTATTTAATTAATAAATTTAAGAGTATTGGCAGCGTGTGTCTGTGTGTGTGTGTGTGTGTGTGTGTGTGTGTGTGTGTGTGTGTGTGTGTGTGAAGAGACACTTCATGGACGACCACGCTTATCAGCAGAAGCAGTGCAAAAGATTCAAATTGCCAGTTATAGTCCGAATGCATCAATTCGACGCCTTAGTAGGTAGTTGAATGTCCCTCGCAACATAGTGTGGAGAATTCTATGTTTCACTCTATGAAAACGTCCTTATCACGGGTGCTTGATTTACGGAATCGTTCACAGAAGCAGCAGGCTGTTTTACGATTTAAATATTGTCTACATTTCGTTTCACAGCTGGAAGATGGAGTATGTGTTTTCACCTAGATTATGATCATATAGAAAGGCAGTGAAATATGTGTAAAACTTCACAATAACATTGAGTTTTTAATCGTTGCGTTTAAATGAACGGTGACTTTAGACACATCCTGTTTAATTTAGATAGCCGTTCTTCGTTCATTCTTAGAATATGTTGACGCCAGTTTTCTTTACTCTGTTTGATTTTTATAATATGTAATTGGTTTCGCAGATATATATATATATATATATATATATATATATATATATATAAAGTAAATCTTCCTCAGATCGTTTCCGACACAGGCGCAGGTCGTGGGATGAGATGAGATGAAGCCTTTCGTATTGAAAGTAGGTGAATTACAATGATTCCGGCCAACCACACCTGACGAGCCATCACAGGGGCAGAAAGAAATGAATGAAAATAGTGTGGAGAAATATTGGGACACAATTTGTGCAGGGGAAAATGGAAGAAACCCCAACCCCCAAAAAACACAATCCGTTTCGTCCACCACGAAACCACATGGGGTGAGCGAGACTCGATTTCGGGACAGTAGCGGCGAGAGGTGAGCGTCTAACAGCTTGTGTTACGGAGCCGCCTCTATTTATCTACAATAATCTAAATGCAGGAGTTTCTATTTTTTTCTATCTGTCCCATTCATTGTCCATTTTTGAGTACCATATGTTGCCATTGGTACAGTCATAACTTAATTTGTGTATATTTTAATGTTTTATTCTTTAATGTTTTCCATACTGTTCCATGTATTTATCTTATGTTTTTAACTTGTTGAACCATAAAATCAAGATCACCAGATTATATATTACAATTAGCCCATTAGCATGTCGATGTGTTAAACGGCCTCCTGTTACATGTTATTTGCACAGAGTGCCTGGGACCAGCTTTCCTTGGTACTAAAGATTTATTCAGAGTCATACGTAGTAGTGATTGGAAAGGCAAATCCCCCATTTATATAACCGGTCCACCTTCCACTCCCGAGAACAGGTCTGCGGAGCGAGCTGAGATCTGTCGGTTACTTAGCCTACTACAAACCTCAATCCAGATGGACCCTAACCCGGGATTTCATCGTATTGCTGGCATCCCATTTCTGGGAAACATACCTCGCTCCTCCCGTTCCGGATGGCGGAGGTCACGAATACGAGGCCTTTTCTTTCCTGGCTGCTTTAGCGATTTATTTTTCCCTCTTTAGCCATTTGTTTTGTTGGATATTATATCTAAGATGGTTTTACATTCCAGAGTGTATATCCCAGCAAGAAAGACAGGGCGCGGTCGTCGACTAAAGCCCAGTCGAAGGAAGGAAGTCCACTATCAGTAAGCATGTCCGCCCCGAAGAGCTCGAAGAGTTAGAAGAGTGCAAAAGTGCTCTGATTGTAGTTGTTTTGAATTTTGATATGGTTTCGTCTCCCTATTTTCCAACCGATATGCAGTAAAATAAATATAACGTTGCTAGGAAAACGAGAAAGAAAACTCAAATTAAGTTCTATACAATGACAGCAATACTAGTTTACTATATGGATCAGAAACTTGGACTATAACACGAAATGACATTACCAAATTGCAGGCTACAGAAATGAAGTTTTTGAGATCAGTTATTTGTTGTACTAGGTTGGATAAATTTAAATATGAGGATATAAGAAAATAATTAAATGTAATATTATTAGAGAAAATATTAATCATTGTAGAGATCAATGCAATACGGCCGCGGTGGACTCGTGGTTATGCTCCTTGCCTTTGGTCCCGAGTATCGCGGGTTCAAACCCGGCCGGGGTCGATGGATTTTTTAATTGGATAACTTTAATTCAAAGATCACTATATCAGCCGCCATGTTTATTTTCTCGCAAAGTGACTAAATTCGACTAACTGAGTAAATCGTAGTTTCTGAATGGCGGATGTTTGTATCTATCTAGTAGATTTCGAAAATGACCATTGCCGCAATTTTTGTTTTAAGATAATCAAACTTGGCATATAGGCCTATCAATCAATTAAGAAAGTAAGGTCAACTTCATTAATGAGCAATATCAGACCATTAAATGTAGGAGTCCACCAGAAATGAAAATTTAAAAATCGCTTAACATTTGCTATTAAAATAAAACGGGAAGGTATTCTCGAAAATCAGCGACATGCGACCGGGAGGTTTACCAGTAACCTGAAGTTAAGAGTTCACTCTAGCATCCTCCATGCTTTTATTTCCATGCAATGTATAGCATACAGTTTATTTAAACCTTAAATTAACATTATATCCTATAAGATACATTGTTTAATTTTTTAAATATTTTAATAAAAAATGTAAAAAATAATAAGTATTATTTAAATTTGTGTCAAATTATGTAATATTGAATAAGCAATACTAGATAGATAAGCAATATCTCAGATTGTTTTCACTACAGACCCAAAACTTTAAGATAAGCTGACATCAAAAAATGATTCCCTCCAATTTAACAAATATGTATACATCAAATTCCTTTAATTAGACCATAAATTCGATTTGTAGATGAATTCGCTTAGTTTACGCAATTGCTGCGTGAAAAACTATTTTTATACAGGAGATTTTAAATGTATAGAACATCTCCTTTGCACAAAATTTAAGTTTTGATTTTATTCCTCCATTCATCTTTATCCTTCCAGTCACCATCGTGCTGTCCCCTGACCCTCAAAATATGTACAATTCCCTCTATCCATGTCTTATTAGTTCTCCCTCTCCTTTTCCTCTGATTTGGAATCCACTCCAAACTCCTGACTTGCAATCTGTCTTCAATCATCCACTTTATGTTTCCAAACCATTGTAATTGTTTATTTCCCACAAATTGTATAATTTTTTCGTTGAAGTTAACTTTCTCTCGGATAATGCTGTTTCTGATCTTGTCTAATTTAGAGTATTGTGCAGATATTCGTAAAAAATACCCATTTCTGTAGATTGCAATTTTCACTTCCATTTGGTATTTATAGTCAACATTTCCACACACTACTGAGTAACACTAAGAAATTGGGACTGGAAGTAAATACCAATATAACTAAATATATGGTCACACATAAAACTACAATATATAATGGAAATGGACAGCTAATGACAAATGAGGGAAATTTTCAGGAAGTGGCTGAATTCAAATACCTAGGAACAATAATCACAAACAGGAATGAGATGCACAAGGAAATTAAACATAGGCTTAATTCTGTAAACGCATGTTATTATGCATTACAGAGACTCTTGACTTCCCAACTCCTTTCAAAAAACGTTAAACTATTATTCTACCAGTTATATTATATGGATGCGAAACATGGACTCTTACTTTAAGGGAGGAAAGGAGATTACGAGTATTTGAGAATGAAGTTCTTAGGAAAATTTTTGGACCAAAGAGAGATGAACAGACAGGTGAATGGAGAAGACTGCATAACAGTGAATTACATGGTCTTTATAGGAAGCCAGATATAATGAGAACAGTTAAGTCTCGTAGACTGCGATGGACAGGACATGTGGCACGAATGGGGAACGAACGACGTGCATGGGAGATTCTTGTAGGAAAACCAGAGGGAAAACACCCAGTTGGTAGACCAAGAATGAGGTGGGAGAATAACATTAACTATGATTTGAGGGAAGTAGATTATACAGGGGATGATTGGAAAACATTGGCTCAGGATAGGGATATATGGAGAGCTTATATCCGCGTGGCCATGAACCAACGGGTTCGGTAGTACCAGTGAGTTAGTTTGTTAGTTAGTCAACGTTTCTGTTCCATAGGTCATTAAACTTCTTATTATTGATTTATAAATATGGAGTTTAGTTATTTGCTTTTAGTATTTTTAAACTCTGCTGTGAAACATGTTATAGTTATTGGTTCATTTATTTCCTCTCAAATGTGTCTCGATACAAAGAAAAATGTATTACTTGTTAAATTTTATCTTACGGTCACTTACTGAAGTAGGATACAATAATTTACGAAACATAAACATTTGGATCCATTTTTATGTTTTTTATACTTTTCCCTGTCGTAAGAACTTGATTTCAAATTTCAGAGGATATATATTTTTACTTCACTGGTATAGAAAAGTAAATTGGAGGAGAAATTGGTATTGTTGCATTACAGTCTTTCTTGCTATAACTCAAGAACATAAAGACAAAGCAATTCATTCTTCAAGAGAAAAAGAGTTAAACGAATTGGGACAAATTCCTATCAAAGTACTTGAATTTTTGTTATAAAATGCTGAAATAAAAGAAACTACTGCTAACATTGAAGATTGTTAGTATAACTTTGAAGTACTAGTAATTCGATAAATGCTGTTTTGTTTCAGTCAGCACAAATTGATTTGTTCTCTTTTAGTTTTTCACATAAGAATAATAAAACACATTCTTGGTTCGTTTACAATAAATTGTTAAAATGGCAAATTTTATTGTGGACTGGAAGACAATATCGAAATTCATCCTCGCAGAAATTTTTCAGCAAGTCCAATTTATAATTAAATTTTACTGGTTTATGGATTTTTTTATTTTTTGATAATTATATCTTATACAGATGTATTCAGTTTTATTGGGAAGAAATAAATATGGAGCCTGTAGAGGAATAACGTACAGGCGCTATATGTTTGTGCGAATATCCTAATTCCTAAATTGGTGATTCGCTAACTATTCAAAATCAATCAGGCCATCCGGCACTTAACCCATTCGCTTCAGGTTTAAATAATCAATACATTTCCCCAGAAACCGGATGTAAGCCACCGTTAATTATATTGTCTATTTTCAGACATTCAAAACAAGCAAAAGATAATGGTACTTGAGATCACAATAAGGGTGAAGGCAAATATATTCATAAATGTTAACAAAAGATTACACTGCCAAGGGACGTGCAAAATATTGCAAAATATATAACATCAGAGTTAAGCGAGTGTACATCGTCTTCTGAGTTGAAGACCATTTAACTGCCGGCCGAGTCTAACTCATCTTTTGAGGTGAATGGGTTAATGGTGAATAGCTGGTCTTTGGTCATATTTCCAAATACATTTTTATTAACTTCAAACTTATTTTGCTAAGATTTTTGGTGATTTTCCTTAGCGATAAAACAAATGTCGGAGTTGGCCCTTCGGTTATTAAAAGATTGTAGCTCCCAGCTTTTTAGAATATTGGCACGAGATTTCAGCTGGATTTTCATACCTATTTGGTGGACTCTTTATCATAAATAATGCCACGAGTGATTTCCAAATTATCGATAAATTCACGACTCAAGATGTGAGAAGTGAATTTATCTAGAGAATTTGGAAATCAAGGGTGGCATTTGTTGGGACTATTTAAAGAATGCAATTAAGCTGTTTACTCATGAATAATTATTTAGATATAGTTATTTTAAAATATTTATATATTTATATATTTAATGTAAACGGCGATATTTGAAAACAAATGAGAAACGTTATGTTTCATTTGTTCATCACTGCAACCAGATCATATTTATTGCCAAATAGGATCGCAATATTGTAAGAATACACCCTAGTGGAGAAAAAATGATGCACATCATTACAGGTTGTTAATTAAATTCTAATATCCTATGATGTAAATATTATTCTTTTTCTTCTTCCTTTACTCATGAGAGCTGGCAGCTTGTTCGTTCACTATAGGTCCGGGGTATGGTGACGTCCTTCCATTGAAGTTGTGGTCTTTCCAAAGGCCTTTTCTGCTGAGGTGTCCAGTCACGTACTTTCTTCACTAATCTACTGTTCTCCATTCTATCTATGTGATCGTTCCAATTTAGTCTTCTATCATTTATCGAGGTTTATACTCGTAGGTTCAATTTCACATTATTCTCTAATAACAGAGCTGCGAATTTTCTCTCTCAGCGATTTTTCTACGATTTGTAAATTATATTTTTCTTGAATGTAAATTTCTGGGAAATAATACGTTTAAGAAAGTGCAAAGAGTGGTTTCTTTTTTTATGGTATAATGAATTGCTACGAATGTTTTTCTATTATACGAGTATCTTGCAAACAGAATCTGGTACATCCATGCACTATATATATACAATCTGGGAGCCACTTGATAAAATGAAGGCGATAAAATGAAAGTAATAAAATCGAGGTGAAAAAGACTGTGATTGTTTGTAAATCAAAATTCATTGAAATATGATTGGTCATTGACTGCCATTTGGGGCATGAGTTAAGTAGTCCCCTATAAAGTTTCTGATACGGTGAGTCCATTATGGTGAGTCGGCTCGAGGGACATTTGTCACCGGATCTGGGGCAGTTTTAAAAATGTAAACCAAAAATAGTCAGTTATTGGTTAATCTCTAAACATTCTCATAAAATTTGTTCAATGTAACAATACAGACTCAATCTCTAAGTCACTGTTTATAAATACATTAACTAACTAACTCACTGGCTAACATCGAACTACTGCATTTTTGTATTCAATGCCCCAAGTTGTAATTTCGACATCTGAGTTGTTCTCTCCTGGCATGGGCGTAATTTTAACCCACTTCTGAGGCTGGGGTGCCTGGAAGGCAGAGTTATGCTGCCCCAATGATATAATGAGTGATGAAGATAATAATGGAGTGCGCCAGGAGGGTCCTTAATCCTAAATTTAATCTAAGGCGACTATGAATAATGATGATTACGATGTTCGGTTCTTAAAGTTTCCTGACATTTGTCTCATAGGTGAGGAAAAACCACGAAAAAACCTCACCCAGGAAAATTGTCCCGACTGAGACTTGAACTCGGGCCCGCTGTGTGACAAGAGAGCACGGCGGTGGACTCGAACTACAGTATTGTAGGGGTCTCGAAAGACTCACTCTCCGATACTTTCATTAATTTCTTCCGATTCTACCGTTCCCATAACGTATTCACTGGCACTACCGAAACCGTAGGTTCGTGTAAATAAGCTTTCCATATATCTCTATCCTTGTGTAATATTTTCATTTCATATCCTGTATAATCCATCTCCATCAAATAATGGTTAATGTTATTCTACCACCTCATTCTTGGCCTGCCTACTGGGGGTTTTCCTTCCAATCCCCTATAGTGAGTTTCCATGCTAGTCTTCTATTTCCATTTCGTGCCATATGTTCTCCCGTTTGCAATCTACAAGAGTTAACTGTTCTTATTATATCTGGTTTCCATAAAGATCATGTAGTTCACTGTTAAATAGTGTTCTCCATTCGCTGTCTGTTCCTCTCTCTTTGGTCCAAAGATTCTTATAAGAATTTTATCTTAAAATAATCACTACCATTCCCATACTTTTTAAAGCTGTTCATAAACTTATTTTCAACGATTAAAAAGTGTAGAAAATTAAAATCAAATTGCAAATAACTGTAAATAATCGCCAAGAGCTTTAAATGCAGAAATATTAATTTTTCTTTAAATATGAAGATATTATCAATATACTAAGAAATATGATTTTTTCTAAAGTTATTCATCTACTTCTTCTTCTTCTTTCCAAATGTTAGGCCAAGGCCTGTTACGATCCTATAGAAAATTTTCCCTCCAGCGTTTCATAGGACGGCCCAGTGATCTTCGTCCTCTTGGTATATAATTATAAACAACTTTGGGGATCCGATTTGAACTCGTTCATTCAAGATGGTGTTTCCAATTTAGTTGGCACTGTTTAATATATTCCAAAATTGGCGTAGTCTTCAATTATTTTAAGATATCGGTGTTCCTTTTCCAATCCCATCTGGTGTAATCCGCTGTTCTGCGCATGAATCTCATTTCACAAGCCGTTATTCTGCTTTCATGTTGTCTTTTTAGTGTCCATGCTTCACTACCATAGGTCAACACTGGTCTAGCCAAAGTGTTATATAAACGTAATCTGGTGTTTTTTGGAAGTTATTTAGACTCGTAATTATCTCTAAAGTAAATATTTGTTATTCCCGTTTCATCATTCGTCATAGTTTAAAACAGGGGTATCTAATTGCAATGATCCTGGGGTGAGAAACATGCCATGCATTCAGGTGGAGGGACGCATATTGAAAATAAGAGATTCTTCTACCAAAATTGTAATCAACAAATATACTTTAATTACTAATGTTAAAAAAAAAAGTATTTTTTTAAAGTAGCATACCTTTTCAATATGATTATTCGAAAACACAATCGTACAGAAGAGGGATAGAGGAGGAACAATTCTTTTCGTTAATCTTGTCTTTTGTCACATGACATGGTGCCATAAATAAACTTTCTCGCTACTAGGGGTTGTTCGGTGTATGATGGTGTTTATCACAGTGCAAATCGATAAATGCAGAATTAATTTAAAATGTGCAATGAATAATGGGAGGACGCCATGGCAGTTGGTTAAGTCATTACGTTACAGGCCGGAAGGTCGAGGGTTTGATTCCCGTTGGGTCAAACATTTTTACTCGACCCAGACCTTCCAGCGACACCATGGTCAACTAAGCCTCTAACTGAAGTGAGTATTAGGCGTTTTTGGGGTAAAGACGGCCGTCACGCAGGGATGACAACCTGGCTGATGTAAAGTGCGGACTGTATAGAAAAGTGGGAGCCTTTATCTCCTACTACATCAAGGGGCTTCTAATGTCTGTATTTGGATCACTTTACATTTAAAATAAATTATTTAATGTTTAACAGTTTCTTATATTTATCATGAAATAAAAAACCTTAAAGGGACCGACAGATCTTAAAATACTCAAAAAAAGGTTTTATAGGAAAAATAACATTAAAAGAAGCTAGAATTTCGCGAGCTTTTTGAAATGGCTTGGAGGGCCGTATTCGGCCCGCGTGCCGCCATATGGGCAGCCTTGGTTTGGAATATATAAACTTTTACTTGTACTCACCCTAATTAACACTTTGGGTACAAACATAGGCTATGTTTACCAGTATATTATACCCCTGTTTGAGTGAAGCATATATAGGTGTATATGCCTATTAGGTTCCAATATTAATGAAGTTCATGTTAAAATTATGTTAAGGTATCAGTAAGAGAATATAAAAAAACTAACTCATTGGCACTATCGAACCCATAGGTTCATGGCCGCGCGAACATAAACTCTCCATATATCCCTATCCTGAGCCAATGTCTTCCAGTCATCCCCTGTATAATTTACTTCCCTCAAATCATAGTTAATGTTATTCACCCACCTCATTCTTGGTTTACCAACTGGGCGTTTTCTCTCTGGTTTTCCTACAAGAATCTTCCATTCACGTCTTTCATTCCCCATTCGTGCCACATGTCCTGCCCATCGCAGTCTACGAAACTTAACTCTTCTCATTATATCTGGCTTCATATAAATACCATGTAATTCACAGTTATGCAGTCTTCCCCATTCACCTGTCTTTTCATCTCTCTTTGGTCCAAAAGTATTAAGTCTAACATTCCACGTTCCTAGGAACATGTCCCTATGTTTGAGCCTTTGGCATGGGTTCCCTGAAGTAGTCCCCGCCCGAAGAACCGAATGGGGGACTATTTGACCTCCGGAAAATTTTACCCCAGTTGAACCTATGTCCGCACTTCTTGACGGTTGTATTTTTACGGTGAAAGATCGTCACTCTTTCGACCAAGGTACTTTTTGCGTCTGGCTTATCACCTTCGACCAATTCGTAATGGGTAACCCTATCGGCAGCAATGCTACCGCCGGCATAGCTCTCGGGATCATTTAAGCACGCAAGCCATTTCACCACGACAAGGTAAAGATACCATGGAGGTTTATATATATATATATATATATATATAAACTATTATATAAATTTATGAGATTGTGCCTTGTTTTGGAGTCTCCTCTACTGTTAACATAAGTAAACGTTGTAGACTTTTCGAGGCCAGTTCCATCAGCAGCAGATTTTTGTTCGTTTCTGTCCAGCTATTATCCAGTTACGTTCTGATTTGTGATGATTGTATACATAGGATTTTGTGGACTGAGTGGTTTCTAGTATGAAATCAAACTGTTGTCAACCTCCTTGAAAATCTCTAACTCCCCCAGTATACATTTATCTCACCGGTTCTATTCCCTGTGAAATATTAATGAGGGTGTATCTATATTCCACATATTATGTACTTCTTTTATCATATGTTAGACGTAACTTGATTTGCCTTCTCTATATTTAAACTCTTTAAAATGCCCTTTAAATCTAACATTAAAACTTCTGTTGGTTCTTCCTATGTCAAATTTGTTATAATCTTTACATGTTAGTTTATATATTATACCTTTGTGGTTAACATGTTTTATGCTATTATTTATTACCGCATGTTGCTTATTTTGTTTACAACTCTGTATATGGTTTTTATGTTTTTGTCAAATCTTTTATGCGTGGTAGTTAATTTTATGTTCCGTTTCCTCTATAGGTAAGTGTTATCCAAATATTTTTGTTATGGTCTGATTATCTTTGGAGTTGATTTATTTCTTATAGGTTACATTGTCCTTTACTTTTTTTTTTTTTGGTTTTCTCTATATGGCCCTGGGGTCGACTCAGCCTCTAACGGAAATGAGTACCAGACGCTTGTTCTGGGGGTAAAGGCGGCCGTCACGCAGGGCTGACAACCCGGCTGACATAAAGTGCCGATTGTCTAGAAAAAGTGGGAGCCCTAACCTCCTACTACCCCAAGGGCCTCCGGGTCTGTTGTGGGATCACTTTACTTTACTTTACTATATATACTTCTTCTTATTTTTATTCTGTATTTGTAGGATTTTCAACCTGTTTATTTCCAAAATCACTCCTTGGAGGAAGATATATTGGATATCCATATCTTGACTGGTCATCCTCTTGCTATTCTACCGTCCATTGGTGTACTATTTTTAGCCTTTTCTGCAAATCTATTGTCTGCCATTCTTTCTATATGCCCTTTGCAGTATGTTTGTCTTCCTATAATAAATTTGGTTATGTCTTGAATTTAATATTTTTCTCTAATTTCTGTATTGTATACCCTATCTAATAATATTTTCTCCTGAATAGTACGTAATATTTTCATTTCACATGTGCTTATTATATGTTTAGTTGTTGGTGTATCAGCCCTAGTTTCTGCTCCATATATGAAAACTGGTCCAACTATGGTATTGTATATGCGGATTTTGCTACCTATTGACATACGTTTGTTGCACCAAATTAAATATTTCATATATCCTGGTATGTATGCTGCTTTATCAGCTAGTTTCATTACTTCTTTTGTTAGATTGTTTGTGTTAGTTATTAATACACCTAAATAATTAAATTGTGATAGATGTTCTATATTTTTTACTTCTAATTTGCATCTTACTGGTTATTTTCATATTGTTAAGCATTTAGTCTTATTCGTATTAATTTTCATATTGTATTTTCTGCAATTTATACAACATTTATATATAGATCTTTGTAAATTAATTTCAGATTCAGAAAGGAGAACGACACCATCTGCGTAACATATCAAATGAAGTATAGTGTTTTCCTTTTTATGTCTCAAACTCTATACATTAGTTATATATTTTATATTCTCTATGTATAAGTTACTAATTGCTATTACAGCGCTCTGAAGTATTGAAAACGGTAAATTTTAATCAAGCCAGTGATATATAGATAACAATGTAGCATTCTATGATATGAATGAATGGCTTCTTTCAATTCATTGCTTTGTTGGTATACTTTTTTCTGGCGGGAGTGTATATATATCTGTGTTACCCTGTAAACGGTTAAATTGGTCGTTAGGTGCCGGTTGTCCGGACCCTGTTTGTCGGAAGTGTGTATTGGGGTGAGTGGGGGACTGTTGTGCTATGTGGTTAATTGCCCCACGACACATTGTGGCTCACTGCATTGTCAGAAACACCCGCCATGTATCCTACTTCCTTTCCATCATACATTTTCGATATCAACAGCTTCCAGGGATGTTCTCTCGACATCATTTGTTACCGCTATCTGCACCGTTATGCAGTGTTGTGTGTTTTTGACACATTTAGATTTCCAGAAATCATTTATGAGAAATCGCATTTAAAAAGGAGTCAAAAAGTCGTAATTAAAACGAAGAATTTTATGAAATATCATGTTTTATTCTATTAGTAACAGAGTTAAATCGAATAATGGAGTTAAACAAGTGGAGAATAAATAGAGTTGCAGTAGATACAGCGAGTTTAATAACTGCCCTTAATTTATTAGGACTTGATTGATACAATTGTTGTGTATGATTGAATGGCTTAAAAATAAATTTCATATTTCATAATGTTTTGGCAAAATGTTATTATTACAATGAATATTTCATACTCCTTAATATTTTTTCAATATTTAAAATACTGGTAATTTTAATTAAAGTTATAATATTGGAAATACTAAGGATCACTAAAAATGGGGCCTGGAAGTAAACATCAATAAAATAAATATATGGTTATAAATATATTATATAATATAAATGGAAGTTAAAAATGGGGCAAATTTTGAAGAAGTGGCTTAATTCAAATACCTGGGAACATTAATTACAAACTGGAATGAGGTACACATATAAATTAAACATATTCTCAATTTAAGAAATACTTGCTATTATGTATTTCAGGGACTCTTGTCTTCCGAACTTCTACCAAAAACATTAAACTGAAAATATATATACTGGTTATCCTCCCAGTTATACTCTATAAATCGAATAATGGAGTTAAAGAAGTGGATATAAATCGAATAATGGAGTTAAACAAGTGGAGAATAAATAGAGTTGCAGTAGATACAGCGAGTTTAATAACTGCCCTTAATTTATTAGGAATTGACTGATACAATTGTTGTGTATGATTGAATGGCTTAAAAATAAATTTCATATTTCATAATGTTTTGGAAAAATGTTATTATTACAATGAATATTTCATACTCCTTAATATTTTTCAATATTTAAAATACTGGTAATTTTAATTAAAGTTATAGTATTGGAGATAATAAGGATCACTAAGAAATGGGGCCTGGAAGTAAACATCAATAAAATAAATATATGGTTATAAATAGAATTACATTATATAATATAAATGGAAGTTAAAAATGAGGCAAATTTTGAAGAAGTGGCTTAATTCAAATACCTGGGAACATTAATTACAAACTGGAATGAGGTACACATATAAATTAAACATATTCTCAATTTAAGAAATACTTGCTATTATGCATTTCAGGGACTCTTGTCTTCCGAACTTCTACCAAAAACATAAAACTGAAAATATATATAGGCCTACTGGTTATTCTCCCAGTTATACTCGTATTATATGGATGCGAAACATGGACTCTTAATTTATGGGAGATGAAATATTTACGGTATTTGAGAATAAAGCTCTTAATAATAATAATAATACTTTATTTATTCTGGCAGAGTTAAGGCCATAAGGCCCTATCTTCCACTCAACCAGCTCTTAGTAAACATTTGGACCAAAGAATGATGAACAGACAGGCTAATGGATAGACTATACTATATATCATCGCCTAATTATTTATCACGCCGCTTCATCAGACTATCCGACACACATAATCTTGACACTCGATCCCATCAGCACATTGTCCTTTATATCCCGCCTCATCACACTGTATATTATTCATTATCTTTTACGGTGTCACTTACCAAAACATGGAATTCCCTTCCACCCTATGTCAGAGACTGTCAAACTATAACATCCTTCAAAAACAAACTAAAGAATTATTTAATAACAAACTAACTTATACACCTCACTGATAGTATTCTTTTAGCAATATTAATATATTTAATTATTTATGTAAATAATATTAAGAATAACAAATATTTTATTTGTTTTGTTTTAAATATTGTATAATCGTAAAATTAGTTTTCTATATCTCATTATTTTCCTGTTTTTATATACACTAGACAGGGACAATTTAATATGTCTTGCTTGTATACATTTTATTATTAGTTTTAGTCTTAATTTTAACTAATATTAACTGGTTGTATTATAGATCGTAATATGTATATTAGATATTATCTTTTGATCAAATTTTTACTTAGTGTTTAATATTAGAGTTAATTAAGATTGTTATATTCTTATGTAATTTATGTTTGTCCTGGTGAGTGGAAGAGAAGGCCACATGGCCTTAACTCCACCAGGCTAAATAAATCTTAAATCTTAAATCTTATATAACAGTGATCTAGATGATATTTATGGGAAACCAGATATTAATAAGAAGAATTAAGTCTCGTATACATGAACTTCCCATTTGAGGTTTACCTGGATCCTAAAATTTGACTTTTTTTTTACTGATCTCTGCCCACTCTTTAAGGAAATATTCCAGTAATCTGACTTGGAATCGAAGCCGGCAACTCATGAACTATAGTCAGAATATCTCATCCATGACCATGAAGGTGAATATCTTTGAGGATATATATGTAACAAACTTATACACATCACTGATAGTTTTCTTTTAAGAATTAATATTACTTAACTTAATTTTATTTTATAAAAAATAATATTGATGGGTCTATTGACAAATATTTTAGTTTGGTTTTTTAAATGTTGTATCATCGACAAATTAGTTTGTTATGTTTCATCTTTTTTATTTGTAAGGATTTTTCATGTACATTATATATGGACTATCTACCGAACAAATAAATTTATCTTGCTTGTGTAGGCCTACATTATATTATTAGTTTTAGTTCATTTACTTTTTACCAATGCCATCAGGTTGTCTTTGTGACATTTCTGGTATTCTCTCCTGGCATTCTATCCTGGCGAGTGGACGGCAGAGTTACGTTACCTCGATAGTTTGATAGGCGATTAATGATAATGAAGCACCAGTAGAGTCCTTAAATCTAAACATAACCTAAATACAAACCATAGTAAGCCACATTAACGAAACAAATTTCTTCGGTCTGATCGGGAAACGAACCCGTGACCTCGTGGCCTGTAATCAGAAACTCTAACCACTGGTTCATGAGGCTGCTCTTAATTATTTTATTTATCATTAACATTATTATATTATCGATTTTACTCTTATAGATGTTACTTGATTGATCAAATTTTCATTTAGAATTTAATATTAGAGTTAATTGTGGTTACTGTTTTCTAATTTGACATATTAAAATTTTCATTTAGAATTTAATATTAGAGTTATTGTGATTAATGTTTTCTAATTTCACATATGAGTGGTATATAGCAAAAGTGAACCAAGTCCAATGATTAAAAATGCCAGTTTTATGTGAATTTGGGTTCAAAATATCAGTAATTCATCAGAGCATTGGTGAACCAAGTATTGTATTTGTTCTTTCTCGCTATAAAAATTGTTTAATTCTTCATCTGAAATTAAATGCATTGCTTTAATTGTATAAAATGTATGTTGAAAATTAATTTTGTTTACTTGGTTCCTACTTGATGGTGTATGTTCAATTTGATGTCTCGCTTGCCAAATGGGCATAGTTTTATTTTATAAAAAATAGAGAATTCTTGTGAATTCCAAGTATTGGATGAAGTGTGCCCATTTTTTTCATTGACGATGGGCATTATTTCGGAAAGAAATCCATACTTTGTGACGATTTCTATGATCGATGGGTCCTCATATGTGTAAACGTGAGATTTTAAATAATGGTTTATAATCTTATTAAACAGTGTGCCACACAAATTATGGAAGCGATAGATTGTGAAATAACTTACGTTAATTACTTGTGGTCTACTGACGTTATGAATCATTAATATCTACGGATCTTCAACCATTATATTTTAATTTGCTATCACCTTGGATAAAGTACCAACAAATTTTATCTATACCTACATTGTTTTAATAAATTTGTATTAATTTATCTTTATATCAGTTCTTATCGAAAGGGAAAAATATGGACTTGGTCCACTTTTGCTCTGAACCCTCTGAGTGGAACAGTCTACATGAGTAAATAGTAAAATAAATTGTTGCGTTGTAGCCAGGCGAATGGAGAAGACTGCAATACAGTGAGCTACACGATCTTTATAGGAAACTAGATATAATTAGAAGAGTTAAGTCTCGAAGACTACAATGCGAAAGACATACGGCACGAATGGGTAATGAAAGAGGGCCATGGAAGCTTCTTGTAGGAAAACCAAAGTGAAAACGCCCAGATAATCGACCAAGAATGAGGCGGGAGAATTATATTAACCATGATTTGAGGGAAGTAAATTATACAGAGTAATTAAACAAAATATGAATGTTGAAACATCTATAGTGGATTTCATAAAAACACAAACAATTAAAATGTTATGGTCATGTAAACAAAATGCCAGAAGACAGATTCCCAAAAAGAATACTAGAATGGGTGCCACTTTGGTAGAAGAAGAAGAAGAGGAAGAAGAAGACGACGGCCAAAAATAACGTGAACTGAGAGTGTTTTGAGCAGCATGAGGGGAAGAAGGATTGGTAGTTAGAGATTACAGAGATATGAGGAGTACAATGACAATAAATTAATTGGACACATGAAGATGTTGCTAAATAAGTAGAAATTAATAAATGGAAACTGAAGACGGTAAGCCTATACAGGGTGCTCTAAAATTCCCCTTGCAAACTTCTAGGACTGAGTTGATAATGTGTAGAATTGGAAACCATGTTCGGAAACTTACCGTTTCCGTCCTACAACAGTTTGAAAACATGTTTCTAACGCGACCACTTTTACAAGTAATTTATTATGTGGCGTGACACAGTACATCACTTGTTTTACTATTCAACTGATTAATAACCAAAGAAACAAAATGGAAATTTAATCATGACTTGCATCAATAATTCCGGATACTCCCTCCACAACCAAATTTTGCAGTTTTCAAAATTTCGAAAAATTTTGAGATTTTTATTTAACGCCAAGACTTGTAATATTCGATAAGGAAATTTTCGATTTAGACGAATTGCAATGCTATTACTTGTTGAGACACGTGACATACGTTCAAGCAATGCTTGTTTTCAAACGGCTGTAGCACAGAAATGATAAGTTTCCGGACATAGTTTCCAATTCTACACATTATCAACTCAGTCCTAGAAGTTTGAAAGGGGAATTTTAGAGCACCCTGTATGTGGAAGAAAGCCGAAGAAGAAGAATACAAATTACACTGGTCGACAAAAATTAACTTTTTTTCGTTCACAAGAATAAAAATATGAGATTTTAGAAGTATTTTTCATCCTGAATTTAAATATAATTTCAGTTTTTTTCCTATCAGGCAAGAGTGTCTGTGATATTCATTTACATTTTTATAATTTTTAATAAAATCCATCTAACTCTAACTCATTCTGACTTACCTAGAAAGTGGTAGATAGTGATTTTCGGGCATATTTTATTTAAGATCATTTTTATTTCCATCTTAATCATTTTAATTTTGAGCTAGGTTAGAATCAGAGTTATGAGTTAAGGTTATACTGCATTATACTGGTACAGGGAACTCTTCATATAAGGTAAAGATTCCTGTGACAGGTCAAAGAAAAAGCTAAAATCAATTTTTAAAAAGTAGCTGTGTCAACAAAAAAAAAGCCTGTGCCTGATGGAAAAATTCTGACTACATATCTGAATTCAGTATGAAAAAATGCACTAGATTCACTAATCAGATTTCTTGTGAAGAAAACCTTGTCGACCAGTGTTATTGGAAAATATTAGCTCTGGACAGGGATGTATGGATTGCTTGTGACCGAGTGGACACGAAGCTATGGGTTCGATAGTGCCAGTGAGTTAGTTAGTTGTTGTGTTGTGGATAGGTTTACAAAAAGGTGTTCATGTACAGTAGTAAAAGTAGTTTTTGTTGTGGAAGAGATGTTGAGTGATGAGGACACGTGCTAAGACACTGTGTGGTGGATGTCTCACGTACAGCACGAACGGAACATAAATCCAGCAGATGATGTAATGAGGACTGGCACAATTATTATACTACGTAACAGCACGTTTACAATGAAATGAACATGTCGCCCGCGTCCCAAGGTGACACAGCTACTGTATTTGTTACTAAATAACCATATACAAATTGTACATTTGGCGACCATATAAACCAGAGAAACTTTACATCAAGCAGAAATCGTGTAAACTAAGCAATTTAATCAACAAGTGGAATTTATGGCTAGATTTTGCTATTTTATGGAAAATATCTACCTATCTATTTGCGGTTCTTTTTACACCTGCTGCCCGCCTTCACCTGCCAAACCTCCAATCCTACGATCTTGGGCATCTTCAATGCTTAACCCTTTTTCATTGCTATTCTCATTCTTTCCTTTCATATTAATTTTGATCTCCCTTTTTTTATTCTTTCTTGACGATTGCCATCGATATAGTTGTTTCGGCTATCGCTCATCTTCCATGCTTAAAACGTGTCCTAACCATTTCAATTCATTCTCCTCAATTCTTTCAATTATGTTTTCTTCTGCTTCCATTATGTTTGTAATTTCCTTATTTGTGACATGTTCTAATTTTTAATTTCTGGCGACTTTTGCGTAGATAATCAATTTCTAGAGACATAAGTCTATTCTTTGTAGTATTTATTGATTGTAGATAACTCACTTCCATATAGGCCTATTGAAAAAGATTCCACCAATGTTTTACCAATATATTTTTAGTGTCTTTCCAAAAACTCACCATATATAATTTAACAAAGATATTATTTTGCTCCCCAATTAAATTCTATGCTTTATGTTCTCTTTTCCTAAACCTTCAAAATACCTTTATTTTGTTAATAAAATCGTATATATGGATGAAGAAGGCCTACAACATAAAGATAATAATACATTATTAGTTTAAGCTGATGATGTAGTATTATTGGCCGATAGCGAGGAGATCTTAAGGAACAACATGCACGCTCTATTGAGTAACATTAAGAAATTGAGACTGGAAGTAAACATCAATAAAACTAAATATATGTTCACACATAAAAGTACATTATATAATGAAAATTGACAACTAATGAAAAATAAGGAACATTTTGAAGAAGTGGTTGATTTCAAATACCTAAGAACAATAATTATAAATGAAGTTTACAAAGATATTAAACGTAGGCTCAATTCTGGAAATTAATGTTATTGTGCATTACAGGGACTCCTGTCGTCTCAACTTCTTTCAAAAATCGTTAAACTAAAATATATAAAACTGTTATTCTCCCAGTTATATAATAAGGATGCGAAACTTTAACTCCTGCTTTAAAGGAGGAAAGGAGATTACGAGTATTTGACGATACAGTTATATGGAAAATATTTGGATCAAAGAGAAATGAACAGACAGGTGAATGGAGAACACTATATAGCAGTGAGCTACATGATATTTATAGGAAACCGGATATAATAAGAGCAGTTAAATCTCGTAGTCTGCGATGGGCAGGGCAAATGGCACGAATGGAGAATGAAAGAGCTGCATGCAAGCTTCTTGTAGCAAAAACCAGATGCGAAAACGCCCAGTTGCTAGATCAAGAATGAGGTGGGAGAATAATATTAACAATGAATTGAGAGAAGTAGATTGTACAGGGGATAATTAAAAAACATTAGTTCAGGTTAGAGATTCATGGAGAGCTTACGTCCGCGCGGCCGTGAACCTACTGTTTCGATAGTGCCAGTGAGTTAGTTAGTTATGGTATAGTTTTGTTAAGTGCAAACAAACATTTTTACTATTAAATGCCACCAGTTTGTCATTTCTTCCTGGAGTCCTCTCCTGGTATTGGCGTTATTGTAACCCACTTCTCATTTAAAGGCTCCTGTAAGTCGGAATTACGCTGTCCCAATAATAAAATAAGTGACGATGATGGTACCAATATGATAATTATGGCCAGATGGTGTTAGGGACCATTTTGGCCTTACGATTTCTTGACATTTCTCTTATAGGTGAGCAAAAACACCATCACTCAGTAAACTTGCACCGATTGAGGATCGAATCCTTTGTATGACTAGTCACGACGATGGATGTGAAAACAAACACTGTACCCCCTTAAAATAAACTTCAACTACTTCTTATTTTTATCCCGAGGTCCCCAAACCAGGTTCATGAGGTTGTGTTGCTAATGCGTGGGTGATGATTAGGGCTAGGATTTGTATGTACTAAAAGGTAAGATTGCAAAGTAGTATAATGAGAAGTTAGACTTATGCCTGTCTTTTGTTTTGGTTTCACATACAAACAGTTGAATAGTATAATGAGAAGTAAGACTTTTGACTCCGGGTTCGATCCCCGGTCGGGACAGTTTTTCTGGGTGAGATTTTTATCGGGGTTTTCCTCACCTGTAAGACAAATGTCAGGAAAACTTTAAGGCCCAAACGGTCCCCGAAATCATATGGCCATCGCAATCATCATCATTCATATTCATCTTAGGTTAAGTTTAGGATTAGGACTCTCCTGGCGCACCATAATCATCATCACCCATCATATCGTAACCCCGCCTTACAGGCGCCCCAACCTCAGAAGTGGGTTACAAGTACGCCATGTCAGGAGAGAAACCAGGAATGTCGAAAGACAAACCTGGGGCATTTGAAAAAAAAATAACTTTCTTTTATCTTGGCTTAACACACAAACAGTTGAATAATATAATATACTAACTGCATCGCAATCTTATCTTTTATTATATGAAAATCCTAGCCCTAGTGATTATGCACCTGTCGTTTTGTGGAATCCTGTTTTTTTGATTTTTTATTGTTTCCATAACAACCTTAAAAACTGAAAATCTGTGGCTTTAATTACAAAATACAAATGTCTGAATCATGCCTATGGTTTCATAACAATTTCTGTGAATTTTCAGTCATTATTTTAGGTGTTACGGAAACAATAAAAAACTGGAAAACCGGGATTGTGATTTAGACTTCGGTCGAGAAACCCAACCTGTGTCTCTTACGTGGCCGCTCCTTATGAAGTTAAACGCCTTTGTAATCGCTCCTAACTTTGAATCACACACTACGTACCCGTTGGTCCGCGGGAGTTATTTTATTTCCTTCCTTCCTTCGTTGCATATATGCAGGGTATTCTCTAATCCGCCACTTAGGGGCGCGTCCTCTAGGAGTTATAAGCTCCCCCGAGGAAAGTAAAACTATATTTCGAATGGCCGATTTAGCTGGTTTTTGCGTAATTTCTTTCTATTCTTATATAAAAAAGCATATTATAATGAGGTTCAAAAAATTACACACACATATATATATATATATATATATATATATATATATATATATATATATATATATTGAAATGTCAAAATTTAATTATAACATCGAAATAAAGAAGCGTCACTGTTATAAAGTAAAAATTATCTTCAATTTGCTTAATTGCTATAGTAGCTACGAGATGGTACTGAGACCGAGTTCCCGCTACCTCTCATGATAGAGTAAATAAATAAATAAATAAATAAATATATATATATATATATATATATATATATATATATATATATCCATCCATAGTAATTCTGCCCGAAGGCAGGTCCTTCACTGCAATCATAGCATTTTGATTCTATGTTTGCAGCTTTAGGCCTACTAGGGAATTGTAGGTGTGGTAGCTTCCCGTTGCTTTCCATACCGGTGAAGGATGATGATGGTAATGATGGGGATGACGATGATGGCCATATGATTTCGGGGACCGTTTGGGCCTTGAAGGTTTCCAGACATTTGTCTTATAGGCGAAGAAAAACCCCGATAAAAACCTCACCCAGAAAAACTGCCCCGACCGGGGATCGAACCCCGGGCCCGCACGCTACCTCTAGACCACAACGGTGGAATATATATATATATATATAGGAAAAATAAATGTGTTTTTACTAGGATGCCTGGATTGCGTAAGATACTAACTTACCAAAGTTGGAGGTCCTGGGTCAAATCCTGGTTCTGCAATTTATTGTTTTTCATGTCATATATAGGCTATATATATATATATATATATATATATATATATATATATATATATGTGTGTGTGTGTGTGTGTGTGTGTGTGTGTGTGTGTGTGCGTTCATTTTCTATGTCTACCCGTTAGAATTGGTGAAGATCCGTGAAAGATTTTCAAAAATCCTTTTATTAATACAACCTCAATATTTTCATTACCTCAAAATTCGTTAGACATTTTACATTATATAATTTTGTTATATTGTTATAAAAAATATCTTAAGACTGAATTGTAAATAAATGTAGATAATTGAAACGAGGGAAATTTATGTGGAAGATTTTGAATTTGGGAGCTCCACATAGGCAGCCATGCAGAAATACATATGTGTCACAGTGTGGCACCAGATCCCGCAGTGTTTTGAATTTCTAAGTTAACCAAGCATATGTTATAGAGAAACTTGTTGCTGCAGACTGCAGTATGCTTTCATTTTTACAGTATTTTCCACACCACTTGACTGTACACACTCATACATATATGTGTATATGCAGTGCGCATCGTTTAAAGGAGGAGAAAAGATTAGAAGTATTTGAAAATTCAGTTCTTAGCAAATATTTTGGAACAAGGAGAGATGAACTGACAGGCGAATGGAGAAGACTTCATAACAGTGAGCTGTATGATCTTTAGAGGAAATTCATTACAATGAGCTATATCATCTTTATAGAAAACTAGATATAAAAAGAATAGTTAAGTCTTGTCACTATGATGCTTAACAAGCGGCTCGCTTTGTTTCCCCACAGCTGTTATATGTTATTAAAATACAAAGATCTCAACTGCCGCGAATACCACGATGTTGCCACATTGCTGTTCTTCCCTCAGTTTGAATTAAAGCTCGGAACATGGAGCAGTCAATCCAGTTTTAAAATTGTATATTGTAATTAATTGTTATAATTATCAGTGATTTATTGTGCTAAGTAGCTCGAATAATAATATAATATCTGCATATTTAATATATACGTGATTTCAACATGTGGCGGCCATGGGATAATATTTCACACCAAGCAGTTCATAATAATAATAATAATAATAATAATAATAATAATCATAATAATAATAACAATAATAATAATATGTTCAGCATGATGTTGTATGAATATTAGGCCTAAATTTATGTAGACCTACAAGTTGTATAATGTAGGAATTAAATTGTTTAATAAATAAATACATACATAATTTTAATTTTAAAAGTTAAACAATGCCAAATAATAACATAAAATTAAATAATAACATAAATATAATCAATGTCTTTTGTTTTTGTATAATAAACGCCCATAGCGTTATGAGAAACGTGACAACATCGCATGTCAAACATTGCCGCGCGGCACCCGCTTTTATATAAACGGTTAACCATCATAGTGAGGCTATAATATACTGCGATGGGCAGGACATGTTGTACGAATGGTGAATGAAAAAGGAGCATGGGAGCTTCTTGAAGGAAAACCAGAAGGAAACTCTCAGTTCATGGATCAAGAATGAAATAGGCGAATAACATTAACCATGATTTGAGGGATGTAGAATATAGAGGGGATGATTGGAAAGCGTTAGCTTGGAATAGTGATCTATGGAGAGGTTATGCCCGCGCCATCTATGAATCTACGTTTCGATAGTGACAGTGATATATTTAGTTAGTTAGCAGTGTACGTAGACATAGCATGAAAACATTAAGAAATTGGGCTGGAAGTAATTATTACAGTGCTACTAGCGGTGTTTAAGTTTAGACCGAATATCTTTAATTTAACTTCATATATGTTTACATACAGATTACCAAATAAAATCTTACATTATTTGCGAGAGGAAGAAGAGATGTTGGACATCCTCGGAAGAGATGGTCTTAGATCTATTAGTGAAGACGGAACAGGCAACTAATGCCTAAACCAGGAAGTGAAGAAGAAGAAGAAGAAAAAAGAAGAAAAGAAGAAGATAATGTTTATACAACATTTTCAAATTATCTTTTTTTTCAGCACTCATCTGTATGCACACATATTAAATTTCCTGCTATATGAGTCTCTTTTTCACACCTTATTTCATAATTCGCTTCTTCACACTCACTGATGTGTTCATTAAAACATTTATCTTCGCACTTAGATCAATTCCAGTTGTCCACAAATAAAACACGACTGGCCTTGGAGACACATTCGTGATTTAATCACTGACTGACTGGTAGTCAGGCATTCGTCAATCTGGACGCCATTCTTGATTTCACTCGAATGGAAGGGTAAAGAGGCTGATTCTTCCAGAAAGCGAATCACAGACGCGTATGGAAGTTTTAGAGAGCCCCATCGACTCGTGAATCGCCACTCGCGAATTATCTTGTACCATGTAAGGTGAGACCTGATTCTGCCCATCACCAGCGAATTTCAAAAGTCCTCCCAACATTGCGTCACAATATAAAAAACAGAGGATAAACTCTCAGTAAGTAGGTCGAGAAAAATGGGAGAACAGGATTAATCCTGATTTGAGGGAGGTGAATTATGCAGTCAACGATTGGAAAAATATTAACTCAGATAGTAACATACGAAATATTATATGTGAATACATGTGTCTAGGTATACTGTGTGTAAATAGCCACACACATGTACACTCGCAAAAAAAAATACAAAGTATATATATATATATATCCATCCATAGTAATTCTGCCCGAAGGGAGGTCCTTCACTGCAATGATAGCATTTTCATGCTCTGCTTGCAGCTTTACTAGGGAATTGTAGGTGCGGTAGCTTCCCGTTGCTTTCCACACCGGCGAAGGATGATGATGATAATGATAAGGATGATGATGATGATAATGGTCATATGATTTCGGAGACCGTTTGGGCCTTAAAGTTTTCCTGACATTTGTCTTACAGGTGAGGAAAAACCCCGATAAAAACCTCACCCAGAAAAACTGCCCCGACCGGGGATAGAACTCGGGCCCGCGGCGTGACAAGGCAGCACGCTACCTCGAGACCACAGCGGTGGAATATATATATATATATATATATATATATATATATCATAACCCATCATATGTTCGGAGCAGCATAACCCCTCCTTTCAGGCGCTCCAACCTCAGAAGTGGGTTACAGTTATCTCATTGCCAGGAGTGAACACCAGAAATGTCGAAATGACAACTTGAGGCATTGAATATATGTTTAATGTAATATTTCCACTACTAATAATAGGGACATCATCTCATCCCTTGATCTGGCATTACGCCGTACATGAGTACAGCATTTTACTTCTAATCTCGTATTTATTACGTTTCACTTTCCCAATCTTAGTTTCTCCCCTCCATTTTACCTTTATCTTGTCGTCCTAGAGCGGTTTGCGTGCATAAATGACCCCGAAAGCTATCCCAGCGGTAGCATTGCTGCCGAAAGAGTTATCCGTGCTGGTCAAGTCAAAGGCGATAAGCCAAACGAAAAACGTACCTCAGTCTAAAGAGTTTCGAACTTACAGTAAACAATGCAACCGTCATGAAACGCGGATTTGGGTTCCACTGGAGTAAACATTTTCTGGAGGTAAATTGGTTCCACATTCGGTTCTCTAGGGGAACTGCTTCAGCGAATCTATGACAACAGCGTGAATTGTGAATGCAAGAGGAAGCCAGAAACTCCTTTTTAGGTAAACCAGAATGAAAGCGCCCAGTAGGTATGCCAAGAATGAGGTACGAGAATAACATTAACCATGATTTTAGGTAAGTAGATTATATAGGGGATGATTGAAAACATTATCTGAAGATATTGATGTATGTCGATAGAATAACTTCAGTTGAAATTGATTTTTGTAGAAGAGCTGCCAGAAAATCTCAACTGGAAGAAATTAGAAATACAGAAAATTAGAAAATGGATGAATGCAGAAAGAAATATAATGGATGATATTGAACACAGAGGGCTAAAATGGTATGGACACGTAAGAAGAATGCAGGATGGAAGAATAACAAAGGCTGTCTATGAATGGAAAATTGAAGGACGGAATAGAAAAGGAAGACCAAGAACAACCTGGAAGAACAAAATTCAAAATCCAGTGAAGAAATTTGGTGTAACAGATGAAGACACAGAGAACAGAGAACGATGGAAAACTTTAATTAAGAGACATTTGTGAATGTTTGTTGCAAACTGATAGTCTATAAGTCCATAGTCATTTATATTTATTTATTTATTTTTAATTCATGTTAATTGCTAAGATTGGTTGGAGAAAGCCCTAAATGATGACGAAAATTCTCAAAATGAATGAATGAATATTGATGTACAGAGAGCACATGTGCATGCAGACATAGATGTACGGATTTGATACTGCCAGTGATTTTCTTATTTATTTCAGTTCTCTTTTTTTTCTATTTTCATCATCATCATCATCATCATCATCAAAAACAAGGATTAGGCCCAATGGCCTGTTCCGATCTCATTATAGGTCGAATTGGTCCTTCCATCTCTTCAATGGTCTTCCCAACGTTCTTCTCCCTTTTGATTTATAATTATACATTCTTCTTGGTATGCGCTGTTCATTCATTCGTAATACGTGCTGAAGATAAGCATTTTGGTAATATGTTATTCTTTTACAGAGATTAAATATATTAAGTTATGTTCTTATATCTTCGTTTTTTTATCGGTACTTTGGTATCCTGATATTGCTCTCAACATCTCTATTTGTTTACTATCTGCCTTTGGCAATATGCCGGCTGTCATATTAGATAATGAACAAATTCCTTATACCGACGTCGTTAAAAACTTGGGATTTTACTTAGATTCTAATTTAAATTGGCATGTGCAAGTAAAACAAACATCTAAAAGGATCTTCTCCATAATGCATTCCCTAAAGCGACTTAAACATTTTCTTCCTACAACTCTTAAAAGAATTTTAATCCAAACTTTAGTGATGCCGCATTTTGACTACTGTGACGTTCTACTAACTGACATAAGTGACGGATTGTCGGACAAACTGCAGCGTGTCCATAATATGTGTATCGGATTCATATTTAATGTTCGAAAATACGATCACATTTCTCCATTATTCCACGAATTGTCATGGCTACATCTAAAAGAGAGAAGAAAATCGCACTGTCTAATTCTCCTATTTAAGATCCTACATACCTCGATTCCCAATTATTTATCATCCCGTTTCCAGTATCTATCCTCAAACCACAACTTAAACACAAGATCACAACATAGTCTCTTGCTTAATATACCGCAACATAGGACATCACATCACTCCATGTCATATACCATCTCCACTTCTCGCAACTGGAATTCCCTACCACAAGAAATAAGGGGCTGCCGGACATTGTCAACTTTTAAAAGAAATCTAAATTTATATTTGCTCTAAACTCGACTTCATTATTATCCAGTGTAAGATATATATGTATATATATTAATTGGTGTTTCCCGTATAATGTATCATATTTATATTATTATTATTATTATTATCGTCTCATTATTGTTATTACCCTATAAAATGTTGTTTGTACATGACATTTACATTGCTACATTTATTGTATCTTTAACTGTTTATAATTAGTATAATGTATATCTATATTTGTCGAATATTTATTTGTATTTGTGCTGGTTGAGTGGAAGAGAGGGCCTTATGGCCTTAACTCTGCCAGAATAAATAAAGTATTATTATTATTATTATTATTATTATTATTATTATTATTTGTTAATGTCCAGGTTTCAAATCCATATTTTTTCCTATTTTCAAATGATATATTACGCCCGTATTCACTTTTAACAGCCTAACGATTTCTTAAGCATCATAACGTTTTTTAATCTAAATCTGCGATAGAGAGAACATGTTAAAAGCTTATATTAAAACACAAATTGCAGATTGTTTCATGTTATGAAATATCTCTATAAATGAGAGTTTCGATTGCGTGTTGGTAAAAAGAGGATTAAATATGAATTTTTCATTACATTTCACATTTTCCCGAGTGGTATTAGAACAAAACTTTCTGCATGCTATCCAACATTAAAAGCCTTTGCTATAAGCCTTACAGAATGTGGATGTTTTCTCTCATGGTCCCTCTAGCAATTGCGGTCAATGGAACAGAAAGCCTGTAGGCAGACTTAATTCCGGGAATCATCTCATTAAATTCTCTCTTATGACGTATTGTGTGGTCACTTTTGCTCTTTAATCATCGTTTTAATCTTCTCCACCAGAGCATCCATTGTCTGTGACTCCGAGCTTAAAGTTCATTGTCTTTCAAAGGATTTAAAAACACACACAAATATATTGATAATAATTATTAAATTCTAGCTAATGCTTTGCGTGCGCTGATACGCCTAAATAAATGAAATATGTATTTTTATTTTCAGTTGAATAAGTAAAAAGAATGTTTATAAAGATCTCTTCACCAGGTTAAATGAATTAAACTTATGTATCTTATAGGTAACACTGCCAATTTAAGGGTAAATTAAATTGTTTAATACGAGCCAATCATGAGTAAATTTCTATTTTCGAATTGCAGGTAAACCTACACTTCTAATGGTTGGATACCAAGTTTTTTTATAATAACTATCGTGGTTTATTTTAATAGAATTTACTGAATTTCGTTGTAAAACGTGAAAGTTGCGACCCCTGGAGCGATTTTAAATTTTAATTTGAGGTGAACTCCTACGGCTAATGACTTCCTTCACAGTAGCCTCTGCCCGCTCCTGTAATTTCCTTCCTGAAGATATCTGGGGTTACCGCACACTTGGCAACTTTTAAGTCTCCCTTATACAGTTACCTGTTGTCTAATAATTATTTTTTTCAATTTATTTAAATTTATACTATGTCATTAATATTTTTTCTCGTTTTTTATATATCTTGTACATTATCATCATCATCATCATCATCATCATCAAGGATTAGACCCGCTGGTAGGTTCCGATCTCATGTTAGAATTGGTCTAACCATCTTTCACTGGGTCTTCCAACATTTCTTCGCCCTAGTGGTTTGGAATAATTATATATCTTGTACATATTGTATTTAATTCCTTAAATCTAGAGTAAATGAAAATACATTATAAATAATAATTGTTAATTAAATAAAAATATGAAAATCAAATAAAACTACGTTTTATTTTTATTTAATTAATATATATGGATTTTCATCAAGTAAACACCAACTCAATTGATTAAATAATAATTGTATTGTATTTATAACATGTAATCGTTTACGTTCATTGTAATTTAGATGTAAGGCTATTTTTTTTGTACTTTTTAAAATCTGGTTCAGTGGCAGACAAGGCCGTAAGGCTTTAAATCTGCCAGGTAAAATAAATCGCATTATTATTATTATTATTATTATTATTATTATTATTATTATTGTTATTATTACTTACTTACTTATTTACTTATTTACTTACTCACTCACTCACTCACTCACTGGCACTATCGAACCCGTATATTCATGGCCGCGCGGACATAAGCTCTCCATACATCCCTATCCTGAGCTAATGCTTTCCAATCATTCCCTGTATAATCTACTCCCCTCAAATCATATTATTATTATTACTTATTATTTAATTGTAATATTAATGTGTTTTCTTTATGTAATTGTAATGTTAATGTTTTTTTAGTGTATAATGCTATTGTGTTGTTACTTAATTGTAATATTATTGTGTTTTCTTTATGTAATTGTAAGGTTAATGTTTTTAGTTTATAATGCTATTGTGTTATTATTTAATTGTAATATTATTATTGTGTTTTCTTTATGTAATTGTAATGTTATTGCTATTGTGTTATTACTTAATTGTAATATTATTGTGTTTTCTTTATGTAATTGTAATGTTAATGTTTTTAGTGTATAATGCTATTGTGTTATTATTTAATGGTAATAGTTTTATTGTGTTTTCTTTATGTAATTGTAATGTTATTGCTGTTTTTGTTTATTTTTCTTTACACTAGTACCAATTATTACTTTATTGTAACGGACTGTCAACAGCACGTACGGCTTACTGCCCGTGCGACCCATATTTGTAAATAATATTGTAAATATCTTACTTTTTGTCTAATAAAGTCCTACTATTACTATTATTATTATTATTATTATTATTATTATTATTACTATTATTATTATTATTATTACTTTAGAGCACAATGTATAGATGCTAAACACTCATCATCATCAGCATTACATGCAGCTACAGCCCATATCGAGGCCTGTCCTCCCCAATCTTCTTCCTCCACTCTTCCTTCATCATAGTAACACCTCAGTTGCCTACTAAATGTTTCATTGTTGTCGGTAAGAAGACCGCTTACCATTCATGATATCTTTAGAGAAATAAGCTTGACTTGTTCTAGTCACTCCTTACGAAGAAGACCCTGAGGCCTAACGTTTAACTGTTACGTCGTAGTAGATAAAAACTGGCTTGGTTAAGAAACTTCCGCTAGGGTGCTCCTATATCCCCACGTGGGACGTACATGTATATGTAGGATAAATAGCCAATTTAGGGGTTACATTTAAATCTGATCACAAATGTATTAAAACATTTTAATAATATTCTAATAAAATCGTTATCTCAGAGAAGGTTATGTTTATTTTAAAATTCGTAGACGTTTCGATCTCCTTAAGTGAGATCATTCTCTATCTACCTTCGGGTTTTTACAGCTGCTGCCGTCTTCCCGTGCCAAACCTCCAAAGCCCACGATCTTGGTCATCTTCAATGATTAGCCCTCTTGCTTGCATTACTGTCTTCATGTTTTCCTTCCTTGTTAACTTTGGTCTCCCTCTTTTCTTCTTGCTGGTCGGTTGCCATTGATATAGTTGCTTCGGTCATCTCTCATCTTCCATTCTTAAAATAAGTCCAAACTACTTTAATTCCTTCTCCTCAATTCTTTCTCAAGACATTAATTCTTATTATTGAAATAAAAATTGTATGCTTCAAAAGATACTGTGAAATTGACATTTCCAGAAATAATTAGAAATTCACTATTTGTAAGTTGAACACTATTTTTCATACTTTTCACAAATTTCTCTACCATCCTACGCACAAATAAATCATACTCCTTACTATAGCTCTCCATAAAGTTTATGTATAGTCATTTCTTTATAGTCATTTTTGTGCAACTTGCAAGTAGCGAATCTCTAATAACACTGGTCAACATGATTTTAGTCTCATGAGTACCAATAGTTGTACTTAATGCAGTTTTTACCGTGTTTTCAAATATGTATTCGGAATTTCTCCATCGCTCACATTTTTTTTTATTTCAATTTCAATTAATGTATTTAAATAATTAATTTTTAATAAACGTTTTTTCGTCCATTTGTCCACTGTAAAATAAACCGAGCAACATTTTCATCAAGAGATTTCAGCTATGGAAAAGATATATCAAGGCAAATGGAATCCTAATATGCTGGCCGTTTATTATTGGATCAAGAGGGATGCTCCACAGGCGAAATATAGCAGAAAATCGTCATTTCGTACTTTCTAGATGAGCCCGAATGTTCGAATATTGTGCAGTTACGAATGTAGAAAATATTAAAGTGTTTGAAATTATAAATTCCTGTCTCTCGGAAACCTTGCGCCATGGAGAAAACCCGATATCATATTTATTTGAATTCAGGAGAAAAATTACTATCAAAATCACATATTTGTCTTTCTAAGACAAAAACAAATAATTTTTGTTGTTCAGTGTTATTGCTGGAAATGTCAATTTCACAGGATCTTTCAATGCAGACTTTTTTATTTTAATAATAAGAATTAATGTCTTATGAATTATCTCACATCAGAAGATCGAAACTTCTACAAATTCATTGAATAAACATAACTTTAAATGAGATACGAATTTATTATTAAAATGTTAAAACATAAATTGGGCACCTGATACATCAGCCGTCATCAACTAAAATGAAGTTCTGTTTGAAAAACTTAGCCAAGTAGTTAAAACTATGAAATCTTTCAAAACAATGTTTCATCTTCTGCATTTGAACTGGTACATTTCAACGAGTACCAATTGAAATTAAAAAGATGAAACATGGTTTTGAAAGGCCTTCATATTTTTAACTCCCTGACGAAGTTTTCCAAACAGAACTTTATTTTAATAGACAACGACTGATACATCAGGTACTAATGATAAACTTTACAACTTGTGACGTGAATTTTTAAATTCTTTCATAAATTCGTGTCAAATTTTGTTCTTAGGGTTTTATTTTTCAGATCATTTCCCACCATTTACAATGATTTTTACATTTTTTCTAACCATTCTTTCAATATATTTTTCTATGATATTTAACTACATAAACGTAGCATAAAGACGTGACAGTCATCTGATATTCACAGCTGCTTGTACCCCTTCTATTCAAGTTTTCTTCGGTCTTCCTCTCTTCCTCCTTTCCATTGGGATCCATTCTATAACAATTTTTGGCAATCGTTTTTAACGAATGCAACAACAAAGACTAGTTCCAGTGCAGCCAAGAAAGAGTATGTATTAATAACTGCACACATGTACTTGAGCATTTCAAAACGTAATATTTATTTTTGGGCGTTACATTATTTCACAAGTTAGACTGCTTAAATTGCGTTAGGTTAGCTTTTAGGTTGATTTTTCACAGGTTAGAGTACTTAAATTGCGTTAGGTTAGCTTTTAGGTTGATTTTTCACAGGTTAGAGTACTTAAATTGCGTTAGGTTAGCTTTTAGTTTAGTAAAATATCGTGGCTGTATTCCGTGATTCCATTCTGTAAACTGCTTCACGTTTATTGACACATTCGCATGGTGTATGATTGAAACTTAGAAACATTTTTCGCGACACATGTTGTGTATTTCTGGTACTCATTTTATATTTTAATATACCCACAACGGTTCTTTAAAATTAATTTAGAAGTATTCAATTTATTATTATTATTAATTTAACCCATTCGCTTCAGGTTTATATGCTCAATGCGTTGGTCCAGAAACCGGATTTAAGTTACCGTAAATTATATTGTCTATTTTCAGACATTCAAAACAAGCAAAAGATAACGGTACTTGAGATCACAATAAGGGTGAAGGCCAAAACAGATTCCTCTACTATTCATAAATGTTAACAAAATATTACCCAGTCAAAGGATGTACAAAATATTGCAAAATATATAAGAGCAGAGTTAAGCGTGTGTACCTTGTCTTCTGGATTGAAGGTCATTTAACAGCCGGCGAGTCTATCTTGTCTTTTGAGGGGGATGGGTTAAATACTCTCAAGGAACAATATAAAGAAATATTGAAATATTTTTTAGATTTCTCCAGTGTATTTATTTTCATAAGTGTACAAAAGTTGTAATTGCAATTGAATAGATTTATTTAGCCTGGTGGAGTTAAGACTACTCACCAGGACAAACATGTTACATATAAATACAACAAATACAATAATAGTACATACTAAACAATTAATTATATGTCAAATTGAATAATAGTGAAAATAATGTCTAATAATACAATAATATCAAATACAATTAAAATTTAATTAATGATAGAATGTATACAGAAAGGAACTACAGCTCGAATCTATTATACATTAAAAAGAAAAGAAAGAAAAAACACAAAGAAAATAATAAACTATCATGAATTAATATATCGCCTATTATACAAGGCATTAGGTAAATATACAGTATTAACAAATCTTAATACTATTTTTATTAAATAATGAAAAAACAAATTATTAATATTTATGGCTCAACTGCACTTCTACTACCGGTTGATTTTTCAGTTATATTGTTGTAACCTACAGCTCTTCTTCTGTATTTACTAACATTATTTAATATTTTAAACTTTTTCAAACAATTTTATAACATTATTAGACAGTTTTCAAGTATTTATTTAAATATGTAAATCACAATATTATGACACTGTTAGACAATATTGTGAAGGTAATTGCTATTTTCTCCACAGAGTATATTACTTAGTCTATGATTTTTCTATCGTTGTTTTGTGTTATCGCTGGTTGTTTCAGCGTTAGGGAGTGATAAGTAAGTGTACACCCATTTTTAATATACGTTTGATAATTTTAATATTATTAATAAATTTTTTTAAACTTAGATTTGTGGATTTAAGTTGCATTGATTGTATGAATATCCCAAGTTTCATGACTCGGTCCGTAATTCAAGCGGGAGAAGTTAGGTATACGCAGTAAAAGGCGAGCGTGCCAATCTATAAGTCATATTGTGGTTGAGGGGGGGGGGGGAGCAGTGGCTAATGTGGACGTCCGTGGCTTCTCGCGTGGAAAAGGTTGATGAAGAAGGTGGGTTGAATGGTGGGTATCTTGCCAGAAAAAGGAGCGAGTGAGATGGAACTGTATTAGATAAGTGGAGTGGTGAAAATTCAGTGCGAATTGAGCGAATGGTGTGGAAGAGAGAAATAGCACAGTGGGAAAAGGGACTCGCTGATAAAGGAAAGGAAGGAAAAGAAAAGACTCATGTGGTGACTTTTGATAACACAGGGGTGGCAAACTCCTGGTCGTAAACTTCTTCACAATTTCCAAAAGACAAACTTTAACGTGAGATTTTAGTAAGAGAGGTAAAAATTACTCATCAAGAAATATACTTACTCGTACTTATCTGGCATTATTATAATTTATTTTAGTGTTAATTACATTTAAATTTAGCTTTATAAATATACGTGGTCCACCGCTGTGGTCTCGAGGTAGCGTGCTGCCTTGTCACGCAGCGGGCCCGGGTTCTAACCCCGGTCGGGGCAATTTTTCTGGGTGAGGTTTTTATCGGGGTTTTTCCTCACCTGTAAGACTAATGTCATGAAAACTTTAAGGCTCTAACGGTCCCCGAAATCATATGGCCATCATCATCATCATCATCATTATCCTTATCATTATCATCATCATCATCATCCTTCACCAGTGTGAAAAGCAACGGGAAGCTATCACACCTACAATTCCCTAGTAAAGCTGCAAAGCATAGCATGAAAATGCTATGATTGCAGTGAAAGACCTGCCCTCGGGCAGAATTACTATGGATGTATATACGTGAGAGCCGAGGTGGTCTAATAATTGTTCCTTGCCTCTAGTCCCGAGAGACGTGGATTCAAACCGGCCTGGGTCGATTGAATTCCAGGGTGGAAATATCGTATTCGAGTTAAAATAATGAATAATCATTAGTTTTTTTATTGTTCCTTTTAAGTGGATTATTCCGACTAGATCTCCGGGAAGGACAAGTGGTGGGTCCTGATTCGGAAAATTTTCAGGTTCATTAAAGAACAAAAAGCCTAAAAAAGGGGGTCTCTAATTCTCTGCGTTGGTGAAAGTGGAGTGAAGTGAGGAGAGACGCGGCGAGGACGGCAAATATTGAGCGTTATCCAATCTACCAATTCTAGAGTTGTGTTATGTCTCTACAGCTTCAATGAGAGATTTGGCGCTGCATTTTAGTATCTTGCAGTTAAAAATACAATGTTTGTTTTTGGATACGGCCTTTGTACATTACAACACTTTTCTGGAAGAAATTTCAAGACAGGTTTCGGCATGCAAAGATTGACAGATTCCTTATAAGCAAAATTTACCGACATTCATCATCCAAGTAATACCTTAGTTACCTACTAGATGTCTCACTGGGTTGACGACCACGTGACACTCATGTAATATGTAGGGAAATAAGCATAACTAAATTAGCTTGGTCTAGAAACTCCTATCAAAAGGTTTGTATTGTCTAGACTCAAAGTACCGTAAAGCCCATAACTAAGGGTATATAATATATATATATATATATATATATATATATATATTTTGACATTTGGCAATGAAGGCAAATATGATATGAAAAGAAAAATGAATGCTTGAGTCGGGATTCGAACTCGAGTCTCTAAAGTCTGTACCTTTAGCGCTCTAACCAACTGAGCTACTCAAGAATTCCAATACAAGCATACAATTTTCTTATACATGTAGTATTCTCAATTCACACAAGAGGTAGCTGAAATTGTTCCAACTGCCATCTCGCGGCTAACGTAACAGTTAAGCAAATTTTTAAAGAGAATATTTACTTTATAGCAGTAACGCTTTTATATATAGATATTATAAATATATTTTGACATTTGGCAATGAAGGCAAATATGATATGAAAAGAAAAATGAATGCTTGAGTCGGGATTCGAACTCGAGTCTCTAAAGTCTGTACCTTTAGCGCTCTAACCAACTGAGCTACTCAAGAATTCCAATACAAGCATGCAATTTTCTTATACATGTAGTATTCTCAATTCACACAAGAGGTAGCTGAAATTGTTCCAACTGCCATCTCGCGGCTAACGTAACAGTTAAGCAAATTTTTAAAGAGAATATTTACTTTATAGCAGTAACGCTTTTATATATAGATATTATAAATATATTTTTGACATTTGGCAATGAAGGCAAATATGAGAATACTACATGTATAAGAAAATTGTATGCTTGTATTGGAATTCTTGAGTAGCTCAGTTGGTTAGAGCGCTAAAGGTACAGACTTTAGAGACTCGAGTTCGAATCCCGACTCAAGCATTCATTTTTCTTTTCATATCATATTTGCCTTCATTGCAAATGTCAAAAATATATTTATAATATCTATATATAAAAGCGTTACTGCTATAAAGTAAATATTCTCTTTAAAAATTTGCTTAACTGTTACGTTAGCCGCGAGATGGCAGTTGGAACAATTTCAGCTACCTCTTGTGTGAATTGAGAATACTACATGTATAAGAAAATTGTATGATTGTATTGGAATTCTTGAGTAGCTCAGTTGGTTAGAGCGCTAAAGGTACAGACTTTAGAGACTCGAGTTCGAATCCCGACTCAAGCATTCATTTTTCTTTTCATATCATATTTGCCTTCATTGCCAAATGTCAAAAATATATTTATAATATCTATATATAAAAGCGTTACTGCTATAAAGTAAATATTCTCTTTAAAAATTTGCTTAACTGTTACGTTAGCCGCGAGATGGCAGTTGGAACAATTTCAGCTACCTCTTGTGTGAATTGAGAATACTACATGTATAAGAAAATTGTATGCTTGTATTGGAATTCTTGAGTAGCTCAGTTGGTTAGAGCGTTAAAGGTACAGACTTTAGAGACTCGAGTTCGAATCCCGACTCAAGCATTCATTTTTCTTTTCATATCATATTTGCCTTCATTGCCAAATGTCAAAAATATATTTATAATATCTATATATAAAAGCGTTACTGCTATAAAGTAAATATTCTCTTTAAAAATTTGCTTAACTGTTACGTTAGCCGCGAGATGGCAGTTGGAACAATTTCAGCTACCTCTTGTGTGAATTGAGAATACTACATGTATAAGAAAATTGTATGCTTGTATTGGAATTCTTGAGTAGCTCAGTTGGTTAGAGCGTTAAAGGTACAGACTTTAGAGACTCGAGTTCGAATCCCGACTCAAGCATTCATTTTTCTTTTCATATCATATTTGCCTTCATTGCCAAATGTCAAAAATATATTTATAATATCTATATATAAAAGCGTTACTGCTATAAAGTAATTATTCTCTTTAAAAATTTGCTTAACTGTTACGTTAGCCGCGAGATGGCAGTTGGAACAATTTCAGCTACCTCTTGTGTGAATTGAGAATACTACATGTATAAGAAAATTGTATGCTTGTATTGGAATTCTTGAGTAGCTCAGTTGGTTAGAGCGCTAAAGGTACAGACTTTAGAGACTCGAGTTCGAATCCCGACTCAAGCATTCATTTTCTTTTCATATCATATATATATATATATATATATATATATATATATATACACACACACACACACAGGGTGTTGCAAAAAACGCGAGAACGTAAGCGAATTAATATATTGAGGTACGTTCATCATTTTTGAATAAGGTACAAATATCCAGAAATGATGCGTTTTCACAATATGACTAGTTAGTTATGTCTCAAGATCAGTGTTCCAATAATTTGAAAACTTATTACTTGACAACACCTCACAGGTACGGTACATGTGATACGTGGCTTTGCAACGGCATGTGGCTACAACACGACGGAGCTCCAGCTAACTCCCATGCCAATGTGAGGAGACATTTGGATACCACGTATCCAGATCGAGGAGGACCAGTCCCATGGCCTCCGAGATCACCTGATCTTAACCCTCTCGATTACTTTTTTATGGGGCGACATTAAACAGTCTATCAGACTCGAGTAGAGTTACGTATGGATCTTGTAGTCCTAATCCACTCTGTTTCCGATGCAATTCAAATGAGACCAGGCATATTTGATCATGTGCGCCAATCACTACACCGCTGATATACCCTCTGTAATGAGATGGGAGGTGGATATTTTGAAAACTTGATTGTGACAGTATTGTCAACAATTGAGACACGAATTCAACTAACGGAACTCTTGAGACGTTAGCTACTCATAGTGTGAAAACGCATGATTTCCGGACATTGCACTGGTGTCTTATTAAAAAATGATCAACATGTCTCTTTATATCGCCTCACCTCGGTCGTCAGTGTTTTTTTGCAACACCCTGCATAAACTTTTTAATCATTCAAATTTGCCAATTTATATGCCTACCAATATTGAGTTATATTTATCATCTTGGAGGCTATAATAAATGAGAAATTAATTTTAACTCTAAGACATCAAAGCATATGAAATATGCCAAGTAGTTTTATCGTCCCACGCCTTATAGTACAGTCATTTGGTAGTTTTGCCTGGAATGTTTTCCGGGAGTTTTGAAAGTGGGTAATTTTATAGATTTTGATGTGCTCTTTCCGAATTTCAACTTTGCCACCTCGTATCTTTGCCGTTCGCGCCGCCATCTTGGAAAAATGGCGCCTAAAAGCAGTTTTTTTACAATATCTCCTTTTTGACTCATTTCACGATAACACATTTATATACAAAACTAAACTAGAGAAAATTTCCTACAATTCATGTAATAACATTTGTTTTCGTAAAATCAATAGTTTCGGCGTAAGAGCGCCGCAAATTATAGTTCAACACGCGTCTAGGCAAAAAAGAAAACTAATTTCTTCACCACCTTGAGGTTGAGTAAGCGGCGCGTATTTTATCGTGGTATCCACATGCAATTCACTATTCCACAATTTAGCGCATTCTCCTTCTTCGCTTTGCTGTTCTTGATGGACCTCACATCAGCCTGTATGGGCACACATTGAGTTTTACTTATTTTTTGAGTAACGTTAGTTGTTTTGGTTAATTGTTTGCCTTTACTTTTGCTTTTGTTTCTCCGTTTTTTGGAAATGTTTGGTTCTTTAGTTGTGGGTGCTGTTTTCAGAAATAAAGTTGGATTTAGTGCACCAACTTTATTTGAAGCAACAGAGTTACCTGAAGTAACATTTGGACTTCATTTTTCAGAATCGGTATCAGAACTTGCATCTTACTGAGGAAGAAAGCTCTGAGATTGAAGATCAACCGCAGTGGCTTTCAAAGTATGTTACATGTGCGCGTATAGAATAGCACTTTCTGTACAGGGCAAGTCAAAATGTTGTGCAGGTTTTCAGAAATTTATTATGTGAAATGTAATGAACATATAATATCGTGAGACATATTGTATGAAAGGTAAACTCTCAAAGTTTAGTTGTCCACTTCTAAAGTTCCGCGTTCACCCGCAAGATGTCAACAGCAGAGCAGTAAAGGAAAATGGCGTTGACTGGGGATCAGAAGTCTTTCTGTGTGCTTGATTACCATGTAAACAACTCTGTGACTAGTGTTCAACGACATTTCCGTACCAGATACGATAAAGACCCGCCGGATGGGAGATCCATTCGTAAGTGGTACACACAATTTAGGGATTCAGGCTGTATCTGTAAACGAAAATCGACTGGCCGTCCGTCGACGAGTAAAGAGACAGTCGAACGCGTTCGCACATGCTTCGTGCGGAGTCCACAGAAATCCACCTACCGGGGAGCGACAGAACTTCAACTACCACAAAAAACTGTATGGCGGATTCTCCGGAAACGTTTACAGATGAAACCCTACCACTTGCAACTGGTTCAAGCCTTTAAAAACCCGCCGATTATGCTTTGCGAGCGTCCTTCTGTGTTGATTTTCTCGCATTAATGGAAGATAATGAGTTCCATGAGAGGGTAGTTTACAGTGATGAAGCGACTTTCCACCTTTCAGGAAAAGTGAATAGACACAATGTAGGGATTTGGGGAACTGGTAACCCCCATGCAACTCTGGAACATCAACGCGATTCTCCGAAAGTGAATGTCTTTTGTGCCATTTCCCATGCAAAGGTTTATGGGCCCTTTTTCTTTCATGAACGTACTGTGAACGGACATGTTTTCCTTGATATGCTACAACAACGGCTCCTTCCGCAGCTTGAAGCGGATAGTCCAGATTTCATTCTGCAGTTGGATGGTGCCCCTCCACATTACCATGGCAGTGTTCGAGACCATTTGAATACGGCTTTACCACAACGCTGGATAGGCCGTGCATCTCAGGGTGATCAACAACTCATTCATTGGCCACCTCGTTCACCAGATCTAACCCCGTGTGATTTCTTCATGTGGGGTCTTGTAAAGGATCATGTTTACGTACCACCACTTCCAACAACACTGCATGAACTGCGTGCCCGCATCACAGCAGCCATTGCTGATATCGACCGCGGACTGCTACAGAAAGTTTGGCAGGAGATTGAATATCGGCTTGACATCTGTCGTGTAACAAAAGGCGCTCACATAGAACATCTGTGAATATTTAAAAAAAAACTTTGAGAGTTTACCTTTCATACAATATGTCTCACAATATTATATGTTCATTACATTTCACATAATAAATTTCTGAAAACCTGCACAACATTTTGACTTGCCCTGTATATTGACCATACATTTTTTCTAGTTCACTCATACAGGCCGCAGCCATATCGCACACTGCATCAAACTTTTCGCAACTTGGAAAGGTAGCCAGATAATTTGTAATAATTAAGGAAATTCCACGAATTTGGTAGATAAAATTTCGATATTTTGGGTTTTCCTCACTTTTCTTCGTTGCAACATGAGTTTCAAAATATTGTGCGGCTTCCTCCCACTGTGCGAAAGGTCCGATGTCCTCTTTATCTTCATCCAGATCCATAGACCCATCAATATCAGGCATATAAGCCATGCTTGGTAAACCAAGATTTAGTTTACTTACTACACTCGATTAAATGAAACCACTCACTACCTAAGTAGGATTACACTGCATATTTAGTGAGAGAATAAACCACAACACTATTTCGAGAGATACTTCATTCGTGAATTTATTTTAGCACTTAGAAACACAAGACACTATGCACTGGACCGGGCCGGTAAGCCCGTCTAGGATTTGACTGCCGTGCCGATGATTGGTCGAGAAGCGATCACGATATACACCGTGATTCAAAATTGACTTTACAACTTTACAAGCTTATAGAAATTTATTTAGAAGACCTACAGAATTGGTATTAATGTCATATGATAGCACAACTCATCAAGTTTTCACCGACATAGTTTTATAGTACCTAGTTCTCTCACCACGTGCGCTAACGTAGTTCATATCAAAATGGCTGCTTTCACAGGTGCCGAGCGTGCTCGTTGTGTGTTTTTGTTCTGCGACAATTGTTCAGCGTAGATTTCGTACCCAGTATGGTAAGGATCCTCCTAGCAGGCCAACAATTTATTCTTGGCACCAAACATTTGTTAGGACTGGCTGTTCTGTTAGTCATTCCAAGCATACTGGCCGTCCATGTATGGCTGAAGCTGTGGTTGAATAAGTGAAGGATAGCTTTGCTCGGAGCCCTAGGAAATCAACGCGGCGTGCGTCACGTGAGACTGGCATTTCACAACCGACCATTTGGCGCATACTACGGAGACGTTTCCACTTGAAACCATACCGATTTTCGATGGTGCAACAAAGCTATCCCTCACTTGTTCAACCACAGCTTCAGCCGTACATGGACGGCCAGTATGCTTGGAATGACTAACAGAACAGCCAGTCCTAACAAATGTTTGGTGCCAAGAATAAATTGTTGGCCTGCTAGGAGGATCTTTGCCATACTGGGTACGAAATCTACGCTGAACAATTGTCGCAGATTTAGTTTCTTCGAACAAAAACACACAACGAGCACGCTCGGCACCTGTGAAAGCAGCCATTTTGATATGAACTACGTTAGCGCACGCGGTGAGAGAACCAGGTACTATAAAACTATGTCGGTGAAAACTTGATGAGTTGTGCTATCATATGACATTAAAACCAATTCTGTAGGTCTTCTAAATAAATTTCTATAAGCTTGTAAAGTTGTAAAGTCAATTTTGAATCACGGTGTGTATATCGACCAATCACAGAGCACTTGAACTACCAGTCGACGCACTATAGTGGACAGATAGTTGAGCACTATTAAAGCTGCGGTGAATCCTGCCGGTCACACATGCAGGCTCGTACCACTGTTGGAGCTATCAGAAGACAAGTTGTTTCCATAAAGTTCAAACAATGAATCGATGATGCGATGAACGCCAGTCAATTGTTTATAATGAACGCAAATATTTCCAACAAAGATGTTATTATTTTACTATTATCTATTATTTTGAAAACACCATCGCGCAAAAAAATATTGTACAACGCACGTTTGCGAAGTGTTTTATAGAATCTCGGAAATTAAAAACCTCGCTATCGCCCGGTTTTTAAACATTTTCCTACATTCGTAAAAACGACTTTCCAACCTCGCATCGTAATATACTATTTTTGGCCACACAAGGACATGGGGGGGGGCTATCGGGAAGAGAGGTCAATCCAGTACCAGGACCAACTACAAGACAGCACATTCCATTCATCCATACTTCTTACTAAATAAGGCGAAATTACTGTGATGGCCGGATGGCGTTTATGAACTATTGGGTACTTACTTATAATATCACCAAAGTTTAGGGGGATATAATTTTAATTGGAATATATCTGATTTGCAATTTGATAAAATGAAATGTTAGGGCTGTTATCCTATAACGGTCATCCGTATTCGAGATTAATATTTCCACACAAGCCGTTTGTAAGCAATGGGTAACAACTAATCTCCAGCTTTACTCACTGGCGCTCTAATATTGAGCTATTAAGACATATCTCCCGGAGCAAGCAAAAATTATCTTCTCTTAAATCCCCGAGTCCCCCGTAAATAGTGAAACTTTAGTTCACAGGAGTTAACATTTATTTTTTTCTAAGGGAGGAAAGATCCCGCCAACTCGTTTCCACACGGAGAGGGAGAAAGCCAATTAAGCGTAAGGAGGATTGGTGGCTTTTAGGTGACCTTGGCTATCAGGGTGAATGATCGCTGCTTACCAATAGTCAAGGTACTACCACTTGAAGTCGGAATCTATCCGTTAATAATCTATAGGCCCTAATAAATTTCATGTTCAACAATTTTTTTATTCTCCTTGCGGTGGTCTAGTGGTTATGCTCCTTGTCTCTGATCCCGAGGGTCGCGGGTTCAAACCCGGCCGGGGTCGATGGATTTTTTTAGGTTAGAAATATCCAAGGAGCAATCCTCCGGGATGTACTTTAAGCCGTGGGTCCCGAGTCTGAAGGTTTTCAGGCTCGTAAAAGATCCTTAAGCCTGAATGAAAAGGCCTCTAAGCAAAATTTACTGAATTTTCCTAGATGTCAGTATGAGGCGAAACGCAGACCACGGACCACTCAAATGACATCTATACGAAAACCAGTGTAACTAAATTAGTATGGTTCAAATTCTTCCCTGTAGGGGGAGAGCGCCTAATTTTCTGTTAACGGAAACATGGGCTTACAAGATACAAGAAGATAAAAACAATATTCTAAATATATAATTTTGTGCATGGGTATTATAGCTTCAAACGAATACGATCTGAGTGAATAATAGCATTAGTTGTGAAACGTCCTATATCACAAACCCAGATTTACAAGGGAACTTTCAACCCTTGCATGCCGAAACCAACCTTAAAATTTCTCTCAGAGAAGCGTTGTGATATACGACCTAAGGCCTTGTTAAAAAAGTGCCTAACTGCAAGTCAAAGAAATCAAAAGGGGAATCCAGCAATGGCAACCCATTTTACTGAGCAGGTAAGCTCCCTGCCTCAGTATGAGCGGAGTGGAGTTAGGGGGATGCTGCGTGGACAGCAGGTAATGAGGGCTATCCAATCTGTTAATGTTGGAATTGTATTACTTCCCTATAGTTTAAATGAGAGATTTGGCGCTGGATTTTAATTCTATGCTGTTAAAACTACTATTTTTCTTTGGATACGACCTTGTTACATCACAACGCTTATCTGGAAGATATTTCAAGTTATGTATATCCATAGTAATTCTGCCCGAAGGTAGGTCCTTCACTGCAATCATAGCATTTTCATGCTATGCTTGTAGCTTTACTAGGGAATTGTAGGTGTGGTAGCTTCCCGTTGCTTTCCACACCGGTGAAGAATGATGATGATGATAAGGATGATGATGATTGAAGAATGATGATGATGATGATAAGGATGATGATGATGGCCGTATCATTTTGGGGACCATTTGGCCCTTAAAGTTATTCTGACATTTGTCTTACAGATGAGGAAAAACCCCGATGAAAACCTCACCCAGAAAAACTGCCCCGACCGGGGATCGAACCCGGGCCCGCTGCGTGACAAGGCAGCACGCTACCTCTAGACCACAGCGGTGGACTATATGTATACTTCGTAGTTTTTAGCATGGGTATTATAAACTTAAAAGTATATCTGACTCACAATTATTGACAGTTGTGATTATTAGTCTAAAATAGGGGGAGGAAATTCTAAAAATATTCACATAGAGTAGGTGATAAGGTTATAAAATTTGTTATAGTCCCAGATAAATATGATCTGAATATACAATGCAATTAGTTGTGAAGCGTCCTATATCACAAACAACAGATTCGAAGAGAGAGGTTGTACGTTTTGAAAATACTACGGATATTTCCTTCCTTAAAAGAACAGACTGTAATGGGAGTGCTTCTACTACGAGAAGCTTTAAGATGAGGTTTCAGTGAAAAATAACGAAATATGAATCTTATATGGAAATTTAAGTTTCTAGAAAGACCGTTTGCAGGCAATAGTTATTATAACTAGAGAGAAAATAATCTACCTGAGCCGGGATATGAACCCAAGATCTCCAGCTTTATGCGCTGTCGTTCTACAATTTAGCTACTATGGCGCAGTCTCGGAGCAAGCACAAATTCCTCTATCTTTAATCAATTAGTCCCTCGTACTTTTTTGTGTATATCCTTGTTGATTTAACCCCAAAGAATTTTAAGATACGATAGTTCATACATATTTTTGGAAAGATAAGACGTTCTTAGAACCGTAAAGATGAACGCAGTACTGAAGATTAACAAAATTAATGTACTGGAAAGCGAAGAAAGAAATCTAGACTTCTCTGAGCAACTCGTACCAACAGAGATACTCCACTTCTTAAATTATGGTTGTATTATATCGCAGTCCACCTCTTTTTCTCTTATTTTAAGTAACGAAGGGAAACCAGCAACTTTTACTTCGAAAGAAGATGACATTCTCTGCTAAATGACAAAAGATTTTTTTTTTCAGTATTGGCACAACTAGGAGCCGGTCCATTTAATGACTCTCCAACATTTAAACTTTAAAATAAAACTTTGTCTTTTAAAAATAATCAGCACGCCACTGTTTTCTTTACAATGAAAATTAAAATGGCGAGAGTTTTCCTTACTTTTTTTTACGAATTGATTTTCAAAAGTTTGTATTTTTTCTCTCTAGAGTTTTATAAAAAGGAAATACAAAACTTACTGAAGAAGGCTTAATGGAAGATAATTTAAAAAAAAGAAACAAAACTACACTCAAAAATAATAAAATAAAAGGAGGGTGGGATTGAGTGGTACAGAGAAAATAAAAACTAACCACCCCTATTGTACACCCCCTTAAAAAAAGGAAACGAAGAGAAACAATAACAAATGGTGAGTTGTAGGATGGGATGAGAGGGAAGTATATACAAATCCTCCCTCCAATAGCAAACAGCATTCTGTACAGACTTAATGTGCATTACCAATTCGGTTACAACGAAGGGAAGAAGAATTTGCACAGTTGAAATATTCCGATGTGTAGAGGCACCGACATTGTGGTCGGTTTTTAGAAAAGTAAATCGAAAGCTTCAACGTAAAATCTTGGAAAGATGTCTGTATTCTCCCTTCTTGAATTGAACAACACAACTTTTACATTTCTCTCGTAAAAAAGAGAGAAAAAATGCACAGAATAAAAGTTTGTTCCTTTTTTTCTGTTTCCATTTTAATACTTATCCCAAGTTCATTCTAAAATTCTATTATTCAACTTCTTTACTTACGAGTGCCTACCAAAGTGAATGTGGTGTTCTTTCTCTTGGAAGTTATTTCTAAAAATCTCTTGCTTTGTCACGATTTCCATAGTGTGATAGTAAAGCAGGAAATTTAGGACCTTGATAATTTATTGAAATTAGATTTTAGTTAATATTAATCATTTTAGTATTTTATTATTTAGGAATATTTGACTGGGACATCATTCTCTATACATCTGAAGGAAAGAATGGTAGCGGCAATACGTAATATAAATTATATTAAATATTTGCAAAGGATATCGGTAGAAACTGCAATGAAGCTCTTCAATGTCAAAATACTCCCGACTGTCACATACGGCTTGGAAATAACTTGGGAACATCTAACAAGAAAACAGCAGAGTTAGAGAATCTCAAGGCGAGATTCCTTAAAATAGCGTTGGGACTAAGTACACGGCGTCCCGATTGGTCTCTGTATTAGCTAGAGAAACCTTTCTATTGGAAGACCTCATGATCATCATGAACAAATTCGTTTTAGGCCATGTGGCCTGTACGGTAAACCTAGCGAAGATGGTCTTGATCTTTCCACCGATGTTTTGGTCTATGTCCAGTTGGGGTATATTGGTATGCCAATTTTGGAAGTCTATTTCTTGCCATTCTCCTCAGATGATTTTTCCATTCTTGTTGGTATCTTTGTATATCTTCATTTAAACTTGTTACTCCAAGTTTTCCTCTGATAATAGTGTTCCTTTGGTGATCCAGTCTATTAACTCCTAACAATGATCGTAAGAAGCGCATTTGACTTACTTGAAGTTTATGAGAGTTTCTTTTATTTAAAATCCAAATTTTACTTCCGTATTTTAGAGCAGCTTTTGATGTGATGTTATGTAATCTTAGTTTTGTCTCTGTCCTCATCTGTTTACCAAAATGTCTTCGTATTACCCCATTCATTTTATTATATTTTTGTAATTTTGAATCAATGTCACTCTTATACTCTGCAAATACACTTCCTTAGTAAGAGAAATCTGACACTTGTTCTATAATTTTTCCATCAATCTCAATTTTCACCCGTTGTATGTTTTTTCCACACATTGGCTAAGACTTTAAAATGTTACTGCTATATACGGAGTGCCTTCAAGCGATTTTAAGAGAACGAGAGGAGAAGAGAGAAGATATCCCGGCAGAGTACTATAATATGATGCAATGACATCTACTGATTGGCAGCGTGCGGGCTATGACTTGAGACACATTGTAACAAGATTTTCTGTGCATGGGTTCCATCATGGAATATGTAGAAGAAAGGGATACCACCAACCTGGACCGGATTGTATATGAGAGAGATGTGGGGAATCGTGTGGTACTTACCTCGCTATGAACTGCTCGCAGACAGGCGAATCACTTACACAGTTCTGTTCTGCAATATAATATTGTATGCACATTAGTGCGCATTTATTACTATTACTGCTACTATTATTATTATTATTATTATTATTATTATTATTATTATTATTATTATTATTATTATTATTATTATTATTATTATTATTTAGGAACATTCACAATACAGTGTTTCTCCTTTAACCAAAAGTGATTTGTCGCCAGAGGTTCCTGTCCAAAGCAACTTCTTCCCTCAAATCTCTAGCTTCCATACTTCGTTTCACTACATCCATCCATCGTTCTCTAGGCTTGACTCTTCCACTTCTTCCATTAGCTTTCCAATTAAGGATCTTCTTTGATATTCTCTCTTCTTCCATTCTTATGAGCTGTCCATACCATTTCAAACATTTTTCTTCTCTTTTTCCTAATTTGTTTTTTTTTTCAACTTGAATAATTTCCGTTATTGTGCTGTTTCTGACCCTATCACTTCTTGAAATTCTTGTCGATCGCCTCCAAAAATCCATTTCTACTGTTAACATCATGTTTGTTTGTTTTCTACTTATTAGCCAGGTTTCGGACCCATATAATAAACTGTTTTGTAACAGAACTTGAAATATAGTTTTCTTCTATATTATATTTATATTGTAAAGTACTGAGTTTAACGTACCAATAATTCCTCTACCATCAGTTATTCGTCTTTTAATTTCTGTAGTTAAATTCTCACTTTTAACTAAAATAGATCCTAAATATTTAAAATTGTTAACATTACGTATTCTTCCTGAATTGCATTTCAGCTCATCTGTTGTATCCAATGAAAGATATTCTGTTTTATTATAATTTACCTGTAATCCCCGGTTTTTGTATTCTATCTATAATATCCTTAACAGGAAAGATGCATGATCTGAATCTTGAGAAATCACCACCTGATCATCTGAGATTAGTAAATGGTGGAGGTAATAATTATCTTACTTACTTACTTACTTACTCACTGGCACTATCGAACCCGTAGGTTCATGGCCGAGCGGATGTAAGCTCTCCATACATCCCTATCCTGAGCTAATGCTTTCCAATCATTCCCTGTATAATCTACTTCCCTCAAATCATAGTTAATGTTGTTCTCCCACCTCATTCTTGGTCTACCAACTGGGCGTTTTCCCTCTGGCTTTCCTACAAGAAGCTTCCATGCACGTCTTTCATTCCCCATACGTGCAACATGTCCTGCCCATCGCAGTCTACGAGACTTTACTGTTCTTATTATATCTGGCTTCCTATAAAGACCATGTAGTTCATTGTTATGTAGTCTCCTCCATTCACCTGTCTGTTCATCTCTCTTTGGTCCAAAAATTTTCCTAAGAACTTTATTCTCAAATACTCGTAATCTCCTTTCCTCCCTTAAAGTAAGAGTCCATGTTTCGCAGCCATATAATATAACTGATGGAATTATAGTTTTATATATTTTCAGCTTAACGTTTTTTGAAAGGAGTTGGGACATCAAAAGTCTCTGCAATGCATAATAGCATGCATTTCCAGAATTGAGCCTATGTTTAATTTCTTTGTGCGTCTCATTCCTATTTGTGATTATTGTTCCTAGGTATTTGAATTCAGCCACTTCCTCAAATTTCCCTCATTTGTCATTAGCTGTCCATTTCCATTATATACTGAATTTCTACCTGTGACCATATATTTAGTTTTACTGATATTTACTTCCAGTCCTAATTTCTCAGTGTTACTCAATAGTGTGTGCGTGTTGGCCTTTAGTATCTCCTCGCTATCGGCCAATAGTACTACATCATCAGCATAAACTAACAGCTTATTAATACCATTCAGTTGTAAGCCTTCCTCATTCTCTAAAGATTTAATGGCATGCTCTAGTACAAAATTAAATAGTAGACGAGATAGTGCATCTCCTTGCTTCAACCCATTCTGGATTTCAAAAGTGTCTGAAAACTGTTTGCCTACACGCACCCTACTATTTGAGCCATTTAGACACATTCGTATAAGTCTGTCTTATACTAAAAATCTGATCTGTTGTAGACCTGTTTCTTCTAAATGCACATTGATGATCTCCTAGAATGTCATCAATGTAGGGAGTAAGTCTGCTTACTAATATATTTGTAAGAATTTTGTATGAAGTTGAAAGTAATGAGATGCCCCTGTAGTTGTTGCAATCAGTTTTATCTCCTTTCTTATAAATTGGTACGATAATTGATTCCTTCCATTCATCTGGAAGAGCTTCTTTTTCCCAAATCATACTAAGCAACCAGCGTATTTTGTCTATCAATTTTTCTCCTCCTGATTTTATGAGTTCTGCTGGGATCTCATCTGAACCTGATGCTTTATACATCTTCAATTTTCAATCGCCATTTCGACCTCTAATGCACTTGGCTCTGCGACTAGCATTTCTGCTGTCTGTAACTTATCCTCCTCAATGTCCTGTTCTGTATGTACATTTAATAGCTGATTAAAGTAACTTTTCCATCTATTTAATATACTCCTAGAATCTGCAATCATATCCCCATTTTCATTTCGAATTATGTTTGTTCTAGCCTGAAACCCTTTCTTCTCTATACTAATTCCCTGATATAATTCTCTAATGTTCCTATTTTTTGCATTCATTTCAAGATCATTAATCTTCTCTCTCAAATATTCCCTCTTTTTACTCTTTAGTAACTTAGTGGTTTCCCGTCTAATACTACCCAATTGCTCTAAATTTACCTCATTTGGCTCGTGTAACCATTAATTTTTGCTAGTTTTCTTTTCTTTACAATGTCGGCACATTCCTCATCAAACCATTTCTTGTTTTGCCTCTTTTTTAAACAACCAATGCTTTCTGATGCTGACAATTTAATAGTATCTCTTATAGCCTCCCATTCTTTATTTATATCAGGTTCTTCTTCGTTTGCCACATTGTCATCTGAAGATTCCAGTACTTCAAATCTATTAGCAATTTTGATTTGGTATTCTTGCCGCATTTCATCATTTCTCAAGTTTTTAATTCATATTTTACAGAATCATCTTTAGCATTCGTTCCTCTCATAAGCGATAGCCGTTGTCTGATTTTCACTCTGACCAGATGATGATCCGAATTGCAGTCTGTCCCTCTAACTGATCTAACATCAATGATGCTACTGTGCCAGCGTTTATCCACTAATACATGATCTATCTGGTTCCGAGTTTCTCCATCTGGGGACGTCCAGGTGTATTTATGAATATCCTTATGCTGAAATGTTGTGCTCTTAACAATGAGATTCTTTGATGTGGCAAATGTGACTAATCTAACCCCGTTGTCGTTACTATCTTCATGAAGACTGAATTTGCCTATTGTTGGTTTGAATATATCTTCCCGCCCCACTTTTGCATTTAAATCTCCTAAGACAATTTTCATATGATATCGTGAAAGGATATCAAATAAGCATTCTAATTCTTCATAGAACTCATCCTTGATCTTGTCATCTTTATCTTCTGTGGGGGCATGTACATTTACAATTATAAAATCATGTCGTTTACCCTTTAGAATTATGTATGATATCCTATCATTAACAAACTTAATATCTCGGATAGCGGATAGGATCCTCCTTCTGACTAAAAAACCCGTTCCAAATGCAGGTCTTTCTGCTCCCCCATAGAATAATGCAAAGGTTCCTGATTCCTGACTACCTTCTCCTGGCCACCTAATTTCCTGTAAAGCGACTATATCCAAGGGCGATTTATCTAGTTCCCGCGTTAATATTTCTAGTGCCCCACTATTGTATAAAGTCCTAACATTCCATGTTCCTAGGAACATGTCCCTGTGTTTGAGCCTTTGGCATGGGTTCCCTGAAGTAGTCCCCGCCCGGAGAACCGAATGGGGGACTATTTGACCTCCGGAAAATTTTACCCCAGATGAACCCATGTCCGCATTTCTTGACGGTTGTATTTTTACGGTGAAAGATCGTCACTCTTTCGCCCAAGGTACTTTTTTCGTCTGGCTTATCACCTTCGACCAGTCCGGCATGGGTAACCCTATCGGCAGCAATGCTACCGCCGACATAGCTCTCAGGATCATTTAAGCACGCAAGCCACTCCACCACGACAAGGTAAAGATGCCATGGAGGGGGTAATAATTATCTTCTATTTGAATTCCCACATGTTTGCAGTGTCTTGACAAATTCTTCGTACAATTATGAATATATATATTTTGAACATCGTTGGTGATAATATTTTTGTATTATTACCAATATAAATTATTTAACACAGCCTAACTAACAATATAGTTTCTTAGACTGTTAGAATAATTACTTTATCTACTATTATAACGATCAATGACGCTTTAGTTCATAGTTGCTAGGCAACCCAAAACTTATACTTTATATTCTAATAAAACACATTATCAAAACATAGAATACAGTTTCAACAAATCGTAAAGATACACTTTAATGATGATTTCGTCTAACTACATATGTATTAGTTATTGCAGAGACAGTACTGCCACCGTATGACATAAAAAGCGTGAAGGGTAAACTAATTCGTTGTATACTAACTCGCCTATTTTCTCACCCTAACTTGCCCAAATTAACACTAACTTTTCCTTTCTTGCCCACTAATGTAGGTGAAGTCTTGGGATAGAATTCCCTTATATATGAGTAAACATATTGGCAATTGGCTCTAGGATTAACATGTGATATGACGTTGGCCAACTGGACGACAACAGTCCCTTTTTCTCCAATCGAATATTCACAGGTGGTAACCTGGAATAGAATATCTAATGGAATAGAATATCTAACAAGGCAAATGATATATCAATCCTTGTGATGGCCAGATAGTGTATTTTCGTATTACATTGAGGCGCTTAAAACAATAACGGCAGATCCCAACCAAAGTTAATTTTGAGATAAATGTAATTTTCTGTTTTTTTTTTCAAAACTTGGAAAGTAGTTAGTCCCGCGCCGTAGCCGAGCGGTTAAGGTGGGAAGCCTTGGCGCAGAGCTACGGGACTTGCGCTGGTTCGAGTCTCCATGGGGGAAGAAATTTTCTCATGGTATTTCGGCCAGTATGGGACCGGTGCCCACCCAGCATCGTGAGGCAATTTGATAGCTACAATAAGTAGCGGCTCCAGGTTGAGGAACCAGCTATAACGGCTGGGGGACTCGACATGCTAACCACATGTTACCCCTACACTGGCTGTTGATCATCTACCTCTGTGATTGACCAGCCGGCTGGTAAAAGGGCAACCGCTGAAATGTGGAAAGACCCTCAATCGGAAATCGGAAAGTAGTTAACATTATGACTTGATATTTTTTGGATATTTAAATTAAGGGATTCCAAGTCTATGTACAAATTCTTAAACCATTGTGATTAATATGGGGCACGCCGTAGCGTAGTGGTTAAGGCACTGAGCTACAAGCCGGAGGGTCGAGGGTTCAAGTCCCGTTGGGGTCAGGATTTTTTAAACTGACCCAAACCCTCTGGCGGCACTATGGCCTAGGGTCGACTCAGCCTCTAACGGAAATGAGTACCGGACGCTTGTTCTGGGGTAAAGGCGGCCGTCACGCAGGGTTGACAACCCGGGTGACATAAAGTGCCAATTGTCTAGAAAAAATGGGAACCCTAACCTCCTACTTCCTCAAGGGCTTCCGGGCCTATTGTGGGATCACTTTACTTTTTATTGTGATTAATAGTTTTCCTGATTTTGTGCAATTTATCATAACAAAAATATACAAAACAGAAAAAATGGTGTAAAATTGACTATTCCTTCAGTTAACATATTGGAGTACCCAATCCAGCTTTATTTCCAAATCTTCACATTTTTCGTCATCATGAACTCCATCATGACGAAGCCTGTTATAAAAATCATTACAGATGGGTGGTATATATTTTACATAATTTAATCAAGTCATTCTGTTTAGCTTTCTTTATCGTTCACCGTTCACTGTACTTCTGCTGTAACTTAAACAATGAAACATGTGAGCTTTACCTCTTTTCTTAAAACTAACTTTTTGATACACTTCAGAGTTAGAATAACATAAACCAATTTTAACAATCTCAGGATTATCGTGATCCACATTAATAGATGTAACCTTTACGTAAAAGCAAAATAGCACGTTCAACATCTGTTTTTCTACTTACAAAGTCTGAAGTGATAACATTCTGTAAGTCAAAAGTCTTCCCTGATCATATGATTAATTCACTACCGTTCAGCACAACGCCATGAACGTGTAACGGACATAAAGCACTCATAGTTGGGATATGTCATTTTTACGCAGAGAAAGTGTTCGTTTTCACTACGGACAAATTTTAAAGGTGGAAAATGAGATCTTTGGCATATCCCAATTCGTTTGATACTTCATCACATGAAAGGTAGATGGCAGCTGTGTATGGTCATGCTTCTATCTCAAAATTCGATGTCGGTTGGGATCTGCTGTTATTATTCTGAGCGCCTTAATTTTCTTGACATTTGTCTTAAAGACAGGAAATATGTCGAAAAAAACTCCCGGGAAACTTGTACTGACAAACTACTACTACAATGGCCTAGCCAAATGTTGAACTTTATCATATCTTTGTAGCAGACCAAGTTAATTTACTTACGCTTACTTTCCCATAGATATCATGAATGTTATGCGCTCAACATACCTACCCAATGAGACATCTAGCAGACATATAAGTCATTAATAGGGTCATGAGATCCGTAAATTTTGCTTAGAGTCATTTTTATTCAGACTTAAGGATCTTTTACGAGCCTGAAAGTCTTTAGACTCGGGACCCAAGGTTTAAAGTCTCTCCAGTAGGATTTGCTCCATGTATTTTTTCGTCCTAAAAACATTCATCAAGTTCGGCCGGGTTTAAGCCCGCAACCCTCAGGACCAGAGGAAAGAAGGATAACCACTAGTCCACCGCGGCCGACCTGTTCCGACAGAAGATCGAACCAAACTCCTCTGCGTCTGAGGCAACGAAGTTACCACAAAACTTTAGTGGTTGACTACTATTCGTTGAGAATGCATAAAAATGATACCAAAATTTCATGACTCCTGGTTTAGATAATTGTGTACATGATTTCACTGAGAATAGGTTGTTCTCTGTTAATTTTATGGCATTTATTTCAGTTAGAAACAGAGATTACGTGTGAAATTTTGATGAAGGTCTGTAATCCTCGATCAAAGCATCGTGACAAATGCATAAAAGTTGGCGTAAACTCTGTCACAATAAACTAGAACAGAGTTGACCTTAACTGTGCAAATGAGTCTATTACGTTAGCAACATTTCCATGGAAAACAGTTGTCTAAATCATGTGAACTTCAACCCCTAAAACAGCCGTCATTGTTTGAAACAAACGTTTGCAATGATTTAGCAATTGTAATCCACTGCCTAATTGAGAAGTATGGCTACAATCTTTCAACAAGTCGTAATTTCTGACAATTTGAACATGGGGAGTTCACTGTATAGGGGAGGGGTGGGTTCAATTAGAATCTGTGTTTAACATGGAACCATAGGAGTATTACACTATGCAAATGTGAACTGGTGGCTCTGTATATTCGTGTTTGGAAGCTCCGGAAGGGCCAGCGCGTACAACGATAAGGGTGGGTTTGTATTTTATGTCCCTTCAACATGCACAGTAACTACCACTCCTTCACACATACATTGATTATACTATCAAAAATTATTTCACATTTTAATTAACATTTCGTTATGTTACCAGGTAAGGGAAGGGTTTTTTAATTTACCCTTATCACTATGTTGATACCATCCATCCATAGTAATTCTGCCCGAAGGCAGGTCCTTCACTGCAATCATAGCATTTTCATGCTATGCTTGCAGCTTTAATAGGGAATTGTGTAGGTGTGGTAGCTTCCCGTTGCTTTCCACACCGGTGAAGGATGATGATGATAATGATAATGGTAAGGATGATAATGATAAGGATGATGGCCATATGATTTCGGGGACCGTTTGGGCCTTAAAGTTTTCCTGGCATTTGTCTTACAGGTGAGGAAAAACCCCGATAAAAACCTCACCCAGATAAACTGCCCCGACCGGGGATCGAATCCGGATCCGCTGCGTGACAAGGCAGCACGCTACCTCGAGACCACAGCGGTGGACGTTGATACCATTAACTTATATTATTATCTCTCCGGTATCATCTGCAATCTAAGTTGTCCTGTCTCTCTACAGAATGCTATAATATGCTGCCAGTTTTCATGGTCATCGCATAGTGGGCACAGTTTAATGCCTTCATCATTTGTTAAATTATGGGCCACCCATCCCCCCAAATGAAACCATGCAATAGCACTTCTATCATCCCCATCCAAAGAGTCAATATATTTCTCCCTTCCCCCACGAAATTTTCAGTTCCGTCTGCAGGGTGAGCGATATTTTCTGGTTACACTCTACTTCTATATACTGTCTGTCTATATCGATTAGTCTCTTCTTAACTGTCCTCCAAACATTTCTATTATTCCGCGTACTCCTCTCCCATACCAAACCCATCCCTATGCCCTTCAATCCCCTATATTAGTTATAATAATATTCTATAGATTTAGATCATGCTTGATTAGAAAATTAATAGATACATATGAAAATTGGGGATTGCAAATTAATATTTACAAAGTCTTACAGGAATGAATGACATTCTACATTTCAAATATAGATATATAGGATTAATCTTAAAAAATGAAAGTTCATCACAATCAGAAATACAAAAAAGAATAACAGATAGAAGAACTGACATGCTGAACTTAGTATTATGAAGTAAGAACATCCTTTACAGAACTGCATTAATTTGTCTATAAGATCATTGTAGAGAGTATTATGTTATATGGATCGGAGACAGAAAGTTATTTTTTGTCTCAGAAAGAAAAATATGTGATTCTGATAGTATTTTTTTCTGCTGAATTCAAATATGATATCGGGTTTTCTCCATCACGCAAGGTTTCTGAGAGACAGGAATTTATAATTTCAAACACTTCAATATTTCCTACGTTCCCTAACTACACAATATTCAAACATTCGGACTTAGCTAGAAAGTAAGAAATGACGATTTTCTGCTAGATTTCGCCTTTGGAGCATCCCTCTTGATGGTCCAGCAATAATCGGCCAGCATATTAGGATTCCATTTGCCTTGATATATCTTTTCCATATCTGAAATCTCCTGAGTTAGCTCATTTGGTTTTATTTTAAAATGGGCAAATGGACGAAAAAAAGTTTATTAAAAATAAGTATTTAAATCCATTAATTGAAATTGAAGTGATAACAACTGTGGGTGATGGAGAAATTCCGAATACGTATTTGAAAACACGATAAAAAAACTGCATTAAGTACAACTATTGGTACTCATGAGACAAAAATCATGTTGACCAGTGTAATTAAAAGGTGTCAAACTAACAAGTTATTAGCAACGGAGATGGTTTACTGGATAAGATAATCGTGGAAGTACATATTAGAAAAAAAAGTTAAATTTATGAAAGTTAAAGAAATATGCCGGATATCTCAAGAGAATGATATCTGATAGAATTTCTAAAAAAGATCTTGGAGTGAAGAATAGACGGGAAAGAAAAAGGATAAGACTTAAATAAGACTGAATGGACGGAATGTGAACAAGTATGAGTGAAGACGGAAATACAGGTGATAATGTTCAGGATCTCTAAGAAATGGTGAAGGCGAATTCTTGAGGATGACGGAAAAACATTGTCTTTTCGATAAATTCCAAAATAAAACATAATAATAATTTTTATTAGAATTTTTTTCTGCACTACAGCAGTTTTTTCTTCAAACAAAAGTAATTTTATCATTCCAAAAATTACTGTCTTGCGTATCTTATTCCAGCTATTTCATTTTTCTCGTCGTCGTGGTGACAGCAAAAGTCGTATGTCACCAAAAATCAGAATTGCGTTTTATTGTACCATCGTAACCAGCATTCACATTTGCACAAACTGCAAATGCTGTTATGCCATCCAGGAATAATATGTAATATCACAATGTAATTTTAATAATCACCTTAAATATATTATCAATATTAGTAGAGATAATCGGTTTTTTTAGCATACCGAAAAGTTTAAAAAAATTACATACAATATTTTGCAGTCACCACGACGTCATACTGCATCTGATCCTATCCATTCTTTGTTTCTACAGTTTTCCTCTTCTTCTTCTGCCTTTAATATTTCATTCTAAAATAATTTTCGGAATTCTGTCTTACACAATATTTTAGGAATATAATAATAATAATAATAATAATAATAATAATAATAATAATAATAATAATAATAATAATAATAATTATTATTATTATTATTTTTATTTATTTCATAATTTATCAACAACAAAATGATTTTCCGTCACCCTCAAGAAATTCGACTTCTCCATCGATCCTGAATATCCTTATCTGTCACTCCCAGATCATTCATACTTCTTCTCACATCATCCATCCAACCTTCTTTAGATCTTCTCTTTCTTCTTTTCCAATTTATTCTCCACTCTAACGTCTAATAATAATAATAATAATAATAATAATAATAATAATAATATTGATAACAGTTAAGTCTCGTAAACTGCGATGGGCAGGACATGTTGCGCGTATGGGGAATGAAAGACACGCATGGAAGCTTCTTGTAGGAAAGCCAGAGGAAAACGCCCAATTGATAGACCAAGAATGAGATGGGAGAATAACATTAACTATGATTTGAGGGAAGTAGATTATACAGGGAATGATTGGAAATCATTAGCTAAGGATAGGGATGTACGGAGAGCTTATGTCTGCGCGGGAATGAACCTACGGGTTCGATAGTGCCAGTAAGTAAATAAGTAATGATAATGATAGTGATAATGATAATATATTTAAACTGTGCAAGTAAAGGCCATAAGGCCTTCTCTTTTTCTGAACCAGTGAAAAATGTTACATATAGAAGAATATTACGAAAGAACATTACATAGAATGAGGAATCATAAATGAAATCTCGTCATCTCACTCAGAAAATGACGATATTAGTAGTGTGGGAATACCTGATATGTTTAAAATAGGAACACCATAACAGAGTACACAGTATCGAAGGATACATTTCATTTTCAATCATTCATAACAAACAATGATGGGTACTTCAATACAACGAACCATCAAAAGTTGCCATGTTACGGGCATTGAAACCCAGTCCATACGTATTTCTACTCTAATCTAAACTGATTTTGTCCTCTCAATTTCTCTTATAAAAAAGTTAAACTCAAAATACAGGCCTATAAGACTGTTATTCTTCAAGTTATAAGTATGCGAAATACAGTCTCCCTTTATATGAAATAAATACAGTTAATAGGCCTATGGACATTTTTCGCAATGATATATGAAGTTAATTTAAAAAAAATTGCATCTTATTCCTACACTACGTCTATCCACGATAATGTAATTCTATGAGTTGTGTTGAAGTTCTAAGGTCCGAATTCTTTCTCACGACTGGAAGCAGGTAAATTATGGGGTTTGACAAGTGGCGCCGCTATAATCTATGAATTGATGACGCTCAATGGGTGCTAGGTCAAACATATTGGGTGCGTGTAAAACAGCGAAAATATAGTCTAAGTGAAATACGGGCTAAAAACAAAAGCCACTCAAACTCTCTCAATACAAAGCTATGCGTCAATTGCTTTGTACATCGTCAAATTTATTGTTGATTTCCTCTACATCCGGCGTCTTGGTGATGTTGTTCTCTATGGCTATAACAGTTAGGTTACTAAGGCGTTCATGGGTCATTCTATTTCGCAAGCAAAGTTTTTACCATGCGCAGCTAAGAAGACGTACAGTATGATCACAGCTCACAGTCCCTTCTGATGTTACGACAGAAATCGTAGAGTTTGTGGATCTCGTAAAAAAGCATGTTTGTAATTTACAAGAAAGGCAAAATATTTTAAGATATCTATCCTGCCACTGTTCTTTTTTTCATAGAGTTCGATATTTCTGGGAATTAGCTTTATATCAGCCGGCAGTAAATTGACGCCCTCGAAGTTAATACAGAAATATTCTCTATAAAATTCAAGTTGAAGTGCAATTCAGCACGTTTTATGATACATGTATTCTCTATTTTAAGAATAAACTCTCAAAATATATTGTCAGAAAAACTTTTTAAGGCGGCAGACGTTTTAAAACAGATGCATATATTCCAATCCAATACACAAACAAAATATTTGACCTGATTTCTTTTCCATGGATTCGATCTACAGGTACGTAAGCCAGGTATGACCTGGTACACACCTTGGAATGTTTTGCAGTACATGGTTTCCATCACCGGAATTGTCAGATAGAAAAATATTACGATCCGGAAGAATAGTGCAAGTGAAACTGTGTGGGTCAAAATGTGGCCCATACGATTTAATGTGGTGAAAAAATCACTTACAAACTTCTTTAAAACTTAGAATGAACATGAAAAATACACATTGTGCGGTATCTTCCTTATTATTATATCCCAATCCTAGCGGTGACGACACAATAGATATTTTGACGATTTATGACACTCCCTGACTGATATGAAAGAACCGTAAGGTTAATTTTGTAAATAATTTGAGCGAGGGATGGGAACATAATGAAAGGTGCTGACGCACCCTTCTGCAATCCCCAGTTGACGCCCCGCAATTTCCCTTCAAGTAAGCTTCTACTCTTTGCGAATTCGTGACGAAAGTGACAGTACCTACTATGCGGTGCACAGAATACCATTGGCTGCAGCAAGAGTGAGGGAAGATTTTGGTACTTATATTGCAACCATGAATTTTATCCACTTGCGTATAGTAATAATCATTCAAATTCATCGCCAGGTGAGTGAAATATGTGATGATAATATCGAGAATGTGAAAATTATACGTTCGAGGATTCGACAGTTCAAAGAAGACCGGACGTCGTCCGACAACAAACCGAATCAACCTCTATCTCGTACCAACTAGTCAGACATCATGGTTGCACGAGTGGAGGAAGTTAGTTTGCCGATAAAGCTTGAAATAATATTGCCCTCCCCCCAAATTGTCATTTCCGTGGAATGTGTCTACATAATTCAGCATGAAAAACTGAAAATGCAGTGAAAGTTCTCCAGTTGGATGTCGCGAACGTAATGCAACTGTTCCTTCATGAAAACTACTTGCAGTGATTTCTCACCCTCTTCACTCACCTGATATGGCTCGCAGAGATTTTTTTCCCAATAATGAAAGACAATCTCGATTATGGCATATTGTCCTGTCGAACGTTTGATACGTCTAGACATTTCTAAAAGCATTTGTAGCGGTTACAGCATCATACCAGCAATGTTGTGAAAATTTAAATAACTGCAGAGATTTTACATTGAGATGCGAAAAAAGTTTCAAATTATAGGTGCAAATAGATAGTGAGAAAACTCGGGGACCTTTGTATTTGAAGGTATCTCGTAATTACGGACCTACGAGTTTATAATTAATGGAAAGTTCGACTGTATTAACGCTTTGAATAGTGTAATTACACTAGCGTGGCGTTATTAAGAAGTTTGTAGCTGCTGATAAAGCAGCAAAAATATCAGGAGATATGAAATATTTAATTTGGCGCAACAAACATTATGTCAATAGAAAGCAAAATCCGTATATGCAAAACGATAGTTCGACCAATTATCGTATATGGAGCTGAAACTAGGGCTGATACAACAAAAAGTAAAGAAATAATAAGCACATGTGAAATGAAAATATTAAGAACTATTCAGAGAAAACATTATTTGATGCACAGATAGACGAAAATATTGGAAAGGTCATATAGAAAGAATGCAAGACAACCGACTTGCAAAGAGAACTAAAGAAGATAGACTAATGGGTGGGAGAGGAACAAGAGTAAGACCAGCCAAGAGATGGATAGACAGTAGATGCACATCCAATCTGTCTTCCTCCGAGGAGTGATTTTGGAAATAAACAGAATGAAAATCCTACAAATTATTAATAATAATAATAAGAAGACACCAAGTGGAAATGGTTACCATGTTGATTACTCAGAATAAGATGAGCGGCTGGAATTTAACCTGGTATTTTAAAAAAAATGCACACGTGGGACCATGTACCTTCTAGTGGAATTATTATCCATTCTAACTGCATGTAACAAATAGCTGAACACATGTAAATAAAATATTTATGGAGACGAATGTTTTCTATAATGTTTACACACATAGATCCACTTTTAAATATAATCGTAGATCCCTCACCTCTGCTCTTCAGTCCCAGCTACTCTACACATAAGTATCGCAATGTTATAGTAATATCACAAAGTATCTATAACGACAAGGTATCCTAGATGCTGTTCAAATATCGCCACTCTATTGGCCACACCTATAACACTGGTCGACATGATTTTTGTCTCATGAGTACCAATAATTGTACTTAATGCAGTTTTTTATCGTGTTTTCAAATATGTATTCGGAATTTCTCCATCGCCCACAGTTTTTTATTTCAATTTCAATTAATGGATTTAAATAATTATTTTTAATAGACTTTTTTCGTCCTGTTGTCCATTGTAAAATAAAACCAAATGAGCTAACTCAGGAGATTTCAGCTATGGAAAAGAGATATCAAGGCAAATGGAATCCTAATATCCTGGCCGATTATTGTTGGACCATCAAGAGGGATGCTCCACAGGCGAAATATAGCAGAATATCTTCATTTCTTACTTTCTAGGTGAGTCCGAATGTTCGAATATTGTGTAGTTACGAATGTAGAAAATATTAAAGTGTTTGAAATTATAAATGACTGCCTGTCGGAAATCTTGCGTGATTGATAAAAACTTATATCATATTTGAATTCAGGAGAACAAATACTATCAGAATCACATATTTTTCTTTCTGAGACAAAAACAATATTTTTTGTTGGTCAATGTAATTTTACATTCAGTTGTGTGGCCAGCATTTACCCTTTCAGGTCTTTAGCGCCATTGAGTAAGTAGTAATATTTTTCTAGTTCTTTAGTAAGCATAGGGCCTAAATGGAAGCACTCCAGCGTTTTTTCGCCAATACCTTCATTTTCTTCCAACTAATATCCAAATTCTTCTTTACTAATTTATAACTGTACTATACCATATGAGGGCACGCCGTAGTGTAGTGGTTAAGGCACTGCGCTATAAGCCGGAGGGTCGAGGGTTCAAGTCCCGTTGGGGTCAGGATTTTTAAACTGACCCAAACCCTCTGGCGGCACTATGGCCCTGGGGTCGACTCAGCCTCTAACTAAAATGAGTACCAGACGCTTGTTCTGGGGGTAAAGGCGGCCGTCACGCGGGGCTGACAACCCGGCTGACATAAAGTGCCGATTGTCTAGAAAAAGTGGGAGCCTTAACCTCCTACTACCCCAACGGCCTTCGGGCCTGTTGTGGGATCACTTTACTTTTACTTTACATTACTATACCATATGATTCTTCATCTACCTGTTCTGGCTATTCTGCTAAATCATCCTTTAGTCGCGATTCCAACTTAATTCGTTCATGTTATACATACTTTAATTGTTGTTCCTTAATATTTAATAGTATTTGGTTTTTAGCGATATACTTCTTTATTTACTGTTTTAAATTTGTTGAAATATTATATTTTATTAATGGGGCTATGTCTAAAAAGGCACAACGTGATTATAACCATCCGAGGAAGGGGAATGTATGTTATACTCATATTTATGTTTATTGTAAACGGTGCTTGGTGTGTTCTCCTTTAAGCCAGGGTTGAGTTTGGAGAGAATGAGGCCACATCCTGATGTTTAGAAGGTGTTTAAAAATTCACTCGTCTAAATGTTGCAATGTTCTATGAGTTTTACGTGACTTAAATTTGGGTAGCATCGATAAATTCAACATTTTGTTCTCTCACTCACTAGAAAATCTATTCTGTAGCTAAACTGAAAGTCATAAAATTTAGAACTAAGAACTTGTAACACATTAATATTATTATTATTATCATTATTATTATTATTATTATTATTATTATTATTATTATTACTATTAATACTAGTAGTAGTTGTAATAACATCCTTAAACTAAATACCTCACTGGCACTATTGAACCAGTAGTTTCATGACCGCTAGGACATACGTTCTTCATAGGCCTATATCTCTATCCCGAGCTAATGTTTTCCAATCATCGCCTTTATAATCTACTTTCCTCAAATCATTGTTAATATTATTTTCCCACCTCATTCTAGGCCTATATACTGGGCGCATTAATTTATTCACAATTACTCCTAATCTGTTCTACTCCATCAAAGTGAGAGTCCTTGTTTCGTATCCATATTACTGGAAGAATAACAACATTAAATATTTTCATTTTATTATTTTTTAGAGTAGTTGGGATGACAAAAATCTATGTAATAGTAATGCATGATATGATTATGTATTATCAGAGTAGAGCATATGTTGGTAGCATATGCTACCAATATCCATATATATACTGATTTAAAAAAAACTCCTGGCGCGACAGGCCTACAAGGCCCTTAGCCTACCAACCGGCTGCTGGCCTCACATCCACATGTGTCAATCACAGAGGTAGATGATAATCAGCCAGTGTAGGGGTGACATGTGGTCAGCATGTCGAGTCCCCCAGCCGTTATAGCTGGTTCTCTCAACCTGGAGCCGCTACTTATTGTTGCTACCCAAATGCATCACGATGCTGGGTGGGCACCGGTCCCATACTGGCCGAAATGCCATGAGAAAATTTCTTCCCCCATGGAGACTCGAACCAGCGCAAGTCCCGTAGCTCTGCGGCAAGTTCCTGTTTGTAATTATTCTTCCTAGGTATTTTATTGGGCTATAGTGAGGAGGTACTATGGGCCAAAATGCACATACTATTAAGTAACACTAAGAAATTGATACACGAAGTAAATGCCAATAAAACTAAATAACACATAGAAATGCAATATATAATTGAAATGGACTGCTTTTGAGAATTGAGGGAAATTTTGAAAAAGTAGCTGAATGAAAGTATCTAGGAACAATAATTACAAATAGGAATGAGATGCACAAAGAAATTTAACATAGGATCAATTCTGGGAAAGCATGCTGTTACGAATTACAGGGACTCTTGTCGTCTCAACTCCTCTCAAAGAACGTTAAACTGAAATAATTACATAAAACTGTTATTTTCCCAGCTATATTATATGGATGTGAAACATGGACTCTTACTTTAAGGGAGGAAAGAAGATTACGAGTGTTTGAGAAATAAGTTCTTATGAAAAATGTTTGGACCAGAGAGAGATGAACAGACAGGTGAATGGAGAAGACCACGTAACAGTGAGCTACATGGTCTTTATAGGAAGCCAGATTTATTAGATAAGTCTCGTAGACTGCAATGGGCAGGATATGTTGCATGAATAGGGGAATGAAAGAGGTGCATGGAAGCGTCTTGATAGGAAAACCAGAGGGAAAACGCACAGTTGGTGGACCAAGAATTAAGATGGAGAATAACATTAACCATGATTTGAGGAAAGTCGATTGTACATGGAATGATTGGAAAACATTGGCCGGTATAAGGATGTATGGAGACCATATGTCTGCAGGATTAGTTAGAGCCGTTGAGTTATATGATAAAAATTAAAATGTAGATATAGATAGATCATCGGTTGATTAATGTCTTTGGCATCGTCCATTTCCCAATAGCAAATTTTGTCTTTACATCCAATCTCCTAGTTGTAGATATTTCTCCTTCATGTATAAATATATTCCCTGTTTCCAGGAGGTTTTAGGTATTCCTCTGCCTCCTCTTCCCTCGGATTTCCATTTCAAAACAAATTTGGTACCTATAGGGAATAATAATACTTTAAATCCATTATTTTAACAAAGTTGAGGACGACGGCACCTGCCAACAGGTACATTTTAATTTTTACCTTATGACTATTCACCTCAACGGAATTTGATATGAATTTTATTATTATTGGCCAGTGAGTTAGTTAGTTAGGTATTTGAATTCACCGACTTCTTCAAAATGTTACTTGTTTATCGTCAATTTACTTTATACAAAGTATTTCTACGAATGACGATATATTTAGTTTACTTCCAGCCACAGTTTCTTAGTGTAATTTAATAAATTATGTATGTTGGTTTCCTCACTATCGCCCAATAAATCTGCATCATCAGAATTTCACCAACACCTAATTAATACCATTGAATTTTACAACTTCTTTATTCTCTACAGATTTCATGAAGTGATTTATTTTGTCTGTTTTTCAAATCTTGATAAATGTGTGTACAAGATGAGATATGTGTTCAAATGCTAGTTTGTTAAAACTATACGGGGAATGTAGAAGTGCGTATAAGTTGGCTTGCCACATCATCAGTTTAATTAACTTCTTGGAGTTGTATTTAAAACAGAGTCGCCCCTCACTCCGTTTTTCTAATTAGGGTAAACTGGCACGAGGCACGGCGATCGCACTAAATGAAACAGAAAACGAGGGGAAGAATTCAGTACAGAGCTTCGGAAATGAGAGAAAAGATGCGACTTAGATAATAGAGTAAAACAACAAAAGAAAGAATTATCGATTAGAGTTAACGTTAACCATTTCCTGCCAACGTTAATTCTAAGTTTCTTTTGTACGCTTTCAGCCCATTATACTGTACACAAATCTGTCTTTATACATTTCATTAACTGCGTACTGAGTCAAATTAATAGTATGTTTAACGAATTCATAGGAAATGTCCCTCTTGATGTTGCTCTCATGAACATATACTTTTTTTTTAATTTTTCATAAATATTTATGAATTTGCAAAACTCCATTCTAGAATTTATCTAAGGAAAGCAACTAAAATGGTATGAGCATATTAAGCGAATGGGGGATGAAAGATTACAAAAAAATTGAATGGACACCATCAGGAACGAGAAGGATAGGACAACCAAATATCACGTGGATTCAAGGGATTCGAGAAACTTTGAAGGACTGGGAAATAGAGAAAGAACTGTGTTGTATTAGAGACGAATGGAAGAAAATTATAAAACGAAATTACAGACAAATCATTGGTGACGGAAAAAAAATGTGTCAACACTGTTAAAACCGGAATAATAAATATATTTTATATATTGATCCTACTTAGTAGGCATAGAGTTTGACTATGAAAGAGAGAGAGAGAGAGAGAGAGAGAGAGAGAGAGAGAGTATTTGACAATAAATTTCTTAGGATTTCTATTAGACAGAAGGGAGGTGAACAGGGAGACCAATGGAGAGAACTACATAAGAGTGAGCTACTTTTATCTTTATAGGTCACTAGATATAATAAGAACAATTATCTCTCGTTGACTGAGTTAGGAGAAACATGTAGTACGAATGGGGAATGAAAGAGAGGCATGTAAACTCATTGTAAGAAAAATAGAGGGAAAGCGCCCTGTAGGTGGGCCAAGAATGAGATGAGAGAATAATATTAACTGTGATTTGAGGGAAGTATATTATACAGGGGATGATTGGAAAGGGATATATGGAGGGCTTACGTCCGTACAGCCATGAACCTACAATAGTGCCAGAGAGTTATATATATATATATCCATCCATAGTAATTCTGCCCGAGGGCAGGTCTTTCACTGCAATCATAGTATTTTAATGTTTGCTTTGCAGCATTACTAGGGAATTGTAGGTGTGGTAGCTTCCCGTTGCTTTCCACACTGGTAAAGGATGATGATGATAATGATAAGAATGATAATGATAATGATGGCCATATGATTTCGGGGACCGTTTGAGCCTTAAAGTTTTCCTGATATTTGTCTTATAGGTGAGCAAAAGCCCCGATAAAAACCTCACCCAGAAAAAACTGTCCCGACCTGGGACGGAACCCGAGCCCGTTGCGTGACAAGGCAGCACGCTACCTCGAGACCACAGCGGTGGACTATATATATATATATATATATATATATATATATATATATATATATATATATAGGCTATATACATATTACGGATTCGATTTCCAGTCGGGACAGGCTCCTGATGATAATGATAAGGGTGATAATGATGACTATATGATTTCGGGGACCGTTTGGGCCTTAAAGTTTTCCTGTCATTTGTCTTACAGGTAAGGAAAAACCCCAATAAAACCTCTATATTTTGAATGGTTTCAATTTCTTTTGCTCATAGTGTTCCTAATAAACTTGAAGGAAATTTAATAAAAACTGGCAAAGACAAAATCGATACTTGTAAATTGACAGATGTTGTATACAAAATCCAATGTGGCGATTGTGAAAAGTCTTATGTAGACCAAACAAAAAGATTTATAAGAAAAATAATCGACGAACATAAAAAGTATATCAGTACACCAAGTGCAGAACTTTCAGTAATCAGTGAACACATAATTAATGAAAATCATAAAATGAAATGGAATGACATAAAAATTTTACACAAAGAAAATAATTACCAAAAACGATTAATAACAGAACTGGCCTATATAAAAAAGAACAAAATAAAGCATTAAATAAACAAAAAGATTTAAATGAATGGTGTAGAACATATGATTCCTTGCTAAAATATGTTTAATTATACATTGGAATTTTAAATGTATTCATTTAAAATTGTATACAAAAATTGTATAAAAAATTAATTATCTTGGTGGTGGTAACTATGTACAATAAATTTATAAACAACCATGTCTTGAAAATAGTCTCACATAAGGAGATTGAAACGTCGACGCAGTAAAATTATGCTTTGACTGAGATAACGTTTATTTCTTTGTAATTATAATAATCGCATTTCTTCCTGGCGCTTGGTGAGGAAAGGGGTACCTCAAGGCGGCGTACTCGGTCCTCTTCTCTTCTCGATTTATATTAATGACGTGACCAAGAAACTACAAAACTGTAAGCATCATCTTTACGCCGACGACCTACAGATTTACACACACTTTAGGCCTGACGAAATTAATTAATATATTGACAAAGTAAACACTGACCTCAGGCATATATCTTTATGGTCCAGACAATATGGGCTGAAACTAAATGTAAACAAAACGCAAGCAATAATTATCGGACATCCAAGGCTATTACACTTCATAAACAATGGCAATATACCGGCTGTCATATTAGATAATGAACAAATTCCTTATATCGACGTCGTTAAAAACTTGGGATTTTACTTAGATTCTAATTTAAATTGGCATGAGCAAGTAAAACAAACATCTAAAAGGATCTTCTCCATAATGCATTCCCTAAAGCGACTTAAACATTTTCTTCCTACAACTCTTAAAAGAATTTTAATCCAAACTTTAGTGATGCCGCATTTTGACTACTGTGACGTTCTACTAACTGACATTAGTGACGGATTGTCGGACAAACTGCAGCGTGTCCATAATATGTGTATCAGATTCATATTTAATGTTCGAAAATACGATCACATTTCTCCATTATTCCACGAATTGTCATGGCTACATCTAAAAGAGAGAAGAAAATCGCACTGTCTAATTCTCCTATTTAAGATCCTACATACTTCGATTCCCAATTATTTATCATCCCGTTTCCAGTATCTATCCTCAAACCACAACTTAAACACAAGATCACAACATAGTCTCTTACTTAATATACCGCAACATAGGACATCACATCACTCCATGTCATATACCATCTCCACTTCTCGCAACTGGAATTCCCTACCACAAGAAATAAGGGGCTGCCGGACATTGGCATCTTTTAAAAGAAATCTAAATTTATATTTGCTCTAAACTCGACTTCATTATTATCCAGTGTAAGGTATATATATTAATTGGTGTTTCTCGTATAATGTATCATATTTATATAATAATAATAATAATAATAATAATAATAATTATTATTATTATTATTATCGTATCATTATTGTAATTATCATATAAAATGTTGTTTGTACATGACATTTACATTGCTACATTACTGTGTCTTTAACTGTTTATGATTAGTATAGTATATATCTATATTTGTCAAATATTTATTTGTATTTGTGGTGGTTGAGTGGAAGAGAGGGCCTTATGGCCTTAACTCTGCCAGAATAAATAAAGTATTATTATTATTATTATTATTATTATTATTATTAATTACTCTCAGTGAAAAATAATTTAAAAAAGTATAATAGGAAATGATTACGTAGTATAGTTCTACTACTATAACTATCCGAATACACAAAGATAATTGTAAAACGTATTAAAGTATTTGCTACTTTCTAGCATGTAATCCGAGAAAATGTGTTAATGAAATCAACACAAAGCTATATTAGGGTACATATTAATCTTCTACGCTAATTAAAGGTAAATACTGGAACAGATTTAACGCCTTAACCTTAGAACATTTAAAGAGAATGTAAAGAGAGGTTTATATATTGAATAGATACTAGCAAGTGCATGTATGTATATGTATATTTTTCATACGTCCCACTGGTGCTCCTTAGCGAAAGATTTTTAACCAAGCTAATTTAGTTACACTTATTTACCTACAGATGTCAACAAGGGACATGTGGTTAGCATACCGCCTCAATAAGACATCTTGTAGATAACCAAGATTAAATAGAACACAATTTATGAGGTAGTATAAATACGGATAAATATAAAGCAATCCCACTACAGGCCTCAGGAGGCCCTTGGGGTAGTAGGAGGTTAAGTTTCCCACTTTTTCTGGACAATCGGCACTTGATGTCAGCTGGGTTGTCAGCTCAGCGTGACGGCCACCTTTACCCCCCGAACAATCTTCCGGTACTCAATTATGTTACGACCTCAGGGCCATAGTGCCGTCAGAAGATTTGGGCCAGTTTAAAAATCCTGGCCCCCACCGGAACTCGGTTCCTCAACCTTCCAGCTTGTAGCGTAGTGCCTTAACCACTACGCTACGACGCACTGGATACCCCTTAATTATTAATAAAACCCTCGTAATGTTACTTCCTATTGTGATTTATTAAGTAAGATATTACTGGGATGAATGAAGGTTAGTTAAATGTTGTAGAGACATCATCCTTATTCAGGCTTGCGGTTCTTTTAAGAGATTGAAAATCTTCAGACTCGGGACTAACGACTGATGATCCTTCCCAGAGGACTTGTCCGTTGAATTTGTCCACCCTAAAATCCATGGAACCCAACCGGGTTTAAACCCGCGAATCTCGGGACTAAAAGCAAGGAACATAACCACGAGACCACGGTGACCAACATATATATATATATATATATATATATATCCATCCATAGTAATTCTTCCCGAGGGCAGGTCTTTCACTACAGTCATAGCATTTTCATGCTATGCTGCAGCTTTACTATGGAATTGTAGGTGTGGTAGCATCCGGTTGCCTTCCACACCGGTGAAGGATGATGATGATGATAAGGATGATGATGATGGCCATATGATTTCGGGGACCGTTTGGGCCTTCACGTTTTCCTGACATTTGTCTTACAGGTGAGGAAAAACCCCGATAAAAACCCCACCCAGAAAAACTGCCCCGACCGGGGATCGAACCCGGGCCCGCTGCGTGTCAAGGCAGCACGCTACCTTGAGACCACAGCGGTGGACTTTATATATACACCGGTTCAGGTATTAATTTTTCTTTTCATGACATATTTGGTTTTCATTGCCTAATGTCAATATTTAATTGTAACATCGCAATAAAAAAGCGCAACTGCTATAAAGTAAACATATTCTCATTAAAATTATTTCTTGTTATAGAAGCTGTAAGAAGGCACTGCGTTTGCTTCCTGCTGCCTCTTAAGATTTGAGAACTGCTGTGCGAGTACTAATTTTTTTGGTTGTAAAATAAAAAATATGGTGATGATATTTGTTACATGGATTAAATAAAGCACCTAAACATTACATTTCGCATTTTTTTATATCCGGCACCCAGCCGGACACTCACTTATTATCCAGTATCCGATTAGATAGTAAACTTAGACCGGATACCTGATAGTTACGGGATATCCGTTTCATTCCTAACTTCTAAAAGCATAAATCTATATTAGTAATATAACAATTACCGTGCCCAGCCAATCGCCATTTTATTAATATAAAGAAGATGAATGAATATACAGAGTGCTCTAAAATTACCCATACAAAACTTCTAGGACTTGTAGATGGGACTGTGTTGATAATATTCAGAATTGGAAACCTTGTCCGGAAACTTACCATTTCCGTGCTAAAGCCGATTGAAAACATGTTTCCAACGCGGCCACTTTTACAAGGAATTTATTATGAGGCGTGACACAGTGCATCAATTGTTTTACAATTCAACTCATTAATAACCAAAGAAACAAATTGGAAACTGAATCATGACTTGCATTAATAATCCCGGATACACCCTCCTTAATCAATTTTAGCAGTTTTCAAAATTTCGAGAAAAAAAACTTTTTTTAAACACCAATTCTTGGAATACTCGATAGGGAAATTTTCAATTTGTACGAATCGCGAAGCTATTACTTGTTGAGACACGTGACGTACGTTCAGGCAATGCTTGTTTTCAAACGGCTGTAGCACGGAAACGGTAACTTTCTGGACATGGTTTCCAATTCTAAATATTATCAACTCAGTCCCCTGTACAAGTCCTAGATGTTTGTAAGGGAATTTTAGAGCACCCTGTAGAGTGCCAGTCAGGGGTTTGGAGTGGGTTCCAAATGGGAGAAAAAGAAGAGGGAGGCCTAAGGAGATCAAATAAAGGGAGTTATGAATTTGATTAGAAACAGGGGATTACAGGATGGTGACAGGATGGATAGAGATGAATCGGTGAATTGAATGAAAAATTTATATTGGACACGGGAAGATGTATACAATTAAAAACTGTTGAATAAATAAATAAAGTATATTATAATCTAGTACTTTAAAAATTAGAAAAATGAGTCGTATATCGTTTATAGTGTATTGTGTTAATTTTATTAACTTGAATTTTACATTAATTTGATTCCATTACGCAATATTAATGTAGGTCTCAATTACATGTTTGTAAAAAAAAAGGAACTAAGTTTTTAGCTACGGTTTATTTACCGCAGTGTATGGCCAGATAGTGAAATAGCACCAACAATTAACATGAAATATTTACGACTCACTGGCCGAAACGACTGGGAGTACAATAGGAACTGAATGCAAAGTAGGGCGTACATAAACCTCTTCATGTTCACAAAACTAGAGCACCTTTTTTTATCAAACTGATTTCTTCTTTTTTTATATAAATACACTGTAACACCCAGAACTATATGTTTACAATTAACTTTTAAGTTATGTATTCTTATCACAACATCTACTTTATCAATATCTTTCACTTTTTCTCCTCTAATCATAATGCTTACAATGCATCTCAAAAGTAACTGTAAACCATTTCATGCCAAAACGTATCTTGAAATTTCTCCTAGAGAAGCGCTGTGAAGTACCAAGGCCGTGTTCAAAACAAATATTTCCCGTCTTTAAGTGCAAGGCACAGAAATCGAAATCAGGTTCCTGCAATGGCAACCCTCTATGCGTAGAATTGGACGTCCCTGCTTGACTTAAAATGGAGTGGAGTGAAGCGGCTGCCTGCGGACGGCAGGTAGTGAGGGTAATCCAATCCATCAAATGAGGAGTTGTATTACTTCTCTGTAGCTACACAAATGTCTCACGATTTTGAGTGGGCACAGGTCCCATACTGGCCGAAATTCCAAGAGAAAATTTGTTCTCCAACGGGGACTCGAAGCAGCGTAAGTTACCTTGCGCCAAGGCAGCTTGCATTAACCACTCGGCTATGGCGAGAAAAATTAAGCATAATTCAGTTCGTCTAGTACAGGAACTTCCCACTAGGGAAAGCACTCATGTCCCCTTGCAGGATGAATAGGGTTCAATAATAATAATAATAATAATAATAATAATAATAATAATAATAATAATATCATTATAGTGAAATTGAGATAAGAATTAGTGAAGGAAGAAAAGTAATTGGAATGTTAAATTCAGTGATATGGAGTAAAAATATTACAAATAAAACCAAGTCATTGATATTTAAATCATTAGTACAAAGTATTATGTTGTATGGTGCAGAGACCCGGACTTTAGGTAGACAGCAAGTAAAAGAATTATTGATAACAGAGATGGATTTTTGGCTAAGGGCGTCAAGAAAATCAAGAAAGGAGAAAATTGGGAACCTGAAAATCAGAGAAATAGTTAAACATAATATTATAGAAGTAATAGAAGAACGAAGATTGAAATGGTAATGAGCATCTGAAGAGGATAGAGAATAATAAATATCTCAAGAATGATGCTGGATTTAATAGTGAAGGCAGTAAGAAGAGCAGGGGGAAACCCCAGGGAACTTTGGATGGATGAGGTGAGAAGAACATGTATTATCAGAGACCTCAAAGAAGAACATGTAGAGGATAAAAATCTGTGGCGGAGCAAATATATATTTGGATTGAAGGGTAACTACTGTAATAGTGAAAATCCTCAATAAAATTATTATTATTATTATTATTATTATTATTATTACTATTGTTATTATTATTGAGTTAGAACATCATTAACAGAACAAAGCTAATTTATAAGTCCATACTAGAAAGTATAATGTTATATGGATCGGAAGTTTAGACGACACAAAACATGTCAAAAAATAACTGGAGTTGAAATGGAATTTTGGAGAAGAGCTGCCAGAAAATCTCGACTCGAAAAAAAATCTGAAATACAGAAATTAGAAAATGGATGAACGCAGAAAGAAGTATAATGGATGAGATAGACACAGAAGGCTAAAATGGTATGGACACGTAAGAAGAATGCAGGATGGAAAGTCTACCAAAGGCTGTCTATGCATGAAAAATTGAAATAAGGAGCAGAAAAGGAAGACCAAGAACAACCTGGAAGAACAGCATTCAGAATTGAATGAAAAAATTTGGTTTAACAGATGAAGACACAGGGGAAAGAGAACGATGAAGAACTTCAATTAAGGGAAATTTAGAATGTTTGTTGCAAACTGTATGTCCATAGTAATTTATGTATCTTTTTAATTCGTGTTAATTACTAAGATTGGTTGAAAACCTTCAATGATGAGGAAAATTCTCGAATTAATGAATTATTTATTATTATTACTATTACTATTATTATTACTATTAACTTTTTTTCAATGCCCCAGGTTGGCATTTCGACATTTCTGGTGTTCTCTCCTGGCATTGGCTTTATTGTAACCCACTTCTGAAGTTGGGGCGCCTCGAAGGCGGAGTTACGTTACTCCGATGATATGATGGGTGATAAATGATAATGAAGCGCTAGAAGAGTTCTTAACCTAAACTTAACCTAAATTCCAGACCATGGGCAACCACAAGAATAATTCCCTTTAAGGAAAAATTCCTATGGTTTGATCGGGAATCGAACCCGCGACCTCATGAACAGTAGTCAGGAACGCTGACCACTAGCCCATGAGGCTGGTCACTATTAATATTATTATATATTATGTTTTTATCAGTGCCACCTGTTTGTCATTCGACATTTTAGGCATTGGCGTATTGTAACCCACTTCTGAGTTGGGGCGCCTGGAAGGCGGGGTTACGCTCCCCAATGATATGATGTATGATGACGATAGGTAATGATGCGCCAGGAGAGGCCTTAAACCTAAACTTAATCTAATGAGGTGAATATGATATTGATGATAATGATGGCCAGATGATGTTCGGGGACCGTTTTGGCCTTAAAGTATCCTGATATTTGTCTTGCAGATGAGGAAAAACCCTGAGTAAAACCTCACCCAGGAAACGTTTCCTAAGCGGAGCTCGAACCCGGGCCCGCTGCGTGACAAAGGCAGCACGCTACCTCGAGACCACAGAGGTGGACCTTATTATTATTATTATTATTATTATTATTATTATTATTATTATTACTTACTTACTTACTTACTTACTTACACTATCCAATCCGTAGGTTCATGGCCGCGCGGACATACGCTCTCCATACATCCCTATCCTGAGCTAATGCTTTCCAATCGTTCCCTGTATATTATTATTATTATTATTATTATTAATTATTATTATTATTATTATTAATTTTTATTAAATGGTATTCTCCTGAATATACCTATGTTCCAAATGAATAAAACATAGGTTTTTCATTATAGTTTTTTTTTATGATAATGAAATGTATCGTAAGCTACTGTGAAAGAAAAACAAGGGTGAACATGTATCAGAACGATTTACACGTCTTCTCGATGTACACAGGGAAACAATAACACTAACTCTTGCTGCATTCCGCCCTCTCCCCGGACAATTACATTTAGTTTTGAGGCAAATATACCCCATAAAAACGTATAGAGCGTACGGGGATACCAAATAGCTGTAATTAACTAACAAATGGGTCAACACACATTCATATAATGCAGGTGTGTGTGTGTCATAAGATTTTATTATTATCGTAAAATATAAAGAACCGTTCATTTTAAAAGCACTTTTACATTTCAACTGAATACAGCGTACATTATCAAGTTTAAAACTTGCAGAGTTTTATAGCACCATGACTGCTTAGAAATAGGAAGCCATTTTTCCACAAACAAATGAACATTCAATTTAACAGTTTTCATTGTGTTACCAGTGAGCTGATTTTCAAGAAATTTAGGATTTCACTAATTTTTAATGTTTGCCTATTCTCTGTCAAAAATAATAATAACATAAAAATACGTCGTGCAGGAACTGCGTACACTAAGCGAATTTTACAGCAAGTGGAATGTATGGTCAGATTTTGCTGGTTTACGTAATATAAATTTCTTTGGCTATTCTATGCCAGGAGTGGTTTTGTGAATGTAACAACGTAGAACAAGCCAATGCTAGCGTGATGTTATCCGATATGATTATACATGTTTCGGTATCAGAATGTAATTTTATGTATATATTACGAATATCTTAGTTAATACGGTTGTGCATGCTGTACATGTTTGTTACTTATTGCCACTAATGCTTAGAGGCAACTAAAATAAGATGGGAAAATCGATTACATTTGCTGAGATGATCTAATTTACCTTGAGATTCTTTACGAACATGGAAAAACCTCACACTCAGGGCTTACAGTTTAACGTTGTCTGTCCAACGGATCTGTACCTCCCTAAGATATGCGAACTAAAGCCTATTACCTTTTCTGCCTCAGCAAATCATTTCCCTACCTTCATTCCTATCTCCCTCTCTTTTCTATATCTCTCTTGCACTTGCACTCCAGTGTTGTCAACTCAACTCCAACCTTTCATTTTTCAATATTCAAGAACCATGACACAGGAGGAAGTTTGACAACATCCCTATTCGATACGTTGCCATGTCTGCCGTTTGACGTAGTGGAAGAGGAGTGCGGTGAAATGGAGTGAGAATAGATGTGTGTTCTCCTAAGAACGTTGTCAGCTCTATAGGGGCACAGATCCTTTGGTCCGAGTAGAAGACTTTTCACTTAGACTTTTACAATAATAAAGATCTGTCAAACCAGACTCATTACTTGACAACACTTCATATGTATGGAACCTAAGATACGTGGCTTCGCAAAGGAATGTGACTGCAACACGACGGAGCTCCAGTTCACTTCGATGACAATTCGAGGAGACATTTGGATACCACGTATTCAGGTCGAGATCACCTGATCTTAACCCTCTCGGCTACTTTTTGTGGGGCGTCATGAAACGGTCTTTCATCAGATTCCAATAGATTCACGTATGGATCTTATAGCCCGAATCCACGTTGCTGCAGAAATATTTCAGACGAGGTCATCATTTCCGGACATGGGTACCTTATTAGAAATGATCAGCATATCTCAACATACCCCCTCACCTCCGTTATCGGTGTTTTTTGCAACACCCTGTATATATTAACGCCTCAACCGGGATTTGAATCCGAGGCTTCTAGCTTTATATATAATATAAGATATATTATATCGATATCATTGTTACAATTTAAATTTTGATTAGCAATGAAATCCAAATATTTTTCCAGAAGGAAAATTAACATCGGAACTTGGATTTGAACACTAGACTTCTAACTTTATTATTTAGTCTGCTACTGTATATGTGCTACTGTGGCTCTCAATACAACCATCGGTTTTTCTTTACTCATTAATGTCGCACTTGGAACCTCAGTAGCGTAAATGGTAGAGCCCTAATCCAAATCCCAGTAGAGGCGTTAATTTTTGTCTTCAAATTACATGCAGGATGTTGCAAGAAAACGCCGACAACGGAGGTGAGGTAGTATACTGACATATCTTGATTATTTTCTAATAAGGTACCAGTGTCCGGAAATGATGCACTTTCACACTATCACTAATTAATTATGTCTCAAGATCAGTGTTATTTCGAAGGATTTCAAGACTCATTACTTGAAAACACGTCACAGATATGAAACCTATGACACGTCGCTTCGCAACGGAATGTGGCTGCAACATGACGGAGCACCAGCTCACTTCCATGCCAATTAAAAAAAAACATTTGGATACCACGTGTCCAGATCAATGGATTGGAAGAGGTGGATCAGTCCCATGGTCTCCGAGATCACCTGATATTAACCCTCTCTATTAGTGTTTGTGGGGCAACTTGAAACAGTATGTTTATCAGATAGTAATAAAGTCACGTACGGATCTTATAGCCCGATTCCACGTTCATACAGAAATAATATTAACGAGGCCAGGCATATTTGAACGTGTGCGCCAATCTTTACACCGCCGACGTACGCTCTGCAATGAGGTAGGAGGTGGATATTTTAAAAACTTGATACGACTGTGAATTGAGTCTTGAAATCTAACTAACGGAACTCTTGAGAAGTTTATTTATTTATTTATTTATTTATTTATTTATTTATTTATTTATTTAGCCTGGTGGAGTTAAGGCCATGTGGCCTTCTCTTCCACTCACCAGAACAAGCATATGTTACATATGAATACAAAAAAAATACAATAATAGTCATATAAAACAGGACAAACATATGTTACACATGAATACAAAAAAATTACAATAGTAGTCATATTAGACAGGACAAACATGTTACATATGAATACAAAAAAAAGTTACAATAATAGTTATTGAACAATTCATTATCTGTCTTATTGAATAATAATGAAATTAATGTCTAATAATAGAATGAAACTAAATACAATTAAAATTAAATTAATGATACAATGAATAAAAAAGGAATAACAGCTCGAATCTACTATGCATAAAAAGAAGAGAAAAAAAAACACTACAATGAATTAATCTACGCTTTTTATACAAGGCATTAGGTAAATATATTAACAAATCCTAAGTCTATTTTTATTAAATAATGCAAAAACGCATTATTAATTCTTAAAAAGTAGTATTAGTGAGTTGTTTCTGTTAGTGATTTTATTTTCAATTTATTTCTGAAAGATGGTAAAGTTTGGCAGTCTCTGACATAGGGTGGAAGTGAATTCCATGTTCTAGCAAAGAGAAACTGTAAAAGATTTCGAATAATAGGTAGTATGATGAGGAGGGATATAAAGGACACTGTGCTCAAGGGATCGGGTATCTAAGTTATGTGTATCAGAGAGTTTAGTGAAGCGGTGTGATAAATAATAAGGTAAAGATGTGTGTAATATGTTATAGAGTAGGCATAGGGAATGGATGGTTCTACGATCTTGAAGACGAAGCCATGACAATTGTTCCAGGGATGGTGTAACGTGATCAAATCTACGTATACCACAAATAAAACGTATGCAAGAATTGTGAACACGTTGAAGTCTTTGGGTAAGAACAGTATTTAGGTCAGTAAAAAGAGTATCACAATAATCAAAATGGGGCATTGCGAGTGTTTCTACTAGCATTTTTCTTAGAGAAAACGGTAAACAATTTCTTATACGATTTAATGAGTGTATTATTGAGAAGATAGTTTTGCAAATGTTATTTATTTGTTTATTCCAAATTAAATGTTTATCCATAAACACTCCTAGATTTTTTACTGTCTCACTATAAGGGATCTGAACCCCATTAAGTGACACATGTAATACTGCATTTGTGTTAATTGAGGATAATAGTCTCTGATGGCCCATAATGATTGCTTGTGTCTTTCTAGGATTTAATTCAAGTCCATATTTCTCTGTCCACGCCGTTAGCGAGTCAAGGTCCTCGTTAATTTTGGTTACCGCGTCATTTAAAGAATATTTGTCTGAGTGAAGGTAGATCTGCATGTCGTCCGCAAATAAATGATGTTTGCAATGTTTTAGGGAGTCAGAAATGTCGTTTATATAGATTGAAAAAAGCAATGGGCCGAGCACCGAGCCCTGTGGAACTCCAGCTTTACGGTAGGTCCAAGAAGAGCGTAATGTAGAATTTCCTACAACATATTGCTGGCGCTCACGAAGGTAGGAGTTGAACCATTGCGTGACACTGTCAGAAAGTGAGAGGTTTTTTAGTTTAAGCAACAATAAGTCCAAGTCTACCGTGTCAAATGCTTTACTAAAGTCAAGTAGTGTAAGAATAGTAAGTTTTCGATTATCAGATGCTTCGCGTATGTCTTCACATATATTTAGTAGAGCAGTATTTGTATTGTGTCCTGTCCTAAAGCCTGATTGGTATTGATCTAAAAGGTCGTGTTCAGTTAGGTAGTCAGTCAGTTGTTTGTGGACTAATCGTTCCAAAGCTTTTGAAAGGGTAGGTAAAATACTAATGGGTCGAAAATCGTTAGGAGTTAAGGGAGTTTTTACTTTCGGGAGTGGGCGTACAATTGCTTGCTTCCATAATGTGGGATATATAGAGGTTTGTAGTGAGGAGTTGAAAACATGAGTTATGGTAGGTAGTATAACGTCGATTATTTTGTTAAGTAGAGTGATATTTATACGGTCAGTACCTTCTGCTTTTGTTTTTATTCGTTTGAGAGCTTTCTTTATGTCATTTTCTGTAAGATATGAAAAATGGAAATGTTCTCTGTCTGGTGGATTTGTCAATAGTAGTTCACTTGTTGTATGTGTTTTGTCTTTAGGAGTAAAGAATGTGCTTGTAAAATGGTTATTAAGTGTGTTCAGAGAAACAGGTAGTTTTTCTACCTGTGTGTCTTTCCTTCCTACACCCATTTATTCAGATTTTTCCAAATATCTGGGTTATTGTTATTAGGTTCAGTAAGGCTGTATAGATGTCTAAGTTTGGCGTTTCTGATAGTTTGTGTAGTCTTGTTTCGTAACCGTTTATAGTGATTAAGATTTATATCTGTTTTGTCGACTCTATATTTCCGATATGCTGCGTCTCTTTCAGTCATCAAGTCACGAATGTTAGCAGACATCCAGGGAGCAGGGTGTCGTTTCACTAGTTTAGTTTTCAGTGGAGCGTGTCTGTCATATAGTTGTAATATAAGGTTATTTAATGCCTCAACTTTTTCGTCAACAGAATGCAACGTCCATATAGTATGCCAGGGTAATTTTATAGCGTCTTCAAGTAGAGCTGCATTGTTTATATGTTTTAGGTCTCTATATGTGATAGTCTTACGAGCTAGTTCAGGGCACTGCAGTGAATATGCTAAGAATATAATATCATGTGCTGATATTCCGGGAGCTGACAGTTGCCCGTGGGTTAGTACTCTGTCTGGATTATTAGTAGCAATTAAGTCAAGTAAAGTCGCAGAATGATTGGTGTGATGTGTAGGCTGTAAGGGAAGTATAGTCATATCACAAACTTGGAACGCGGACATAAGCTGTTGTGTATGTCTGTTGTCAGTGTCTAGTATATTTATATTAAAGTCACCCATGACGATAACGTGTTCATATTGTATACGTGCGTTTTGTAGAGCGGATTCTATTTCTGCTATTTTTTTCATTTTAGGGGGTTGGTACACTACACAAAGAAGGCATTTTTTGAAGCTTGCGTATATTTCTATAAACATAATTTCAGGAGATGTCTCGTTATTAGAAAAGTATACAGACTTAGGGCAAAGGTCTGTCCTAACGAAGACACCAACACCGCCCCCTCGACTATGTACACGATCATGTCTAAGAAAAGTATAACCATCCATGTCAATTACACTAGAATTAATGGAGGGAGTGAGCCATGTTTCTGATACGAGAATAGCATGAATATTGGAAGAAGAAAAAATCATACTAATTTCGTCTGTATGTGCAGTTAAGCTCTGTGCGTTCAAGTGAACCACATGTAGGGAAGACGGGAAGGGGGAGAATGCTGTTTCTAGAACCTGTCTTGCATTATTGTTGTTTGGAAGGGGTTTGAGAAGGGTAGTGTCCTCTAACCTGTCAGAGACCGCCAAATGAATAGCATTATTTGGATGGAAAATTTTAAAAATATTTTAACTAGAATTATAAGAAAAGAACAAGTCACTAATATCTTATTCAAATATTAAGTTAATAAATAAAGTAAAATTTCTAATATAATACTAATAATTAATGTGAAATTTCTAAATATAATTTTAATAATTTATATAAAAGTGCTAAATTGGGGATATGGTATCACTGGGCGTGTTTGCACTAGGTAGATTTACATATCAGAGGCCCGGGTGATGATGCGTTTGGTATCTCCATTTTTCACATGTATTGCGCCATCAATTGTCCACACATTTGTGACGCCAAATTTTGTGATGCAGTCCTTTAACAATTTATATCTAATTTGGGTGAGATCTTCTCTTACTGTGATCCCACTGCCTTTCAATTGTTTTTTATTTTGGAAGACCTCCCTTCTCTTTCTATAACTGATGAACTTAACAATAACAGGCCATGGTCGATCCGACTTTTTCCCAACCCTGTGACTCCTGTCGATATCACAGGTTTCTAATTTAACTCCAATTTTGGAGGCCACGTCGATTGCTATATTGTCCGTATCTTCACCATAGCTACTCATAGTGAGAAAACGCATCATTACGGACGTAGGTACCTTATTAAAATGATCAGCACATCTCAACATACCACCTCACCTCAGTTGTGAGTGTTTTTTTTCTACACCGTGTATATATATGTGTGTGTGTGTGTGTGTGTTTATGTATATATGCTCAGGGGAGTATTCGATTATAGTCAAATGTCATGATCATGGTCATTATCGTTATCTAATAATTCTTTATTCGGAATGCGTGCGGACACTGCTCTGAGCACCGCGACCTAAAGATGTATTGCACTATCTGTGTATATTGTAGATGAATGGAAAGAATTCCACTCCACGGTGTTACGTGAGCTGTAGATTGTTTTCCGTGTCCAGCACATCAGGTTCTACTCTCTGTAACCATACCGCCATTTTTGTGTTAGGTTCATGTCCGTAAGGAGAGACCACAACCCTCCTCTTTTGGGATTGCTTATAGTGTGAATACTTTTTAATTCTTAGGGTCAGAAGTCATGAGTAAGCATCCTGCGGGCGCTCCACTAGATCCCCGTAAACACATTTTTTCAACATCTATGGACGTCAATCAAATATTTTCTCTTACGTCAAATGAGGTGAAGGGTGATATGAAATCATTCAATTAAAAATGAAATGAGAGGAGAGAAGGGAGATTGGAAAGTGTTCGTGGGATGAAATTCGAGAAACGGGAAAACCCCATGAATAACTCGAAAATTGTGTAGTAACCTACCACAAATAACCTTGTGGTATGAGATTTCGAAGATAGTTGAATACCAAAGTAAATCGCTAAGGATTAAAAATATAGAATATTCGCACTCCGTTATTCGATTTGACCTGCTTTCAGACTTCCCAAAATACATCTGATCGATATACCTTGTCATACAGACTACGAAATCTAGATTTTGTTTCTCAAACTTCAGACAAATGTGGGTATTTTTGTTCTGCCCTGATTAAAAATATTGCTAGATAAATTCTGGGAACCCAGTCTGTCCAACCGCGCGCTAGCCACGCATATACAGAGAAGAGTTTTCTTCTTCTTCATTTCCAGGATTAGGTCAATCTGACCTGTTCCCGTCTCAAGTCCATCGTTTCATTAGCATTGCAGTATTCTATAATAATTAAATAAGTCATTCCCACATCTTCGAATTATAGACACCAAAACTGATAGGCCTAAAGCCGCCCAAAGATCTTTTTCCATGTGGTTTGTAAGTGTTGATCTTTTTGGGTAATCTAGTATTGTCCATTCTATCTAAATGTTTTTTTTCAATTGGTATTTGTGCTCTTCTGGTTTATCAACTATTGAAAATATCTCCAGTTCATTTCTTATTGATTCATTGTGTAATCTATCCATGCGTGTACATCCTTTTACGGATCTTAAAAATTTCATTTCAGTGGCTTGAATGTATGAGACATCTTTTTTTTTACCCAAGATTCATATCCATATAAAAGAACAGGAACAGCCATAATTTTATAAAACCAGAGCTGAGTCTCTCTTCGAGTCTTTCGGAGGGTTCTTCTTATGGTGTCACACATAATTTGATATCGGTTTAATTTATTATGTAGGCCTATATCCCAATCATAGCTATATGTTATATCTGAACCAAGATAGTTAAAGTGTGCTATCTGTTCTATTATTTCATTATTGATCACTATTTTTGCTCTGACTGGCACTTTGCCCTGAAAAGCCATAATTTTTATATTTTGAAGTTGAGACTTTGAGATTATAATAGAGTCCTAATTCATTCAACCTGTAAATGGCTCTTTGTAAATCATCCTCTGACTTCTGTATATAATTACCAGATCGTCTGCATACATTAAAATATTCACATACATTTCCTGATTAATTTGTATTCCTATTGGACTTGATTTTTTTCAATTTTCATATAACCTCGTCAAAATATATATTGAACAATGTAGGTGATAATTTACACCCTTGTCTAACTCCTTGATTTATTAAAATTTCTTCTCTGGAATAATTATCTAAATTAAGGATAATTTTCGTACCATTATAAAGACTTTCTATAAGTTGAGAAGAGTCTTTATCTAATAAATACTTGTGAATGTTATCAAAAATATTTTTTGAGTAGGCCTATGGTCTAAGTGACTACAAATCTTCGCAATTCGGAAGCATAGGCCTTCATAAGTTAACACTTACTCGCGAGAGTTACATTTGGAGTGAGAAACTAGATAGAAATTGGAATTTGTGAGCTGCAGTAGTTGGTAAACTGGAGTAAACGTATCGAGTCCCAGAGCACGCTAAGAGTAAGTAAGTGCTTAACTGCTTATAATCTAATTAACCACTAACTTTAAACTAGCTCTCATCATGTTAGAGAATTCCGAAGGAATTAAGCTGGTGAGGTTTTCATGGAAATAGTTTTTAATTACCAACTGGTCAACATGATTTTTGCCTCATGAGTACCAATAGTTGTATTTAATGCAGTGTTTTTATCGTGTTTTCAAATATGTATTCGGAATTTCTCCATCACCCACAGTTGTTTTTTTTATTTCAATTTCAATTAATGAATTTAAATAATTATTTTTTAAATAAACGTTTTTTTGTCCATTTGTCAATTGTAAAATAAAACCAAATGAGCTAACTCAAATGGTTTCAGCTATGGAAAAGATATATCAAGGCATATGGAATCCTAATATACTGGGCGATTATTGTTGGGCCATGAAGAAGGATGCTCCACAGGCGAAATATAGCAAAAAATCGTAATTTCTTACTTTCTAGGTGAGTCCGAATGATCGAATATTGTGTAGTTACGAATGTAGAAAATTAGCTTCAAATTATAAATTCCTGTCTCTCGGAAAACTTGCGTGATAGAGAAAAAACGATATCATATTTGAATTCAGGAGAGAAAAAATACTATCAGAATCAGATATTTTTCTTTCTGAGACAAAAATAAATTTCTTTCTTGTTGCTCAGTGTTATCTTTATAGTTCTTCGCCGACCCGATCTAGTAGACACCGAAAATTAACATGGCAAAAATTTGAAATATATAACATTCTTCTGAACTTCTTCTAAATGACTGATCCGATTTTGATTAAATGTCTTGTGTGTGTTTGAGTGGGTCACTGAAAGGTTTAGATTAACAATTGGACCCTCTAAAACCATTCGGAGTAGGAGTGCACCTGAAGTGAAAATTTAAAAATCGCTCTATTGGTAATCACTTTCGATGTTTCACAACGAAACTCAGTATATCCTATTAAAATAAACTGCGGTATGTATTATTAAAAAATGAGCGAAACCCAACTATTAGACGTGGATTTTTAAGGGAAATCTGAAATTTAAAACTGCCTAAACGACTGGACAGATTTTGATCAAATTATGTGTGTGTGTGTGTGTGTGTGTGTGTGTGTGTGTGTGTGTGAGTGGGTCCCTGGATGGTTTAGATTCACAATTGGACCATCTAAAACCATTAGGTGTAGTAGTTCATCTTGAAATGAAATGTTCAAATATGTTCTAGTGGTCACAATGTTCGATGTTTTATTACGAAACTCAGTGTATCCTATTAAAATAAGCCCAGGTAGGCATTGCCCAAAATTGAACAATATCCGACAATTAAAAGTGGAGGTTTTACTGAAATCCGAACCATGTTTGGTTCGTCTCAGCACATACCATAAAATGCAATTAAGCTTCGATATTTCATTCAATTAGGCATAATAACGCACGCCGGGTATTAGCTAGTACTTTATATATATATATATATATATATATATATTAGAGCATTCGTTAAATAATGGCGACACTGCTATAACATCATAAAAATTTATTTCAGTTATTTTTGACATTACCAACTTCATGTATAGTCTCTTGCCAAGTCAACTGTACGTTGCCAAATTCTTTGAAGATAACGTACTCTATCTGCAGCACGATTTCTGGATATCACTTTCACTAATGTTTCTAGAGCTTTCAGGATATCAACTCTTGATTGAAATCGAATGCTTCGTACACATTCTTTGATCTTTGAGAATAAGTTTTAGTCACAAGGCCTCCTGACTAGTGGAATTGATGAATGTTGGAGTACTTACAAAATCCACCTTCTACCCAAATTCTACTGAACATCTTTTTAGAGCGGTATTCCTTACTAAATGTAAGAAACAGTGAATGTACACATAATATATTGCTTTTTCCAGATTTGCTATATTGTGGATTTATACAACGAAGACTGCTCTACAACGTACTACAAGATTACAATGGTCACCAATAGGATCGCTGATTTACAACAATTTTCCCATTACTTATCGAATTCCCTAGTACATATATTGTCGCAGAAGGTCGGGGATTTCTTCCTCACGACGTAAAAGAACGACTCAGATGTGAAGCAAAATCTCATAAATCACTTTATTCTACAAATTCTCAGTAGTAAATTAATCGAAATTTTACTCACGATTAATCTTGTTTCAAAGTTTATCTCTTTCACAAATATTTCAGAGATTCACATGCCTTCACTTACTGCCGCCCTCTGTCGCTCTGTTCACTACACCGCTGCCAAACCCCAACTGACTGATCACCGTCTCCGCCACATATTATATAGGGGGCGAGGAACTTTCTAGGCTTAGATTCAAGTCCCTTCGAAACATAGAAGCCTCTGGCCAGCGATCCTTTCCGAAAGGAGGGATAGAGACATCTGGATATCTCTGGAATGGGAACCCAGACAATTATTTTAGGTGAAATTGGTAAGTTACGGAACTTGTATAATAAAATAGATTATTTTAAGTCTGGTATGGAGGATATTTTGGTGGTTTACGCGGGTCTTTCAACTCGCTAATCGGCGACCCGAAAATCTATTACAAATAATGCCAGCCAATATTCTCGTCTTGCTATCCATCACAATCTACGAGACCTACTTTTTTTATTACACCTCGTTTCCCATGAAGATCAAGTACTAGCTCACTGTTATTCAGTCTTCTCCATTCACATGCCTAATTTCGTAGCATGTGACATGCGGTTAGCACAATTGAAGGGTTCAGCTATAAAACATGGTAACTGACAAATTCTTTAAAATTGAGTTGTAGCATGTAAACTGTGATATGTGACTTCTTGAAGCATTTGGTGCACGTAGTTTGTACATCCGTCAATAGATAGCAGATGCATTGTCACGGTGAATAAAACTACATTCACCAAATGCTTTCAGGAGGTCACATATCACAGTTTATAAGCTACAACTCAATTTTCAAGAATTTGTCAGTTACTATGTTTTAAAGCCTGGCCCTTCAATTGGTAGGCTACTAAGGTATTAATTGGATGGAAAAGGCCCATTATATTTTATGTAGAGGTTGTGATTTAGGTTAGAGGTTCTTTTAAGAACCCGAAAATTTACTGATTCTAGACCCATATCCTAAGAGTTCCTCCAGGTGGACTTGTTCCTTGCACATTTCCATCTAAAAAATGCATAATAAATCAATAAGGAATGAACTGGAGATATTTTAAATACTCGATACATTGAAAGAGCACAAATACCGATGGAATTGACATTTAGACAGAACGAACAATGCAAGATTACACAAAATGATCCAATACCTGCAAACAGCAAGGGAATAGATTATTGAGACGGCCAAGAAAACGATGGATTTAAAACCGGAACAGGTTGCTTCGCATTCCTGGAAAGTAAGAAGAAGAAGGAAATGGAATGACCCTCGGAACCAGCACAAGGAACTCAACCCCTAGAATGCTCAGGCCAATGCAGATCTTTTAGAATGTAATTTGTAAGAATTATTCTGAAGAATAAAGATAATATTTTAACCGGAAGATAATAATTTGTTTGAATAATTTACAAAGTGCAAGAATTTTGAAGCCTGAGCAAGCAGCAAACTGGTATGTGGCCTTATTAACGACTTGGTGATTTATAGCAACTAAACACGGTACAATAATTTGCACGTCGGATTCTTATTTGAAAATAATTTTATATTCCTTTATATGTAGCAAAGCATTTGCTAATAACAATGCGTGTCAATGGTATAATTGCCATATCTCTTACAATCTTTCTCTCAATGTGGCTTGCATGCCGAGTTGGAATTTATACACCGCAATCAAAAGACTATATCATTTCTCCCTGAAAATGCTCATAATAATAATAATAATATAATAATAACAATAATAATAATAATAATAATCATCCGGTATCATGGCAGCTGCTGCTGTCTTCCGGATACCAAACGCCATTTCTCTCTGTCCATCCACTGATCTTCCTCCAATCCTCTGATATTCATAGCAGCTTGTACCCCTTCTATCCAAGTTTTCTTCTGTTTTGCTTCTCTTCCTCCTTTCTATTCCATAACATTTTTAATAATAATGATAATAATAGTGAAAAAGGAAGTAAAGCGCCAGTGGATAGTATGAAATGTATTCGTGAAGTGAAAAAGGGCTTAAAATTGGCAGGAATTACTAATTAAGATATCACAAACAGATATAGTTTTTTTAAAATTAATGTGCACAAGTGGCAGGTTCAACAAGAGGACAAACCCAAGAAAATAAATGGAACAACATGGTCAGAAAAGAGGAAGGAAGCCCTAGTCAAAAAAATGAGGAAAATATGGAGTCAAAAGAAAAGCCTTTGTACTTTGCGGAGTTCTACATGGGCTCATTCGCAATACATTTTTTTTTTTCCATTTCGGAATTAATCCACAATAAAATGGCATTACGTCACCTTATAAAAATACATCTTCTCCACTTGTAGCGATTCTGAACATCCTCAACTGTAAGTCCCAGTTCACTCACACTTCCTCTCACACCGTCCATCCAACCTTCTTTAGGTCTTCCCTTTGTTCTTTTTCTATCTATTTTCCGATGGAGAAGCTATGTGGCAGGAATGGGGAATGAAAGAGGGGCACTCAACCTTCTCGTAGTAAGTAGTTTAATTAGTAGGGCTTGATAAGTAGGGCAAGAATATCGTGTGGGAATAATATTAAACAATATTTATGGGGATTGAATTATGTAGGGGAAGATTGGATAACATTATCTCAGTACAGGGATGTATATAGAGTTTATATCTGCTCGACCATGGATCCTCGGGTTCGATATTATCAATGTGATACATTTTAGTGGTTTAGTATATATATGATCGGACTCGATGGCCTAGGTATTATGTTTTTTTTTGCCTCCGGGTCCGAGAAACTCATCTGACGTCAATGGATTATTTAAAATGGAAAAATCCAAGAGAAAAGTCCTCCGATGGGTACTTTAGGCAGTGGGATCCGAATCTGAAGATTTTCGGCCTTATAAAAGAATCTCAGGCCTAAATTAGAACCTTTGAGCAAAATTGAATCCCATCCTAATAATAAGTGTATGCCTACTATATATCTCTTTGAGACCATGTGTTAATCATATGTCACTCGCAGACGTCTGTAAGGAAATAAACTGAATTGCCTTCGTTAAGAAACTTCTCAAGGGATCACTCTTGTCCCTAAGTGGAGCTTCACAGTGGTATGGATATGTACAACGGATGTCGGAAGAACAGTAGCCAAAACAGGTGTTAAATTGGATGGTATCAGGCAGAAGGAAGAGGGGGAGAAGTAGAATAATGTGGTATGAGGAAATATATGATGCCATGATGAAGAGGGGTGTAGAAGCACAATAGGAAGGTAGGAATCTCTGGAAAGTAGAAATTAAGGGCAAACTGCTGCAAAGTAGAAAGCCTGTATTAAGTAAGAAAGTATTAATTACTTGAAATCCCAATTGATAATGACTAACTCACTCGGACATAAGCTCTCCACAAAATTCCTATACTGAGGTAAAGTTTTCCAATCGTCCCCTGAATAATCTAATTCTTTCAGATCATGGTTAATGTTACTCTCCCTTCTCATCTTGATCTACCAAATGGACGTTTTCCCTCTGGTTTTCCTATAAGAAACTTCCATGTCCGTCCTTCATTCCCAATCGTGCCAAATGTCCAGTGCATCGCAGTCTACGATACTTAAGTAACTAACTCACTGGAACTATCGAACCCGTATGTCTATGGCCGCGCGGACACAATCTCTCCATACATCCCTATCCCGAGTCAATGCCCTCCAATCAACCCTGTATAATCAACTTCCCTCAAATCATAGCCAATGTTATTCTCCCTCTGGGCGCTTTCCCTCTGGTTTTCCCACAAGAAGCCTCCATGCACGTCTTTCACTCCCCATTCGTGTCACATGTCCTGCCCATCGCAGTCTACGAGATTTAACTGTTCTCATTATATCTGGCTTCCTATAAAGGCCATGCAATTCACTGTTTTAGAGTCTTCTCCATTCACCTGTCTGTTCATCTCTCTTTGGTCCAAAGATTTTCCTAAGAACTTTATTCTCAAATACTCGTAATCTCCTTTCCTACCTTAATGTAAGAGTCCATGTTTCGCACCCATATAATATAACTGGTAGAATAATAGTTTTATATATTTTCAGTTTAACGTTTTTTTAAAGGAGTTGGGAATTCAAAAGCCTCTGTAATGCATAATAACACGCATTTCCAGAATTAAGCCTTGTTTAATTTCCTTGTGCATCTCATTCCTGTTTGTAGTTATTGTAGGTATTTGAATTCAGCCACATCCTCAAAATTTCCCTCATTTGTCATTAGTTGTCCATTTCTATTATATAACTTATTTTTATTACTGTTGTTATAAAGACCATGTAGCAATTTTCTCAATTCGCTTGTCTGTCCATCTCTCTTTGGTCCAAAATTTTTCCTAACAACAAGAACATTAACTATTATAAACTCTTTTTATTTGGAGTATGTTTTAATTTGAGTATAAGTTATTGTATCGGGGGATGGAGCGAGATATCTTGTTGGAATTAATATAATTTAATTTATATGTGGCCACTGGAGCATCTTCTCGGTCCGTGAAATATTTACTATTGCAGACTGGGGAGCTGTTTCTTGTGAAGAACGGGCTACAACTTCACTAGAATACTAAACAAAACGCATAAATTATATCTGCAGACTTGCGGTTCTTTTTCTTCAATGAGTACACTTTTTTAAAAGAAGAAAGAAATAGCTTGTGTCGACGGTTCACAGAATTTTCGCATTATAAAATAAGTTGGGATATTGCTAGCATTTAAACTGCCTAATCGCATGTCACTATAGCTAGATAAATACACAAATAAACTAACAAAGTACACAACGCAGAAATTAGGGACAAATGCCATATTCAAGACATAACCAAATTTATTATAGATAGACGAAAATATTGGAAGGGTCATATAGAAAGAATGGAAGAATACCGGCTTGCAAAAAGAGCTAAAGAAGATATACCAATGGACGGGAGAAGAACAAGAGGAAGACCAGCCAAGAGATGGATAAACAGTGAATGCACATCCAATTCGTCATCCTCCGAAGAGTGATTTTGGGAATAAACCGAATGCAAATCCTACAAATTAAGTTTAAGAAGAAGACGAAGACTAACAAAGTAACTCTCTGACACTATAGAGCACATAGATTGATGGCCGTGCGGACATAAGCTCTCCATACATATCAATCCTGAGCGAATGTTTTCCAATCATTCCCTGTATAATTATCCTCCGAAATCATGGTTAATGTTATACTCTCAACTCATTCTTTACCTACCAACTGTGCGCTTTCCCTCGGGTTTCCACACAAGGAGTTCCCAAGCCCCTCTTTCATTCCCGATTCGTGCCATATGTCCTGCCCATCGCAGCCTACGAGACATAATTATTCTTATTATATTGGGCTTCAGATAAAGAATATGTAGTTCACTGTCATGTAGTCTTCTCCATTCGCTGTCTGTTTATCTCTCTTTGGTCGAAATATTTTCCTAAAAGTTTATTCTCAAATACTCATAATTTTTTCTTTTAAGTAAGAGTCCATGTTTGGCATCCAGATAATATAACTGGGAGTTCATTATTATTATTCAATGCCATCCCGTTGTCGTTTCGACATTCTGGTATTGTCTCCTGGCATGGCGTTATTGTAGTTCACTTCTGAGGTTGGGGCGCCTGGAAGGAGGAGTTACGCTGCCCCGATGATGTATGATAGGTGAAGGTGATAGTAATGACGCGCCAGGAGAGACCTTAATCTTAAACTTAATGAATATGTTAATGATGGTCAGATGATTTTCGGGGACAGTTTGGGCCTTAAACTTTTCTAACATTTGTCTTGCAGGTGAAGAAAAAACGCCGAAAAGCAATCATTCTGGAAACTCGTCCCGACCGGTGATCGAATCCGGGTCCGCTTCGTGACAAGACACACAGCGGTGAACATATAACTGGGAGAATAGCATTTTTATAATATTTTCATTGAGAAGTTGGGATAACAAGAGTCCCAGTAAAGGATATTAGCTTTAGTTTCCAGAATTAAGCCTATGTTTAATTTCTTTCTGCATCTCATTCCTGCGTGTAATTATTGTTAGTAGGTACTTTAATTGAGCCACTTCTTCAAAATTTCCCTCAAAATGCATTAATTCTCCTCTTCCATTATATATTTCTATGTGTGGTCATGTTTTAATATTATTGATGTTTTCTTCCAGTCCCTATTTCTTACTTTACGTAGTCTAGTGTGAGTGTTGGTCCTTAATATTTCCTTACTATCGCATAAAAATATTACATAATCATCATCATCATCATCATAAATTAACAGCTTATTAATGCGCACATACGACCCTTTACTCATTCTGCACTTAAATGATACATGCTAACCGTTGATCATCCGATCTGTAAGCACATGACTGGCAATAGGACTTTATCCAAGGTGGATGGTCCACAACAACATATATTTCAATGCATCAACAACTCAGCAACGGATCTCTGGGATCAACCTGCGGATGTAACAAAATTTCTTCTAAACAATACCCTTATGGACGTGGTTTAGAATAGCCTGGAATAAGACACACCACCACACAACTGAGTCCGCCGTGGTGGTTCAGATGACAAAAAGTGTGCTTTTTGACTGGTGCAAGAATTTTGTTTTGTATTTCCATTGAAAACTGAAGAAATACAGTGTATAAAATTCCAATTTATAATTACTCGTATGTGTTTATTTACCTATTTTACGTGTATAACATGCATATTTTACTTACAAATTCTACTAAAATAAGGTGCATCTTGCATATTGAGGGTAAAGATTATCGTCCTCTTTTCAAAGTATATTCACTCTCTTTTATCTTCCAAGTTCCGCATTCGATACCCTGTGGATTGAAAATATTAACTATACAATTAATTTAATTTATTTAATTTCTTCTACAAATTCCAGAAGAGACAAAATTAGGAATACTAAAATTAGAGAAATAATGGATGTTCAAACAGACGTTATACAAGTTACTGAAGATAGAACTCTGAAATTGTTTGGCTACGTAAGGAGCATGTAAGCTGACAGGGTGCCTAAGATGATATTAAATCTTGGACCTGTGGGAAACAAATGGAAGAGCAGACCAAAAGAACAGTTGGATCAAGGAGTATATCGGAGTACATTATTTTTCTTTTGATTGCGGATGGGCCCATGTAGGATTACGGAAAATACTTAGAGGCGTTTCATTTGAGCCCAAATTTCTTTAATTCTTTTGCTATGAGCCTGTTTTCTATCATCTGTCCAAGTTGTTCCAGTTTTTTTCTTCGGTTTGTTCTCTTGGTCAACTTGCCACTTATTCACCTTAATTTAAATATATTTCTGTTTGGGATATCTCCTTTAGTAATTCCTGCCAATTTTAAGTCCTTTTTGACTTCATCAATCCACTTCATAGTATCCACTGGAGCTTTACTTCTGTTTTCGTAGAATTCCATTATCTGTTTTGTAAGCCTATTTGAGTTCATTCGTTTAATATGACCATAAAATGTTAACTTTCGTTTTCTAATATCACTATGAATGTATTATTATTATTATTATTATTATTATTATTATTATTATTATTATTATTATTATTATTATTATTATTATTATTATTATTATTATTATTATTATTATTATTATTATTATTATTATTATTATTATTGTTACTATTATTATACAGAGTGTTTCAGAATAAGTATTACAGACTACTAGGGGTTGTAGAGGGGACTTAGTATATTAAGTTTTGTTAAAGAACCCGTGTTCGGAAACGTACCATCTCGATGTAAAATATGTTTGATGATTGAAACACAAATAGTTGATATCGTATGTCTTGTATTTCAAAATAAGTAATGCAGACTTCTAGAGGTTGTATTACAAGTGTGGTTCCACATGGTGACCCTATTGTTCGTTGCACAAAGTGTACCTGCGACGCATATTTTCACACACACGCCCCACAAGACCTGGTGTGTGCTCGATAATTTCAGCTGCCTCGCCGCTAGAATTCGTGCAACAAAGTATTCCTTCTACTCGATAGGTGTAGTACTGCCCCTAGAAGTCTGTAAAACTTATTCTGAAATACAAGACACACGATATCAGTCCATTGTGTTTCGATCTTCAAACTTATTTTACATCGAAATGGTACGTTTCCGGGCATGGGTTCCTTATACAAAATTTATCTACTGAATCCCCTCTACAGTAGAAGTCTATAATACTTTTTTCTGAAACATACTGTATTTGTGTTCTCCACTGACCAGCCATCGTGGTTGTACATTTTTCACTTATCAGACAAGGTTAATTAGTTGGTGAGCCCTGAACAAGCGCTACCTCTTGTTTTTCTTCCTCCCTTCAGATTACATAGGGCCCAATCCTTCCCTATAATTACTAGTAATAACAACAAAATTACGGGCTTACAAGATTGTATAATTAACGCATGCGTGATTTAGGTTTGAGCAGCAGAGAGTGTTGGGAACGGGGGGGGGAAAGGTTCAGCTTTATATGAACGCATTTGCCCTATCAGCTGGGAAAAGAGACGTATTACTCCCATTGCTACCATTTATAATATGTAGCGACGTGGATGCGAGGCCTCATGAATTATATGTTCTACTGTCTTCCTCTCTCAAGGCCAATCTTACTTTCACCGGCAGAATTCAAGTGACCTCTCCGGAATTGAGGAAATTGATACATGTGTTGGTAGTGAACTCTTTAACCTTTACCGGACGACGTTTTTTATGGTCGAGGGCGGAAGGTAAATTAAAAAAAATAATTAAGTTTAAGCAAATGTTATTAAATGCTGATAAAATTATGCAATTCCTTGTAAAACAACATAAACTTTGTTTTGTTTTGTTTTTTTTGTTCCTACCGTCACTGGTACACCAAACCGACATTTTCGTATTTTAAGTAAATAATGTCACTGCCAAAATGGCATAAGTCTCACTTGCCTTTTTAATTGTACACTTTTTCACTTATTATATATTAATAGGTGATTTTATGATAAAAGTATGTTCACAAAATACTCAAAATAATAGTAATAACAATAGGCTAAAAATAAATAAATAAAATAAATAAATAAATAAAGAACAAAACAAGAAGAGATACTAGATTGAAGTTTTATAACACATTGGCAGTTCCTACATAACTTTATGGGAGTGAAATTTGGGTAATGGACAAAAAATACAAAGAAGAATAAAAAGCGAAGAGATGAACTTCCTTAGAAAAACAAAAGGCTGCACAAGATTTGATCGGATAAAGATTGGTGTTATGCGAACAGAGTTAAATAGATATCCACTGAATGATAAAATCAAAGAATATAGAGATAACTGGTTTAGACACGTAGAAAGAATTAATCTAACAATATCACCAAACTCAGTTTTTAATTACAAGCCAAGAGGTTCGAGGAATGTTGGAAGACTACTGTGAGGCGAAATAGGCAATTTACCTAGCCCGTGAAGTGAATAATAATAATAATAATAATAATAATAAACAATAATAATAATAAGTGTATATATATATATCAGGTTTTAACAATGTTGACACATTTTTCCGATACCAATGATTTGTTTTCAATTTCGTTTTATAATAATAATAATAATAATAATAATAATAATAATAATAATAATAACAATAATAATAATAATAATAATAATAATGTTAAAGTGAAAATATATAAAACTGTTATTCTTCTAGTTATATGGGTGCAAAACATGAACTCTTTCTTTCAGGGAGGAAAGGGGATTATGAGTAGTTGAGAGTAAAGTTCTTATGAATATTTTTGGATCAAAAGACATGAGCAGACAGGTGAATGGAGAAGGCGACATAACAGTGAGATGCATGGTCTTTATAGGAAACCAGATATAATAAAAATAATTAAGTTTCGTAGATTGTGATTGGCAGGACATATGATACGAATGGGGAATGAAAGAGATGCATGGAAGCTACTTGTAGGAAAACCAGAGGGAAAGCGTCCAGTTGGTAGTCCAAGAATTAGGTCTGAGTATAATATTTATCATGATATAAGGGAAGTAGATTATACAGGGGATGATTGATAAACATTAGCTCAGGATAAGGATGTATGGAGAGCTTATGTCCGCACTGTCATGAATCTGCTGGTTCGATAGTGCCCGTAAGTGAGTTAGATTTTGATTAATTCTTTAAATAATCTAATTTGTAACTTTACTATGGCCTATACTTTCTTATGGATAATTAACTTACTGGTGTTATCGAACGCTGATGTTCATGGATACGCTGACATGAGCTCTCCATACATCCAAGTAAGAGATGATTAAATGTCCTCCGCTATGGTCTCGGGTAGCGTATTGCCCTATGACGCTGCGGGTCCAGGTTTGATCCAAGATCGAGACAAGTTTCCTGAGTAAGGTTTTTTCAGGTTTTTTCCCTCACATGTAAGATGTCACGAAACGTTAAGGCCCAAATGGTATACGAACATCATCTGGTCATCATTATCATCATCATCATATTCGCCTCATTAGATTAATTTTATCCACCGCTGTGGTCTCGAGGTAGCCTGCTGCCTTGTCACACAGCGAGCCCGGGTTCGATTCCCGGTCGAAACAGGCTCCTGGGTGAGGTACTTTTCGGGTATTTTTTCCTCAATTTTAAGACAAATGCCAGGAAGCTTAGGGCGCAACGGTCCCCTAAAATCATCCGGTCATCATCATCATCCTTATCATTATCATCCTCCTTCACCAGTGTGGAAAAGCAACGTGAAGCTACCACACCTATAATTCCCTAGTAAAGCTGCAAGCATAGCATGAAAATTGTATGATTGCAGTGAAATACCTGCCCTCGGGCAGAATTACAATGGATGGAGATTAAGTTTAGTTTAAGACCTTTTCTGAATAATCATTACCATTATCAGTATCCTTTCGTATATTGGGGCAGCGTAACCACGCCTTCCAGGCGTCCTAAACTCAGAAATGGGTTACAAGTACGCCATGCCAGGAGAGAATGCCAGAAATGTTGTAATGACAACATGTTGACATTGATTTTAAAAAAAATCAGTAAATCTCTGAACAATCCATCTTCGCAATTCATACTCACAAGGGAACTTTCAACCTTTGCTTGTCGAAACCTATATCGTGTGAGATCTAAATATGCCTTTCGCAGCTTATATGTATTTGGCTGCTGAACAATAACGTTTTTGTCATCTTATCGAAGGTATTTACTTCTTCTTCTGCTTCATGAAATTAGGCCTTTTGACCTGTTTTCACATCAAGTGGGATTTAATGAATCCTCCCATCTAGTAAATGGGCGTCCAACATTTCTATGTCCTATTGGTTTGTACTTTAGTAACAGCTGAGGGATTCTATCTGTAGGCATTCTCTTGACATGTTCATTACCAGTTGTTTCTCATGTTGTCAGTTCTATTTGTTAAATTAAAAAATATTTAAGTATTTTCTAATATCTTCACTTCTTTTTTTGTCCAAAATTGTCGCAGCCTGCTACTGAACTTAAGAACTTCATTTCTGCAGTTTCTATTTTCCTTCTGTCTGAACGGTTAAGAGTCCAATTTTCACTTGCATATGTTAAGACAGGCACTCGCCATAATTTTGTAAAATTTTAGTTGTGTGCTCCTCAAAGTTTTATTTTTCAGTGTCCGTCTTATAGTGCCACACATTCTGTAAAATCTATTTAATTTAATATTAATATCTTCCTTCTGGCAGTATGATACGTTGCATCCTAAATAATTAAAATTGTTCACCTGTTGTATTATACTGTTATTAATACTGATTTTACACCTCATATGGTCTTTCCCGTTGAATGCCATTACTTTCGATTTACTTTCAGAGATTGTCATATTGTAAGGTATTTACTAATGAATCTTTTTGGCGTTTATTTGATCAAAATCCATTTTTATGTTAATTAAATAAAAATAAAACTTAAAGATTTATATGATTTTCATATTTATTAAAATACAAATTCGTTACATATGTTTCAGTACTTTGAACCTTCTTCAGACCAATTTTATCACGATTAAAAATTAATTATATATTATATATAATAAGAAAATTCATTTGTAATCATGATAAAATTCATCTGAAGAAGGTCCAAAGTACTGAAAAAAGCTATAACGAATTTGTATTTTAATAAATATAAAAATCATATAAAACTTTTAAGTTTTATTTTTATTTAATTAACAAGGTATTTACGACTATATGTTGATATCATCCCTGTATCATATCTTGTAGTGGGATATACTCTTGGACATTTAAAGGAAGAGACACCCAGTGAGTTTTTTTTATAAATGTCAATTACATACTTAAGTCTCATTTATCCTAGAGATGCGTTTTGATGTACCAAGGCCCTGTCTGCCTCCAAAAAAAATGCAAAGTAAACTTATAACTCCAAAGGCCAATGATAATATATTAGGTTTAATTACTTGTAAAAGTATTCTAATTTTAGCGGATAAAGAAGGATTTTTAGAAGAAGAACGGGATTTAAGTGTTTCAGAAATTATAGAAGGATTAGAAAGTGGAGAATTGAAAGAAGCTTTTGGTTGTGGAACTGTAGCTGTTATAAATTATTTTCTGCATGGCACAGAAATCGAAACCAGAATCCAGCAATGCCAAACAACTGTGGGAAGCAGGTAGACGTCCCTGTTTGAATATAGCGTAGTGCAGTGAGGCGAAATGCGGCGCAGTGACTATTTGTTAGAGTTAGTCACCAAGTCATGAGTTGTATTACTTATCTGTAGATTAAATGCTAGATTTGGCGCTTAATTTTAGTGCCTTGTAATTAAAAGCGGCAGATATGTTTTTTAACTTGACCTTCTTTGAACGCTTCTTTGGGAGAAATTTAAAGGTAGTTTTCGGCGTGCATTGGTTGAAAATTCCTTTGTCAGTGTTACAGTACTTTATCCTCATTCATGGCCAGTTACCAGACGCTTTCCTTCTGGTTTTCCTACAAGAATTTTATATCTCCGTCACCAATTTTCCTTTCCTACCCTTCACAGTCTACGAGACTTAACTGTCGTTATTACACCTGGTTTACAATAAAGGTCATGGTTTTGGCTTGTTTAAATCTTGAAGTGGGCCTAACGCAAGGCTAAACATTGCTTGGTTCACTCAATTGTCGAATCACAATTGGTAGTTTGTATTCTTGATAGAGTGCGGCCGTCCAAGCTCTTAAACGGCCCTGCTTTAGTGGACTGTATTGATTTCATCATTTTTACTAAGAAAAGAACTCTGATGTGTATCAAACATACACTTTTATATGTTACAGGTAGGTTGAATGTGAATTCCTATTTTTACTCAATTTGAGCTGCAAGATGAAGCTCCAATAATTCCACAATATAGAAGGCCGCAAATACACTAATTCTTCCAGCACAACTATATACTAAAGTCCATCCTTTGGACATAAATTGATCTTAATAGATCTCTAAATGCTGATACTATACCAGCATAAACTCACAGACGCTTATAACACTAGCGATCTTTCGCCATGATTTTTCTAAGAGTTTAACGGTAGACCCCGTATCGGAACTTCCTCTACAGCTATAAAAGCATTGAAAAATATAATATCTTCACATTAAACATAATAGAGTGAAATAGTCTCCAGTTATGTAGCTCATTTTTATCTAGTTTTCTCCAGACATATTTGCGTTCGGTCTCTCTATGATCGAAATATTTCCTCCAAGAACTTTATTCTCAGATATTCGTAACCTTTTCTTGTTTCTCTTCCTTTCAGTGTTTAGAGCGAATGGCCTGTTTCCGTCTCATTTCATCTCTGTCTTGATCGTCCAGGATTTTATCATCATCTTGGTTTATATAACAGAATTATTTTCGGTATATCCCTCACATTGCTATCACTGAGATTCAACCGTTCTTATTACACCTGGTTTTCCATTAATACAATGTACCTCACTCATATGCAATGTTCTCCATTCATGTGTCTGTTGGTTTCTCTATGGTCTAAAAATTTACCTAAGAACTTTGTTCTCAAATTATATTTTCCCCTCCCTTAAAGTAAGAGTCCATGTTTGACATCCATATAATATAACTGGGAGAATAACAGTTTTATATATTTTTAGTTTAACATTTTGTGAGAGAAGTTCGGATGACAAGATTCTCTGAATTGCGTAATAACACGCATTTATATGATTGAGCCTATGTTTAATTTATTTCTGCGCCTCAGTCTTGTTTATAATAATTGTTTCCAAATACTTAAATTCAGGTAAATTTTTATTCTCAATATTTTATTATTAAGTGCCCATGTCCGTTATATAATAAATTATGTGTGAGGTCATATATTTAGTTATATTGTTGTTTACTTCGAGTCCCAGTTTCTTAGAGTTATTCAATTGAATGTGTGTTGGCCTCTATTGTCTCTTCGCTCTTACCTAACAATAGCACATTAATAGCATACTACTAAAAACTAAAATTATGGCTTTTCAGAGCAAAGTGCCAGTCAGATCAAAAATAGTAATCAATAATGAAATAATAGAACAGATAGCACACTTTAACTATCTTGGTTCAGATATAACATATAGCTATGATTGGGATATACATAATAAATTAAACCGATATCAAATTATGTGTGGCACCATAAGAAGAACCCTCCGAAAGACTCGAAGAGAAACAAAGCTCAGGTTTTATAAAATGATGGCTGTTCCTGTTCTTTTATATGGATCTGAATCTTGGGTGCTTACAAAAAAATATATCTCACACATTCAAGCCACTGAAATGAAATTTTTAAGATCCGTAAAAGGATGCACACGCATGGATAGATTTCATAATGAATCAATAAGAAATGACCTGGAGATATTTTCAATAGTCGACAAAGTAGAAGAGCACAAATACCAATTGAAAGAACATTTAGACAGAATGGACAATACAAGATTACCCAAAAAGATCAACACCTACAAACTACATGGAAAAAGATATTTGGCACGGCCAAGGAAACGATGGACTTTTGACCGGAACAGGTCGCATTGACCTAATCCTGGAAAGGAAGAAGAAGAAGAAGAAGAAGAAGAATGGCATGTACTGACATTGTTGTTATTATTATTATTATTATTATTATTATTATTATTATTATTATTATTATTATTATTATTATTATTATTATTTATTATTATTATTATTGTGAAATTCCAAATGCATACCTGACTTAAGTTCATACATTTATTTAAAAATAATTTCATGCCTTAGTTGTATAATCTAGGAGCATCCCTATCAAAGCAAAGCTATATGGAGTATTTACAACTTGATTTTTAATATCTCATTATGCTATTACTGGATGCTTAAAATTGTATAATTTAAGGATTATAGTCAGAAAATTGGAGTAGTGTTGTAAAATTTAAAAGACTTTGTGGTTTTATTGGAGATAAAACTCGTAGAAAAGTTTTTAATTACCTCTATTAAGTTTAATAGTTACTTCATTTATATTCTACGAATACCTCAAAGCAGACTTTAAAGTAAGGTGTTTTGCAAAAATCCTCTTTTTAAGAAGTCTATAATGCATTGAAATAATTCTAAGAAAATTTATGAAGTTTCGAAGTTAATGCTTCAAGTATTAATAGTTGAGAACAGTTATATATAATAGATAACTCACTGCAACTAACTTCATTTATTTAACTTTAAAGGTATTCCTAAATATTCCTTAATTTTGTATATTCGAATTTTCATTACATAATGTACTAGGTAATGCCTGGTTTGCGCTGCTATGCCAAATAAATTTAATATGATAGCTATGATTTAATTAAACCCAATTTTCTTGTTATTTATTCAACTAAAAATTAAGAAAAAAAATATATATGTGTGTGTGTGTGTGTATGTATATATGTATATGTGCGCGTTGGACTAGTGGTTATGCTCCTTGCCTCTGGTTCCGAGGGTCGCGGATTCAAACCCGGCCGGGGTCGATGGATTTTTTTAGGATGGAAAAATCCAAGGAGCAAGTCCTCCGGGAGGGACTTTAAACCGTGGGTCCCGAGTCTGAAGATTTTCAGGCTCGTAAAAGATCCTTAAGCCTGAATGAAAAGGTCTCTAAGCAAAATTTATCGAATTTACCCGTCTTAGTACTACCTTGGTTTCCTAGATGTCAGTATGAGGCGGAACGCTGGCCATGGACCACTCAAATGATATCTATACGAAAACAAGTGTAACTAAATTATTATGGTTGAAATTCTTCCATGTTAATGGGGAAATGGGCTTACAAGAAGATATATATATATATATATATATATATTATTTATTCAAGCATAGCATAGCATAGCATAGCACGGCGTTTATTTAATTTCTTTATATCAGATATATATATGCCTTTGTAGATCACGGTGGAGTAGTGTAGTCCTTGCCTCTAGTCCCGAGGAACTGTGGTTCAAACCCCGGCGGGGTTGATGGATTTTTATAGGACGGAAAAATCCAAGGAGCAAGCCTTCCGGGAATAACTTAAGCCGCGCGTCACGAGTCTGAAGATTTTCAGGCTCATAAAAGATCCTTAAGCGTCAATAAAATTCCTCTAAGCAAAATTTACTGACATCAACGTCCTACCTTAGTTGCCTGCTGGATGTCTCATTGGGTCTGTGTGTTGACCTCATGACATTCATGACATTTGTGAGTAACTAAGGTAACTAATTTAACTTGGCCTCTTGGCTGCTGACAAGGGAGATGCTATGGTTCAACATTGGGCTATGCCATCATACGTAGATAGTATGTATGCCTGTACCGAAATCAAGATTTCGATACTGGGATTACGTCATGCTGCGCAACCTATACGTCATCGCGTCTCCATTTCGTGTGTGATCTTTGTGAACAGTGCCAAATGCTCTCCTACCTACCACTTCCCTTCCTAGTACGCACCGTGTGCTATCGCGCATTCTCCCCTCTCCTTGCGAACTCTCATAAAAAGCTGTGTTTATGTACATCGGATCATCATCTGTTGAGTTAGCATCGGATTCTGGTCAATATAGCTCAGAAGAGCTAGTTTGGTTTGTTAGTCCTGTAGGCCAGGGTGGGGCCGCAAGGACTGTATACCCTAACCCTAGGCTGGACTAGTGTGAGTGTAATGTACGTATGTTTGTTTATATTATTTTTAGTATAGATGATCAAGGATAGTATTGTTTTCTTTGTAAACTAATTATTATTCATTTATTTTCAATGTTATATCTGACTGTCTTTTTGACTCGCATTAAACTTTAGTTGTCTGAATTATTTTAATTATGCTTATTCATTTAGTAGCTAGCATATGTCAGATATGAAAGTTAAAATTCCAAAGCTTACTCAAGCGCGTGTGAGTTCCTCTTTCCTTAAAGCTTCCACGATTATAGCTTGTATCTCACTGCACATTACATGTTTGAAAATGTACACTGCTCAAAAAAATTAGGGGATATTGTAGAATAACCTATTAAAACTATGTTTTTTGGAATAGTATTAGATGCAATCACTTTCTATTACTCTAAGATTGTGTAAATAAGAGTTTGAAGTTGTTACGTAACATCGGTACCACACCAGAGGGCAGTGTCTGTACTGTTGATGTGAAAGGGTGGTTCGGGGGTGAATGTTTTGTTGCTGTTTTTAAATCCAGTCCAGTTTTCAGTTAGTGAATGACTTGCCTTAGGGACAGTGATGCCTCCACAACGTGATTTACCTGAACCAATGGCTTGGAGGGCCATAGGAAGGATGGAAGCTGGACAGACACAACAAGAGGTGGCACAAGCCATTGGGCTGTCTCAAAGCGTGATTTCCAGACTTTTGAATCATTTTCAAAGAACATACTGTTCACAGAAGAGCCGGACAAGGTCGACCAAGGGCAACAACAACAAGGGATGACCGTTACCTCTTGTTAACAGCCCGTCGGAATAGACAGCAGAATGCAACTCAATTGCGAAATACACTTCAAACAGCAACAGGACGCAGGGTGTCAACTCAAACTGTCCCTAATCGACTGCATGGAAGTGGTCTCTATGCCCGTAGGCCCATGGTGTGTACCAGGTTAACTCCACAACACCGTAGAGATCGCAGAAACTGGGCGGAGGAACTTCGTGGGTGGAGGCATGCTGAATGGAGATCAGTTCTTTTTTCTGATGAGTCGCGATTCAATGTGGAATGTGATAGTCGGCGTGTATTCATCTGGAGAGAAAAAGGGACACGAAACAATCCAGCTTTTGTACGTGAAAGATCCCCATATGGTGGCGGTGGATTGATGGTGTGGGCAGGAGTCAGTAGTGGTGGACGTACGGACCTCTATGTCATCCAAGGTGGTACTTTGACTGCGGTAAGGTATAGAGATGAGATTCTCCGACCTTTTGTCATGCCTTATGCTGCTGCCATAGGCGATTCATTTCTTTTTATGGACGATAATGCACGACGCCACAGAGCTGGCTTGGTGGACGACATGCTGGAAGTGGAGGGTATCGAGCGTATGCAATGGCCAGCTTCCTCCCCGGACTTAAATCCGATTGAACATGTGAGGGATGCATTAGGCAGGCGCATTGCAGGCAGACCAGCACCTCCCACAACTATTCCAGAGCTGCACATTGCTCTTATGGAAGAGTGGCCACGTATCCCCCAAGAACTCATTGCTAACCTCATTACATCAATGCCACACAGGTGTGAGGCAGTGCTGGCCGTTCGAGGAGACCATACACCATACTAAAGAAACATTTTCACCCATGTTAATGTTGCTTTGTTTGTTTGCCATATTCGTAATCAGGATCTCTTTGACATCTGGTGTGGTACAGAGGTTACGTAATGACTTCAAACTCTTGTTTACATTCTTTTGGAGTAATAGAAAGTGATTGCATCTAATACTGTTCCTAAAAACATAGTCTTAATAGGTTATTCTACAATATCCCCTAATTTTTTTGAGCAGTGTATTAAGCAAAGTTGAATTAATCTTTGCCTTTTATGGGCCCGGGCAAAAATATCATAATTTGAGCAATCTATGTTTTCTATTCAAAATAGTTATCAACAATAACGTTTTGATCCAGCACCAATACGGTGCAATTTTTGGTAACATTGAGTGTGGTTACGCCGGTGCATGACTTAGCATATTTGTGCAAGTATGCGTGTGTCTGTGTGTCTTTGTGAGAATTTTGACGCCCTAGCGGCCGAATTCTTTTTTATCAAAACGAAACTCGGCATATGGAAATGAAAAAAGTAAAGTGGAGTTCGTTAACCAGCAAAATCGGACCATTGGGTGTATAGGTTAACCTGAAACGAAATTTAAAAAAATGCTGTAGCGTTTTGTTCCATGTTTCGCAACGAATCTTAGTAAGTGTTGTTAAAATAGCACGAGGAAGCTATTTTCCAAAATTCAGCAAAATCAGACTATTATACCTCTAGGGGCGGAGTTACTTGAAAGCCAAAATTTAAAATTCGTTATAGCAACCTCCATTTTTGTTTCGTCACAATATAGGTCTATAACATTCAATTTAATTAACCTTTAAATTTGGAATGTGTCCTGTAAGACTGATTTGATTTATTTAATACTTCTAACAGAGTAGCAGAAAAATTGTGTTATTTAAGGGAACTGGGTAGTGATTTACACATAACAAATTAATTTTATATCCAAAAGTATATTTCAATGTTTCTCAGCTTGTATTGCTGGTAACTAATTGAATATTTGTATAGATATACTCTGAAACTTTGTGCATCCAATGGTATAAGGCACAATTAATTTGTTTTTGTAATTACAACATGTTAACTGATGCCCTGTTTTCCAACATTTTAATATATATATATTTAATTTCAAGTGCACTTTTCTTCAATATTTTTTAATCAAATTCCTTGATTTAAAAAAATGTTAAATGAAGTCTGTTCTCAATTCTAAAGCCAAAGTTATTTAAATATTTCACTCATAAGGTCAATATAAATCTTTAATTTGATTAACTTTTTTGAAAAATATTTTCTCTATCTAAATAGTTTATTTGTTATGTCATGTGTGACGTATTTAAATAACTTTGGCTTTAGAATTGAGAAGAGGCATCGTTTAACAAATTTTAAAAATCAAGGAACTTGAGTAAAACATATTGAAGGAAAGTGCACTTGAAATTAAATATATATTTTTAAATGTTGTAAAATAGGCCATCAGTTAACATGTAATTACTTTAGATACAAAAACAATTAATTGTGTCTTATACCATTGGATGCACATAGTTTCAGAGTATATTGATTAGTTATCAGAAATACAAGCTGAAAAACATTGAAGTATACTTTTCGTCATAAAATGAATGTATTATGTGTAAATCACTACCGAGTCCCCATATATTTTTGTAAAATATACAACAGTATGCGATAACTAATCCGGTTCGATCGATGGATTTTTTGGACGGAAAAATCCAAGGAACAAGTTTTCCGAGAGGGTCTTTAAGCCGTGGATCCTGAGTCTGGAGATCTTCATGCTCGTTAAAGAATCGCAAGCTCTGAGCAAAATTTTAGACTTCATCAATCCAAATAATACGTTGGTTTCCTATTAGATGTCTCCTCGAGGCGGTGTAAAACCACGTCACTCGTTGACGTTAAAGGAAATGAGCGTAACAAACTATAACATTACAATATAAAGTGAAAATAGTAAGATAAATCCGATTGCTTAAGTCACAAGAAGATAAAACAAAACATAAGTACATTAGTCTGCTTGAGAACTTTCCACTAGCGGACCACTCGTTCCCTAGAGGCACGAATCTATCATTATGCAATACGTAATAACACTGGTCGATAGGAATGAACTATTTTTCATTCACAAGAATAAAAATATGAGATTTTAGAAGTATTTTTCATCCTGAATTTAAATATCATTTCAGTTTTTTCCTGTCAGGCAACAGTTTTCTATGATATTCATTTACATTTGTTTAAATTTTTTATAATTTTTAATAAAATCCACCTAACTCTAACTCATTCTAACTTACCTAAAAAGTGGTAGATAGTGATTTTCGGGTATATTTTGCATCTGGAACATCTCTCTTCTTGGTCCAACAGTAGTCAGCCAGTATATTAGAACTCCACTTGCCTTGGTACCTCTTTTCCATTGTGGAAATTTGCTGATGAAAACGCTCACCATGCTCATCAGAGACAGCCCTTAAATACAGCTTGAATAAAATCGCTACATATAAGGTAAAGGTTCCTATAACAGGTCAAGGAGAATGCTAAAATCAATTTTAAAAAAGTAGCTGTCTCAACTAAACTGTGCCTGATGAAAAAATTCTGACTATATATCTGAATTCAGAATGAAAAAATGCACTAGATTCACTAATTAGATTTCTTGTGAAGAAAATCTTGTCGACCAGAGTAATCTACGGTTATGCGTGTATTTTTTTTTCTCTCTCTCTCTCTCTATCTCTCTCTCCCTCTCTCTCTCCCTCTCTCTCTCTCCCTCTCCCTCTCTCTCTCCCTCTCCCTCTCCCTCTCCCTCTCCTTCTCTCTCTTTCTCTTTCTCTTTCTCTTTCTCTTCTCTCTCTCTCTCTCTCTCTCTCTCTCTCTCTCTCTCTCTCTCTCTCTCTCTCTCTCTCTGCATTCTGACACTTTTAAATAAGCTGATATAAAAAATTGGGTTTCTCCAATTTTACAAAATAAAAGTATCATCACACAACACACCATTTATTAATAAAGGCCAATGTTGACCTGTTTCGGTCTCAAATAGACAGGGTCTAAAAGTCGTTTTTGTGGACCTCCAGGTCGTCGTTATCCTCGTGTGCGATGCCGTAGAACTGCATTAGGGACTCTAGTTAGTGACATTCGGGATACATGTTGTAGCCATCTATTTATGTAGGTGGAAAATAAAAATACATTGTCGGACCAAAGGATGCATTCTCCTTCAGCGCTGCAGTAATTCTTAGAAAAGTTAATGCCTGTACTCACTCCATTCCACGCGCCTTCCTCCCACAACGTCAAACAGCAGCCACCTTAACTTTCCGAGTAGGGATGTTGCCAAACTTACCCCAATCAGTCTCATCACAGATCTTAAATATTGACTCATGTAAGGTTAATGATTACGTCTTCATATTTAAGTAGGTCTAATGACGCTGAATGACTTTTATTATTTGCTTAATACTATTTCTTTCACCTCTCTGTGGTACAGTGTTCATGTTGAGTTGATAACACTGGACTGTAAGTACAAAAAACACTGAGCAACAAAAACGAAACATTTCTTTTTTGTCTCAGAAAGTAAAATATGTGATTCTGATAGTATTTTTTCTCCTGAATTTAAATATGATATCGGTTTTTCTCCATCACTCAAGGTTTTCGAGAGCAGGAATTTATAATTTCAAACACTTTAATATTTTCTAGATTCGTAAATACACAATATTCGAACATTCGGACTCACCTAGAAAGTAAGAAATGACGATTTTCTGCTATATTTCGCCTCTGGAGCACCCCTCTTGATGGTACAACAGTAATCGGCCAGCATTTAGGATTCCATTTGCCTTGATATCTCTTTTCCATAGCTGAAATCTCCTGAGTTAGCTCATTCGGTTTTATTTTACAATAGGCAAATGGACGAAAAAACGTTTATTAAAAAATAATTATATAAATGTATTAATTGAAATTGAAATTCCGAATACATATTTGAAAACACGATAAAAAACTGCAATAAGTACAACTATTGGTACTCATGAGACAAAAATCATGTTGAGCAGTGTAATCTGTCCCCCAAGAAGGCTCATAATAGTGAATAGGTGGAGGGATGAAATAAAGGAGAGAGATAGGAATGCATTGAGGAAAATGATTTACCGAGGAAGAAAAGGAATTAGCGTTTAGATCGCATATCTTACGGGAGCACAGATCCCTTGATCAGACAATACATTCCGTAAACCAGTAAAATGAGACTATAAATTGGAATTGATGGTGAGGAATTCGGTTAGTTTAAGCAGTTCCTGCGTGACGGAATTTGTATTTTGATTTTGAGTTACTCTCTCCCGCTCTTCGCAGCGGTCTTACCTTAAAAATAATATTGTTTGGCGGCGGAAATTCTTGTTAAGTATATAAATCTCTTTTGCTGGTGATTTTGTTTTCGGAAGAAGAAAGTTGTCACTTTTATAAGAAATAACATCCATCACGACTTGCGAATCCCTACTTGTTGTAAAACACAATGTCTGTCTGTGACGTCATTATGGTGACAGAGGCGGTCTAAGCCGCACTCTACAAAATGTCCTGTACATGCGACGAATTCCTAACTGGGGGTTAAGGATCAAGGTAGGGTGGGAGGGTTGCTCATTACTGGACTAGGGAGACTAGGGGATGAAATGTAATTAAGGAGCAAACTTCTCCGCACTATTTTCTCCGCAATGTCTACCGTCTGTTTCAACAATTCAGTGCTACTGTTTTTTTTATGTTTTCTAATTTTCTGAGAGGTAATGCGGCCGCAATATCGGCTTTTAGGTAAACCTCAAAATTTTATGAGACTTTCACCACTTCACGCAAATGTCACTTTTGTTTAGCAGTTGGCTTATATTTTAGCGGATTTCAAAGGCATATAGGTATTGAGTTCTTCTGAAAATATTTTGACAAATTTCTACAAATCTTCATCGTTCCTACATATTGGACAGTGTGTGTGAGTGTATATATATATATATATATATATATTAATTGGACTATTAGTTTGTTTTATATCTATTTTCTATTATTATTGGACATTATTTTATGGATACGGACTGTCAAAGACATGCTGCCCATGCTACCCATATTCGTAAATAACATTGTATCCATCTTACATTTAGTCTAATAAAATCATTTATATATATATATATATATATACATATGAGATATAAAAAGAAAAAAATAATGCATGAACCGTGATTTTAACCCGAACACTCTAACTCTATATATGTTAGTGTGATACAAATATTGTTAACCAGGCATCCTAGTGCAAACAATAATCTTCCTTTTCATATATATACAATTTTATTCACAATCATAGGAAGTAGCGGGACGAGCCCGCAGTGCCAACTTACGGCTTCTATGATAAGAAAGCGTTTCAGTGAGAATAGAAGTAACTTTTTTATTCCATAAAAATATTTTGTTACATTTTTTGACATTAAGCATTGATAGCCAAATATGGCATGAAGAGAAAAAAAAATATATAGGCTATGTAGCCTATGATAAAGAAAGGTTTATAGGATTTTCCGCTTAAAATATACAATTTGGCTGCTGGCTCCGACATTTCGACATGATCCCGTATGCAAGAAAACAATAGGAACTTTTCATCATCATCAACAACATCGACATCAACGTTTAGACCTTTTTCCTTTTCCGGTTTAAAAATGGTCACCCCAGGAACCTTTTCATGTATGTATATATATATATATATATATATATATGTGTGTGTGTGTTATAATTAAATCTTTAACATTGAGCAATGCAAGCTTAATATGGTATGATAAGAAAAATAAATGCCTGGACGGGATTCGAACCCGGATCTCTGAGTCTGTACCTCAGCGTGATATCCATTACACTACCAGGCGAATCCAATTCAAACACTTATTTTTTTTCTTATATATGTATTATACTCTCCATGATTACTAGATGTCGCGAGAACACTGTCTTCACTGCCATCTAGTAGCTGACTATATCAAGTAAGCAAATTAAAGAGAATATATATTTTACTTTATAGCAGTGACGCTTTATCGGTCACTGCTATAAAGTAAAATAAATATTCTCTTTAATTTGCTTACTTGATATAGTCAGCTACTAGATGGCAGTGAAGACAGTGTTCTCGCGACATCTAGTAATCATGGAGAGTATAATACATATATAAGAAAAATAAGTGTTTGAATTGGATTCGCCCGGTAGTGTAATGGATATCACGCTGAAGTACAGACTCAGAGATCCGGGTTCGAATCCCGTCCAGGCATTTATTTTTCTTATCATAACATATATATATATATATATGTGTGTGTGTGTGTGTGTGTGTGTGTGTGTGTGTGTGTGTGTGTGTGTGTGTGTGTGTGTGTGTGTGTGTGTGTAATGTAATACATATCAGAGGCGAGTGGAGAAGACTACATCACAATGAGTCACACTTACTTTATGGGAAACCAGATACTAAAAGAATAGTTAAGTCTCGTAGACTGAGATGGGCAGGACAGGTGCCACGAATGGGAAATAAAAGAGGGCCCTGAAACTCCTTGTAGGAAAACCAGAGGGAAAGCCCCCAGTAGGCAGGCCAAGGATGAGTTGGGAGGTGATTTGAGGGAGGTGGATTATACTGGGGATAAATGGAAGACATTACTTGGGGATAGGGAAGTTTGGAGAGCTTAAACCCAAGAGGCTATGAACCTACGGGTTCGATAGTGTCAGTGAGTAAGTTAGTTATGAGAAGGATATAACCAGAAGAAATTAATAAAATAATTGGACAGTGGTTTTCCGGCACCCCCACCTTCATTACTTTAATGAGTTACACATTAAGTCACATTTTCGTATTTCATAAATATAATGTAATTAACTGATGACAGCTTTCTCCAATCACTTGTTTATGTTTCTCTTTCTTCCAAAAAAAAATCCGAAGTTACTTATTCTCAAAAAATATCCTATTTTCGCTTCCCTTGATGTTTCAGACCGTGTTTCGCTTATGCGTCGTATATATATATATATATATATATATATATAATATCACTAGAAGAAGAATAGTTTTGTATACACGGTGGAAGTAATATAAGTGCGCAGATTTTAAGTAAGTATTGCTTGGGTGGAATACAAAAAAAGTTTCAAGAATATTTTGTGTGGAATAAATATTTTCTTTTAAAAACTATGTTTTCTTTCCCTAAACCTTAAATGCCGCCTACTTCCATAAATACTTGCCTCACAGGTCTAATATGTATATAGAAAATTATAGGCGAAGAAAATGTATGTTCATTTCCTTTGCAGTTTTTCAATAAAATTGATAGTATTTGTGCTAATTAAGTGAACATTTCTGACATTTTGGTTTAAGAAATGAAGGGTATTGCAACGTTGAACTGCAAATAAGAGGTGTTTTGCAATTATCTGATCCCGGAACAGTTGTTTATGTCTCGTCACAAGAATCACGCGAATGTTAGATACGCTGTTGAAATTTTCAGAAAGTTAGGTCTGAATTATTTCATTAAAATGGAGTAAATTAGGAAATTAAAGAGAGAAGATGTGTTTGTTTTATTGTAATTAACACCTTCTTGAATTAGCGAACTTATATCACCGTAAATTTTCAGTAATAAAAGTTTACGTCAAGGCTGTAGCGTATCCCCAACCTTATTCAAGATTTACATATAACAAGCTTTAAATTATGGAACAAATAGTGTAAAGGTATGGGGATACCTATTGAATATACAACTATTTATTCTTTATTATATCCAGATGGTCCACCGCTGTGGTCTCGAGATAGCGTGCTGCCTTGTCACGCAGCGGGCCCGGGTTCGATCCCCGGTCGGGGCAGTTTTTCTGGGTGAGGTTGGGCAATTACCCCCCTTAACTTATTGGGAATTGATCGTAAAATGGCGTAGGCAAATAGAAAGTATCATTCTGGTTGAATTTTTTATCGGGGTTTTTCATCACCTGTAAGACAAATGTCAGGAAAACTTTAAGGCCCAAACGGTCCCCGAAATCATATGGCCATCCTTAGCATTATCATCATCATCATCATCACCATCGTCCTTCACCGGTGTGGAAAGCAACGGGAAGCTACCACACCTAAAATTCCCTAGAAAAGCTGCAAGCATAGCATGAAAATGCTATGATTGCAGTGAAGGACCTGCCTTCGGGCAGGATTACTATGGATATCCAGATGGCCAGATGGTTATTGCACTCATAGGAATAGTATAATAAATGGGATTTGAAAGTAAATTTACGTATATACAGAATTTTAATGTTTACACATCTTTCTGTGCCTAAAGTTTTCTTTTTCTTCTCCACTCGTCTCTCGCCATCCAGTCCATGTCCTCCAGTCCTCTTGCTTTCATCCCACTTCTTATTTCCTGCATCCACTAGTTTCGAGGTCTTCCTCTCCTCCTTCTTCAGGTGGACACCATTCCAATGTTTTCCTGGGCAATCTTTCTTCTTGCATTCGTTGTACGTACCCATACCAGTTTTTGCTTATACTGCATATAATCTACTATTGATTACCAATATTCATTTTTTCCCTTATGACAGCATTTCTTATTTTGTCTAATTTTGAACATCTAGCTGCTCTCCTCAAGAAATCCATTTCCATAAGTTTTTGTTCTAAGTTTTTGTTGAATTTCCAAACTTCAGCTCCATATGTGACAGTACTTCTCACTGTTAAATTATATATTTGTAACATATTTTTCCTGGCCATATGTCTGTTCCATAAGACTCCATTCATCTTTCCTGTTATTGCTCTACCTTTATTTATTCTGTTCTTAATATCACTTTTTTGTTTATCCTATTTATCTAATTTTACTCCCAGATACTCAAATTCTTCACATCCTCTAATATACCCCTTTTCATCTTCTAATATAAAATCTTCGGTTTCGGTTCCACATCCCATATAAAATGATTTTTTTATATTTATTTTCAAACCCCAGTTATCGATTTCCGATTGAGGGTCTTTCCACTTTTCAGCGGTTGCCCTTTTACCAGCCGGCTGCTGGCCCTTCACATCCACCTGTGTCAATCACAGAAGTAGATGATCAACAGCCAGTGTAGGGGTGACATGTGGTTAGCATGTCGAGTCCCCCAGCCGTTATAGCTGTTCCTCAACCTGGAGCCGCTACTTATTGTAGCTACCCAATTGCCTCACGATGCTGGGTGGGCACCGGTCCCATACTGGCCGAAATACCATGAGAAAATTTCTTCCCCCATGGAGACTCGAACCAGCGCAAGTCCCGTAGCTCTGCGCCAAGGCTTCCTACCTTAACCGCTCGGCTACGGCGCGGAAGTTATCGTATTCGTCCAATAATTTTCTGAACATAAACTCCATGTCTCCATATTGTTGAGCATTGTTGTTATCCGGTCATCCGCAAATAACAGTGTATATATTGTATCTGTCGATTAAGTAAATTTTAATAAATAATTTTATTTATCTTGTGATGGTGAAATTAAAGATTTAGTATTGGAAAATGGAACGGGATGTATCAAAGGATCTGAAGATAGTAATAGCCTGGGATCAAAATTAATTCAAAGTGTAAGCAAAAAAAAAAAAGACAAAATATAGAATTAAAAAAAGATAGATCTGTAATATCAATGCTCAACGCAGTTTTGTGGGATAAGAACATAAGAATTACAAATTTTTAAATTCATAATTAGAAACAGGCTTACATACGGTGCAGAAACTTGGCATTTGAATAAAATTTTGACTTTAAAACATATGTCTACTGAAGTGGATTGTTTTAGACACTCAACTAGACATTCTAAATTGGAAAAAAAAAAAGAGAAATACAATCATCAGACTAGAAATGAAATTGCAAAATTCAATATTAGATTTTGTGGGATCAGACATCTAGAATGTATGGTCATATACATAGAATGTCAGAGACACAATTACCCAGAAAAGCTTAGGAAAGATTCCACCTGGGAAAGAAAAGAGAGGTCGACCTAGATTTAAATGGATGTATGAGGTATGAGGGAGACAGGTCTGGAAGAATTAGAATGAGAAAATAGAGACAAATGGAGGAAGAAGATAAAAATTTAAAACGCTTTGGACACAAGAAGATTTTTTTTGCATTGTAAACCTGTTTATAAAATACATCACTTCCACTCTATTTTAAGTTTAAAGTTTTTTGAGAGATCTTTGGTTTACACGAGTGCTTGTAATACATAATAGCATGTGTTTCCAGAAGATATTCTACTAGAGGCTATAATTGCATGATACATTAGTAAAATTGCGCTCTAACAACATATAAACACTGACAACTAAAGTCGGCAATTCCTGAAAGCATGCGCGCAGTAATGCTTTTATGTTTTTTTTTTTTTTACTCTCGTGCAAAGAAGACAGGATGTTTATTTGCATTCGGACAGGATGAGAAACAGTACTGTTGCACTGTCGCCGAAATTGTTTGGATGTGGCAACAGCAGCGCTAAATCCCTTGGTGACTGAATTTAGTTTATGCCTTCCCTTCTGCTTTTAAATCCGTGTTTCTACGTAGGTCCTCTCCTTTTTGTTGTTACTTTCAGTAAATCTAGCTGATAAGTCCCTCTCTTGGTCCAGTATTCCACAGCCTGGACACTACACTAATAACCACCGGCAAACATGCGTAAATAAACATAATATATCTGAACGATGAAGAAAATGTTGAAGAGAATTTCCCTAAAACACATGGTTTGAATTCCAATGGCGGCTATTATCAGTTTCCTGATCTATATTGTCTGCCTCTATGGTTTCTGTCAGCTCATTTCATACTTGCCTGTAATCATATATATTTTAAAGAGTGTAACAGGACCTCACCGACAAAAGAAGGGATGATAGGCCATGCAGAGAGGATAATTTTTTGTGAAGGAACATATAGTCGCAAACACGTCGTTTATGAGTTATGTGCAAATGAAGGTATTTACTCGTAAGGGTCGGAATTGAATACAAACAATTGTACACGTATAATTTTATTGAAAAATACATGTTCTTATAATAAGTGTTCAAGCAATAAGCGTGTTGATGACGTCAAAAAGAATCCTGCCATGATCGGCCGTGCTGGCCGATCGTTGCTGTGACGATATCAAACATCACACAGGGTCTACTGTTTGAACACTTATTGTAAAAACATGTCTTTTTCAATAAAATGATACGTGTACAATTGTTTATATTGAATTCCGACCCTTACGGGTAAACAAATTCATCTGCGCATAACTGATAAACGACGTGTTTGAGATTATATGTTCCTTCACAAAAAATGATCCTGCCTGCATGGCCTATCATCCCTATCATTTTGTCGGTGAAGTCCTGTTACACCCTGTATATCCTCAACCCGTGTCCAACTCTGGGTCTGGTCGAGGGATGAAATGAGATGAACCCCTATATAGAGGTCTGTGAATGACAAGGGTGCCGGCCGATCACGCCTGACGCACCATCACAGGGACAGATTAACGAAAAAACGGGAGACGAACGAGAGAAAATCTCGAGAAAAACCTGCCCAAACTTCTGTTTCGTCCTTCACGAAACCCACATGGAGTGCCTCTAACCATAATGGCTGTTATTGTGGTCTTTCTTATGAAAGGTCTTGGCTATACGTTTTTTTCACGTCTAGAAAATAGTATTGCTCTTAAGAAGCAATCCTTGCTGGTAAACATGTCCTTTTGTGTGAGATTAATTTATTCGTTAATTCATTTGAAATAAATAATTAATCAAATTAATTTCACTTTTAACCTTGCCAAGAAAGTGGGTGCCCGATTTATAAAAAAATACCGTTAAGATACGTAACATTATCACTTAATTATTTAATAAAATTTAGGGGGTGAACCTAATCACCGGATCAGCGACTAGCGGAGAAGCTTCTGAATCATAGTGATAGTCCACTCGCAGTGTGTCCACAAAAATTGATATTTAGTTCGTGGAAAAAAATGTAGTCTCGTTGTCTTTTCTTTGTATTTGTTGTTTCAATTACCGTAAAATTACACCGAATAAGGATTTCGGTAGACCAACCTCATGGGCTAGTGGTCAGCGCTTTGTCTACTGTTCATGAGGTCCCGGGTTCGATTCCCTGTCAAACCATAGGAATTTTTCTTTAAAGGTAATTATTCCTGTGGTTGTCCATGGTCTGGAATTTAGGTTAAGTTTTAGGTTAAGAACTCTCCTGGCACTTCATTATCATTATCATCTATCATATCATCGGGGTAACATAACTCCGCCTTCCGGGCGCCCCAACTTCAGAACTGGGTTACAATTAAGCCAATACCAGGAGAGAATACCAGAAATATCGAAATGACAACCTGGGGTATTGAATAAAAAAAAAAGGATTTCGGTAAAATACAGAAACAAAAGACGATCGCATTGGTCATTGTTATAAGGTGCATTATTAACCAATCTCTAGCGAGATAACAATATGATTTTATATGAAAACTATAATAAGCAGGATTGTTAAATGGATACTGAAAGTTCATAAACAGACCCGTTATTTTTAAATGAAACGTTGTTTGTTGAAACAAAAAATGAAACAATACGTTTAAAAATAAATATAGATTTTCTTAACGCGCATTTTGGCCAATTTTATCAAAGATAGGTGAAAGCGGAGATCAATTGTTAATAAGTAAGGGGCGGATTCCTATTACATGTCATATTTTTACCAAAGCCTATATTCTAAGCTTCAAGTAAGTAAAAATATTTATATATGCTTTATTATTAAAATTAAGTGATTTTTATTGGGTCTTAAAAGTCATATTCTCACTTTTTCAGATCTTTGGTCATATTTCTGCTTATTTCTATCATAAAGTCATATTTTGGGTTTTTTTAATGGCCTAGTCATCAGGCGATTGGAAATAACCAACATTGTAGCTGTACAAAAATCGTCAGTTTTCACAGTTCACTTGTTTGAAGGTTTCTTATAACAGGTAGCAAACGTTTGCATTGGACAATAGAAGAAGATTTCCTTATGATACAATTGATAATATATATAAATGAACAATTAATATAGTATGGGTAAAAAATTCATTCAGTTATAAGGTCATATTTGTTGTCTTTTTAAGTCATATTTTCACCTTTTTGGGTCATAAATGCATGCATATTTTCCATTTTTTAGGTAATAAAAATGCGCCCCTTATTAATAAGTATGATCTTATAGTTATTTATGTACCAAGGGTATTATTATGATTATGACCTAAGGGCGACAGGTTACCAGGTCTTGGCCTGATGTTTGTAAGTCGCACGAAGATAAAATTACTAATAATACTCGTGGTACATATATAATTTTATGTAGTACAGTAAGTATGTTATAATGACTATTTAACTCATGCCCCAAATGGGAGTTAATGACCAATCACATTTCAATGATTTATTATTTACAACCAATCACAGTCCTGTTTCGCCTAAAATTTACCAACTAAAGTTTATCATAATAAAGAAAGCACCTCCTTTTAACATTCTGAACAGGTCATAGCATTATTTTGCAGTGACTGACTCTCTAAGAAATACGGCTATCAGATTGTATATATAGTGCATGAATATCAGCAAAAAGCGCATGCGATAGATAGTATAAAAACATTTGTAACAATTGATTATACCACAAAAAAAAAGAAAACACTGTTTGCACTTTCTTAAACGAATTATTTTGCAAAAAAATATAATTGACATATTTAAACCATAGGACATCAATTTAATTAATTCCTATAACGTTCGTTATAAATTTTTCCACTAGGTTGCATTCTTACAATATTGCGATCCTTTGGCAATAAATAATATGATATGGTTGTAGTGATGAACAAAGGAAGAACACGAAGTGTACCAATCGTTTCTCTTTTGTTTTCAAACATCGCCGTTTACATTAAATATATAAATATTTTAAAATAACTATAGTTAAATAATGATTTGTGAGTAAATAGCTTAATTTTATTCGTTAAATAGTCCTAACAAATGCCACTCTTCATTTCCAAATTCTCTAGATAAATGCACTCCTCACTTCGTGAGTCGTGAATTTATCGATAATTTGGAAATCACTCGTGGCATTACTTATGAAAGGAAATGGTTATTGAAATGTGAAATGTACATAAGCAAATTCCTTGTTCGTCGCTTTTCTATATCCAACAATTAACTTCGTTGCTAAGAGACGTGTACCTAGGGAGTTTATTTATTCATATTCAATAATACATTTAAAATGGAAGGACATGTACGCTCGTATGTTTCAGAAGAAATATGTGAATTGACAGGATAAGTTGTATGTGTACAAAGAGATTCTATAAGTGAAAGTGGTGATATGAATATTACAAATGGTGAATATGTAGTTAGTGTGCGTAATAATGAATTTCACGGGAAACTTTTAACAACTGTATTTTCTATTTGAGTTCCTCTAAACAAATTGAAAATGTATTTATGAAGGATGACTTGTATTTAGTTCCCGTAACATGAGTTTCACGGGAAAATTAACAAATGTAATATATATTTAATTTCCTTTACAGACTAAATTGTGTTCAATAGTTAATTTTGTTAATTAGAAATGTTTAATTGCTGTAAGTAATATTTGTATGCATGGTACACTTAATACCCGCGCTGGGGCTTTGAAAAAAAATACCTGCGGAGGTATTATGAAATAAATAACATATACCGTATCTTAGCAATAAACCAACAATTATAAAGTATTAAGACATAAATTGTTTTATTATTCCATAAATACATATGTTAGCTTGAAAAATGAAGTTTCTTACTCGACCAATGTATCATCATGATGCATAGAATGGGACTGAAGCTCTAATGACCGGAGAGGTTTGTATTTAAAAGAATAGATGAACCTATTATTTTGGCAATACTTACTCATTACCTCAGTTATACTGTATAATAGGTAACATGACACTGATTCCTGGGTTTGAGGTTCATTCTCTGCTAGTTCATTGCCCTGATTGAGTTTTGGGCCGTATGTATACCGCTTGATCATTAAGAAACAATGGTTCTTATAATTGCCAAAATTTTAACATCTCTGAACACATAAAACTACAGTACTCATGGTAAATAAAAAGTGAGGAATACAACATTATAGTCAAATTGTAACTTCGATGCACATTTTTCACGAATCTTTGTTAAAACTAGTTAAACTACGGGTTAAGAAATGCATAATTGCATCATTTATTTTAAAATTATCAGATGTAAAGGAAATTAATAGTAGCAGAAAAATTGACTATTTGAGAAGATTTACTAGGATATCAAGAAGAGAGAAAATTAGAAATGAAGTTATAAAAGAGAACATGAATGTACAAAACTCAATTTTAGAATGTATCCATCAAAAGCAACTAAAATGGTACGGGCATATTAGGCAAATGGAGGATGAAAGATTACCAAATAAAATAATGGAATGGACACCATCAGGAACAAGAAGGAAAGGACTACCAAATCTCACGTGGATTCAAAGGATTAGAGAAACTTTGAGGGACTGGAAAATAGAGGAAGAAATGTTTTATAATAGAAACGAATGGAGAAAAATTATAAAGCGAAATTGAAGACAAATCATTGGTGCCGGAAAAATGTATCAACATTGTTAAAACCGGATATATATATATATTTTTTAATGCATTATTATCAATTTTTGCGTTTCTTCAAACATCTCTATGGTCTCAAGTTAGCGTGCTGCCTTCTCATGCAGCGGACTCGGGTTCCATTCCCGGTCCGGATAAATTTTCTGGGTGAGTTTTTTTCGGGGTTTTCCTCACGTGTAAGACAAATATCAGGGACCTTTAAGACTCAAACGGTCCCCGAATACTAATTGGCCATCATTAACGTATTAGCCTCATTGGGTTTAGTTTAGTTTAAGGCTTCTCCTTGTTATAGTCATCATATTTCATTTAATCGGGGCAGCGTATCCCCACCTTCCAGCGTCCCAACCTGAGAAGTGAGTTACAAGTACGACATGCTAGGAGAGAATACTACAAATGTAGTGATAACCTAAACTATTTTTATACAATCTATATACATACAATCTATATACATACATTACTCAGCATTATCCAGTCTTTCCTTAACTTAGCCTTCCTTTTTGTATCATCTGATGCCTTTTTCTGCCTCTAACCTTCTTTCCGTTGACCATTTCTTCTAGGGCATCCGTCAGCAGGCAGTTTCTTCTTAGCCAGTGACCAATCCAATTTATTTTCCTCTTCTTTATGAGTTCCAGCAATATTCTTTCTTCACCCACTCTCTAGCACATCTTTATTTTTTATTTTCTCTGTCCATTTTATACGCTTCATCCTTCTCCATATCTACATCTCAAATGCTGCTCGTCGCTTTTCCTCATTCCGTCGTAATGTCCAAGTCTCTGCACCATAAATGCTACACTCCACACAAAGCACTTCACTAGCCTCTTCCGTAATTATTTTGCCAAAGGTCCGCAGAAAATGCTTCTCTTATTGTTAAAAGCTTCTTTTGCCATTGCTATCCTCTGTTTTACTTCTTGACCGCAGTTCATGTTACTCTGTACGTGTATTTACATTTGGGTAGGATTTTATGGAGAGCTCATATCTGCTTGGTAACGAATATCTGGATTTAATAATAATAATAATAATAATAATAATAATAATAATAATAATAATAATAATAATAATAATAATAATAATAAAGAAAATATGAAATGCACACAACGTGCAAAGAAAATTTATCTTAGTCACTGCAGAGTTTTCCAACGATTCTGATCTCATCCTTCAGTTATTAACACATATCTTTCACACTGGTCGCCACATCTAACACACACACAATATGGGGCGGGCTCTGGGTGCTCCATAGCTTGTGGTGAAACCTATGAACAGCGAACCTTGTCACCGTGTAGCGTAATTCAAATCCTCCGTGAGTCCATTCACGGTTTGTGTTGGCATCAGTAATGTAGAATTGTTCCCATATTTTGCATTTCCTCTTGTGGAGTTCATGCAGGAGGTCCAGGTAAGCTAATGTCACTAGTAGTAGGAACTTCAGTCTCTTCTATTTAGAAGGGCTCTCTGGCTGACTCATATACAAGTCGCAAGGGTGTGTACTTGGAGAGACAGAGTACCCTCTTTAGGTATTTGGTTTTTAGCTCTATTTTTTTCGAGCTATTTTTTAAATGGGCCCATGTATTCTCCAGTCGATAAAAATAGATATAATAATAATAATAATAATAATAATAATAATAATAATAATAATAATAATAACTTTATTTGACCTGCCAGAGTTAAGAACTTAAGATCTTGTCTACCACTCAACCAGGTTAAAAAATACGAAAATTATTCTTATATCTAAATCACAATTAATAAATTACACGTGTGTCTAAAATGTAATTATTATTTACAAAATATTGTGATTTAATATAGATTTAACGAATGAAATATAAAATGTACAAGATGGAAAGATAAGAAATATAATATTAATGACATTAGAATAAATTTAGTTATCGAAAAAAAAATTAACAACAGGTAATTGTATAAGCGTCACTTAAAATTGTCAAGAGCGCGCTAACCCCTGAGGAGAAAATTCCAGGTGCGGCAGAGGCTACTGCGAAGGAAGTACAATCCAGACACTGATTCTCCGGCCCTGACATTGTCACGACAATGTTGCCAATATGGATATTCAGTGGGAGGGGCCGCTTTATGTATGCGGTTAGCAGACATACATGTGACAACATCTCAGCAATTTCAAACTTTACTAACGCGCTCTAGCTGCGTCAAGAGCAGTGATTGGTTGTGACAGCATCTACTCCCACCCAACTGTTCCCTTATTGGCAGTAGAGGGTAAGTTTCTCATTTTATCCCTCGCACATCCTAAACGTCAGAGCCGGGGATTCAGCGGTGTAGGTATAGAATAAGACGAAGTCCTATGAAAAGGTGTTGTTAGGAGACTTATCTTGTGTCCTAGTGTCAATAATGTGGAAATAAGATAACTTCTTAAATCTGGACGCCAGATGCTAGGATTTGATAGTGGTAGTGAGTTTTATGATGATGATGATGATGATGGTAATAATAATAATGATAATAATAATAATAATAATAATAATAATAATAACAATAATAATTGTTTTCTTCTTCCTTCCAAATATTAGGCCAAGGCCTGTTACGATCCTATAGAAAATTTTCCCTCCAGCGTTTCATAGGACGGCCCAGAGATCTTCGTCCTCTTGGTTTATATATTATAAACAGCTTTGGGGATCCGATTTGAACTCATTCTTTCAAGATGGTGTTTCCAATTTAGTTGGTACTGTTTATATATTCCAAAATTGGCGTAGTCTTCAATTCTTTTAAGGTATCGGTGTTCCTTTTCCGATCCCATCTCGTGTAACGCGTTGTTCTGCGCATGAATCTCATTTCACAAGCCATTATTCTGCTTTCATGTTGTCTTTTTTGTGTCCTAACTTCGCTACCATAGGTCAACACTGGTCTAGCCAAAGTGTTATATAAACGTAATCTGGTGTTTTTTTGTGCAAGAGATGGTTTCATAACTTGATTAATAATCCCCAAACTTTTATTGTAACTAGTAATTTTTCATGGATATCCTTTTCATCCCAGATAGAGAGATAATATCCAAGATATTTAAATTGTTTATATTTCTCTAAAATTTTATTCTGGAGACATATTTTACTTTGTATGGGGTCCTTCCTATGAAATGCCATAATTTTAGTTTTGTTAACTGATATTTCCATATTAAATTTGGCAGCTATTTTTTTGTAAATTATAAATTAATCGTTGGAAATAATTTTTGGAAAATGCCAGAAGAGCTAAATCGTCTGCAAAAATAGCATCGAGTTTGTGGTTCCTATTCATGTGTATACATTCCCGTTGTGTTTTCCTCCATTCGTTTATTGTTCTATTCATATATATCCATCCATAGTAATTCTGCCCGAAGGCAGGTCCTTCACTGCAATAATAGCATTTTCATGCTATGCTTGCAGCTTTACTAGGGAATTGTGTAGGTGTGGTAGCTTCCCGTTGCTTTCCACACCGGTGAAAGATGATGGTGATGATCATGATGATGATAATGATAAGGATGATGGCCATATGATTTCGGGGACCGTTTGGGCCTTAAAGTTTTCCTGACATTTGTCTTACAGGTGAGGAAAAACCCCGATAAAAACCTCACCCAGAAAAACTGCCCCGACCGGGGATCGAACCCGGGCCCGCTGCGTGACAAGGCAGCACGCTACCTCGAGACCACAGCGGTGGACTTCATATATATATATATATATATATATATATATATATATATATAATGAAAAGCACCGGGGAAAGTCCACATCCCTGTCTTAATAATAATAATTAATAACATTTTGTAGTAATAGTGGTGTTAAACTTAATAAAAGCAAAATTGTAATGGTAAAAATTTTCTCACCCCTGCGTTATCTCACAATGGGATGCAGGATTTAATGTTCTTCCATTGAGAAAGTGTTCATTCTTTCCATGTGAATGGTTCCGTCAGAGTTGAATAGAAGAGAACGGTTAACCATGGATTCCTCTAAGTCACTTTGTTTGCAGGCCAGTAAATTATTATTTGAAAGATCGCATCCAACAAGAAACGAAAGAATGACATATGTTTACGAAGAACCTGTACAAATCTCCAATGATGGATTGCGGACAATGTGATAGTGATTGATTGTGCATTTGATGTCTTTTCTAGTACTCGGTATCATGGAGATAGGGCTGAAGAGGAAAATAAAAATTGTCAGATGTAATGCAGACACAAAAATGAGTTTTTCGATTCATGCCAAATGTTAGCATGCGTTCTACTCATTTTAATAATAATAATAATAATAATAATAATAATAATAATAATAATAATATAGTGATAATATTAACGTTATAATGAATGTTGTAGTAATAATAGTTATAATAATAATAATAATAATAATAATAATAATAATCATCATCATAATCATATTAGGAAGACGAAAATTGAAGATTGATTGCCTAGCATATGCTGATGATCTAGCAATCTTAACCCGTGACGTTGCAACAGCACAAAAACAGATTGAATTATTAAATGACATTGCAGAGAAAGTTGGTCTGCAGATTTCTTTTGAAAAAATGGAATAGGCTATAGGCCCCTATTTAATGCAATAAACAAGCACCAAAATATCTGGAAACCAAATATGGAAAAACTAAACGAGTTTCACAGTTTAAATATCTTGGTGAAATAATTCAGGAAAATGGAATTGAAACTATAGCCAATAAAAGTAGATGCCAAAAAATGGAAACAGCATTTCGGCTTACTCACAACACTTATAATAAAAAAATGCATATCTTTACATACAAAATTACAACACTATAACACTGTAATTAAACCAGAGTGCCTCTATGGAGCAGAAACATTAATTTTGAACAGAAAAAAAGATATTGAAAATATAGTGAAAAAAGAATGCAAAATTATAAGAAAAATTTTAGGTCCACAAGTCATAGATGAAGCATTTAGACTCAGAAGTAAAAAGGAAATAAAAAAATATATACAGACATTCATAGTGATATTAGAAAACGAAGGTTAAAATTTTATGGACATATTAAACGAATGAACTCAAATAGGCTTACAAAACAAATAATGGAATTCTACGAAAACAGAAGTAGAGCTCCAATGGATACTATGAAGTGGATTGATGAAGTCAAAAAGGACATAAAATTGGCAGGAATTACTAAAGAAGATTCCACAAACAGAGATATATTTAGAATTAAGGTGAATAAGTGGCAAGTTGACCAAGAGGACAAACCGAAGAAAAAAACTGGAAGAACTTGGACAGATGAGAGAAAACAAGCTCATAGCAAAAGAATGAAAGAAATTTTGGCTCAAAGGAAACACCTCTAAGTACTTTGCGTGGTCCTACATGGGCTCATCCGCAATTAAAATAATAATAATAATAAAATATATATGTAGTCAATATGCCCATTTCACCAATTAATGTTTTAAAATGGTCAACAAGTTTCTACAGCCAAGCTGTCATTCTCAAGACCAGATATTGACTGGTATGTTCAATATCTGGTCTTGAGAATGACAGCTTGGCTGTAGAAACTTGTTGACCATTTTAAAACATTAATTGGTGAAATGGGCATATTGACTACATATATATTTTAATATTATATCACCAAGAAGATCACTTGTGTATTAAATAATAATAATAATAATAATAATAATAATAATAATAATAATAATAATAATAATAATAATAATAATACAATAAACCCTGTCTATGGAGGAACATGACGGTTCCTTAAATATATTTCCGTCTTGGCAGTTTTCCTTCTTATAAAGGGTTCCCAAATTACAAACTTGAATTTTCTCTCGCAGTGTAAGGATTTTACATACACGCTTTAAAGACATAACGTATTGAACTGAAATACAGACAACGTAGTGTATGTAACGCAGCTCAGTTTGCACGGCAGTACAAAACAACTTTATACACAAAAGCGAGAAGGAACTCAACTACAGGAAGGCTTGAAGAGTTTCCCAACTCCTTCGCAGGTTACGTAAGCAGGCAAGGAGAAACGAGTTATTCCCCGCTGTCACTCATAAGCAAGGGTATCCCCGCAATACAATGGAAACCCAAGAAGGTAAAACGATATAGTGCAGAAAGCGTCTTATGCAAAATGTTCACGTGTGGTCATTAATATTGTAATTAGAACGTGCTTAAGAATAATATTCCGTCTTAATGAGGTAAACATTAACAATTGGTACTTTAAAAACCATTCCGTTTCCGCGTTATGAAGATTTCCGGCTTACACAGGACGATTTTACATATAAATTCGTACCATTCTGGAGATTTTTTTTTTCCATCTCTACTGGTTTCCTTCTTATAAAGATTCCGGCTAAGGCAGGTTTTTGTAATAATATAAATGTTACAAATATATAATTAAAAAAGTGAGAAGTACTGTCACATGTGGAGCCGAATCATAGAAATGTAACAAAAGCTTAAAATCAAAACTAATGTCGATGGGAATGGATTTATTGAGGAGAGCAACAAGATGTTCAAAATTGGAAAAAAAAGTAATAAAAAATAAATATTAAATATTCAATAGTATATTATATGAGATATACTTACTCTTACTCACTGGCACTTTCGAAACCGTAGGTTCATGGCCGCGCGGACGTAAGCTCTCCATATATCCCTATCCTGACCTAATGCTTTGCAATCATTTCCTGTATAATCTACTTCCTCCATATCATAGTTAATGTTATTCTCCCACATCATTCTTGGACTACTAACTGGCGTTTTCCCTCTGGTTTTCCTAATGAAGCTTCCATGCACATCTTTCATCCCCCATTCGTGCCACATGTCCTGCCCATCGCAGTCTACGAGACTTAACTATTCTTATTATATATTATATAAGATATCCATCCATCCGTAGTAATTATGCCCGATGGCAGATCTTTCACTGCAATCATAGCATTTTCATGCTACGCTTTGCAGCTTTACTAGGGAAATGTAGGTGTGGTAGCATCCCGTTGCTTTCCACACCGGTGAAGGATGATGATGATGATGAGATGATTATGATAAGGGTGATGATGACGATGGCCATATGATTTCGGGGACAGTTTGGGCCTTAACGTTTTCCTGACATGTCTTACAGCTGAGGAAAACCCCGAGAAAAACCTCACCCAAAAAAACTGCCCCGACCGGGGATCGAACCCGGGCCCGCTCCGTGACAAGGCAGCACGCTACCTCGAGACCACAGCGGTGGACATGTAAGATATAAGCAACTAAATTGGTATGAGCATGTATGACGAATACAAGAAGAAAGGTTACCCAGAAAAAACTTTGAAATTGGTGCATCTGGAAGAAGAAAGATACCTCAAAACTCATGGATGCAAGACATGAGAACAGGAATGAGAACAAGATGACAAGAGTGGAGGTTTCTCGCAGGGTCACACACACACACTCACTCACTCACACAGTTGACGTCTGATTCGTGGAATGATCGATTTCTGCATATCCAAATTGACAAAGTTCCTGTTTTATGTCGTTCCATAACCGGTTCGTCATGACTAGCGATGTGCAAAAATTCTCCAGATATTATTCCGCTTCCTCATTCTCTAATCACGTATCTTCTAATTTTGAGTGTAGAGCAAGATACATTTCATTCTGAATTCTTCAATTAAGAACTCTATACGAGTGAGTAAATATACCAGACTGGTTCTACGGAATTATATAGTAAGGTTGCTCTAGAACTGTTTTCGAGTGGGGCATTCTGTTTTCAAGTGTTTGTGTTCACTTCTGCTTTATTATTATAATACCTAAATATATGCAAAAATACAAGGAGTACGTCCTCCGCGAAGGACTTTAAGCCGTGGGTCCCGAGTCTGAGATTTTGAGGCTCGTAAAAGATCCTTAAGCCTGAACAAAGAGACATCTAAGCAAAATTTAACTATCTCAAACATCCTAGTAATATATTAATTGCCTGCTAGATGTCTCAATTAGTCAGTGTGTTGAGCGTACGCCACTCATGGCATCTTTGGGCAAATAAGGTAACTAAAAAATGAAACTTGGTATTTTAACTCCTGACAAAGGAGAGATTATGGCTCGACAATGAGCAATTCCAATAAACAGCATACAACAATATATGAAGGGGCATATAGCACACTGATGTAATTCATTTTTTCTTCTATCTATCTATCTATCTTCGGGTTTTTACAGCTGCTGCCGTCTTCCCGTGCCAAACCTCCAAAGCCTACGGTCTTGGGCATCTTCGATGCTTAGCCCTCTAGCTTGCATTACTGTCTTCATGTTTTCCTTCCATGTTAACCTTGGTCTTCCTCTTTTCTTCTTTCTATTCGGATGCCATTCATATAGTTGCTTCGGCCATCGCTCATCTTCCATTCTTAAAACATGTCCTAACCACTTTAATTCCTTTTCCTCAATTCTTTCAATTATGCTTTCTTCTGCTTCCATTATGTTTCTAATTTCCTTATTTGTGACACGTTCTAATTTAGACTTTCTGGCACTTCTTCGTAAATAATCCATTTCTAGAGCTATTAGTCTATTTTTGTAGTACTTATTGATTGTCCATACCTCACTTCCGTACATTGCAACAGATTCCACCAATGTTTTACCAATATATTTTTTTGTGTCTTTCCAAATATGCTTATCCCACCATATGGAATTTAATGATGATATTATTTTGCTACTCAATTCAATTCTATGTTTTATGTTCTCTTTTCCTATACCTTCGACGTTATCCATAATCATTCCCAAATATTTAGTTTGTTTCACTTGCTTTATTTGGATTCCTTCTTCCAATATTAAATTTTCTCTTTCATTGCTATTTATTGCCAGATATTCTGTTTTTTGTAAATTTACTGTGAGACCCCATGATTCATCATTTTGGAAAAAACAGTGCGTTATCAATAAGTGTACAAAGAATCAAAGTAGCATATTGTTGCCAATCATGAATGTATTTGTTATCCTAAGTGATGGTATTAATTGTTGATGTACTGCAATACAATATGCAATTTCTTCTTTACTACTGTGTACTTTACTCATTTTTGTAAAATATACTGACACTACTATGCCATATTTCCCTTCATATATTATAAGTTGAGCTCCTCAGGACAGTCTGCCCTCCCAGTCTTAAAGAACTACATTGTCTGTTGATATATCTGAAATACAATATGCAGTTTCTTCTTTACAACTGTGTACTTACTCATTTTTTAAAAATAACAGACTTACACCACTATGCCATATATCCCTTCATATACAGAGTGTTCCATTCAAACCTCCCACATTTTAATTAATCATAACGAACAAAGTACAGTATGCGGAATTATGAAACAGAAACTCAAAGAATTTTCATTTCCACACAATAAAATATCTCTATATGTGCACCATTAGTAGCAAGAACAATATGAAGTCTGTATTCGATTTCGTGACACGTTCTGTCCAACATGTCCACTGTTGTATTTGTGTCAAGGATACGGGTTCGTAAATCATGAAGATCTTGTACTGGAGTCGCAAACACAGGGTATTTTACATACAGAAAACACTTTGTGCTCGTTGCTAAGGAGTCACCATTTTGTTTTAAGTCATTATTGTCCAACATACGACAGATGAGTTAACTGCAACAATGAAAACAAACATTCTTTGAGTTTGTCTTTTTTTTAATATCAACCTCATTTCATAATTCCGCATACTTCGAGAGTTATGATTAATCAAATTGTGGAAGGTTTGTATGGAACACGGTGTATTTCAGGTCGCGTTGCTCAGGACAGTCTGCCCTCCCAGTCTTAATAAAGAACTAAAAAACTATACTTGCGTATTTTAAAATAACGTTGATGTTGAGATTGGTTGTTCTGCTACGCGTGGAACGGTTGCCATGGAAATCCAGTGCCAGTATGTTTTATCTTTTTTTTTATTATTCAACAAAGAACTCTCTTTTTTTCTAGTGGCATTTAAAATGGGATGTAAAATAGAATGAATTTAACATTAGAGATAAATGTGAATGGACTACACCCTCTGTTTTACATGATTATCTACTAAATTAAGCCGCCTCTCTTGTGACTACTCATGTCCAGCGAGCAACTTGTTCTGCTATTAACTTACAACTACGTCATTGTAGCTTCTAAATTGCTATGACAATATTTGTAACAGAAACTCTTTATCTTCAATCTAACCGTATTAATAATTATTTAGCCATAAGTAAAATGATTTAATTTTATAGAAAAATAATTTCATCTCATTATAGCATTTTTTTTTAATTTTACATAAGTTTACTAAGCCATTAACATATATGACTGTAAATGAGTGACGGCGTAAACATTTAATATATAAAAAATAGTGTTTGTTTCTTTGTTCGTTTGTGTTTTATGCGCGGCCATACCGTTGATCCGATTGTGATGGTATTTTTTGCAAAATGTTCAGGAGATTCCCGAGATGAACATAGGCTATAAGAGAGTTGTGGTACTCAACTCCTACACTCGTAAAATCGCCCTTCGTAGTGAAAAATGTGAAAAATAATCCCTTTTCACGCTTAAACGGCTTACACTGCCTAAAGCATAGCAAATACACAAAATTAATGTACACAGAATTGAATATCTCAAAAAACTCTACCAAAAAGCCCACGACAGCATATGTTTATATTTTACGTATAACTCACAATAGTCATTTTTGTCTTTCATTGATGCCAAAAAGATAGGGATAAGTAAATTCTCGGGCAAGCAGAGCAGCAGCATGGATAACTCGAAATAACGAATTTTGTCTTTCAGCTCATTTATGCTAAATACTTCGGGATACGTCGATTCCCGGGCAATGACGGGTAATCAGCACGGGTATCTAAAAATAACGATATACATTTATAATTATTTTTCCTTTCACTTATTCACCTAAACGTAAAAACACATCATATAATTAGGCGTAGCAGCGCATGCCGGGTATTAGCTAGTATATAATGAAATTAAGATAAATATACAAGGATTATGTCAATTGGTAAACAATAAAGCATGGAAAACATAATTTAAACGGGATCTGAGTACAATCTTGGGTTGGGAATTATATAACTCGAGAACATAGTTTCAAGATACAAATGAAATTCACAATGGGTTAAAGCAAAGAGTACGCACTATCTCCTCTACACCTATTTTTTTACTGTAGCATGCTATCAAAATTTTAGAGGCTGAAGTAGGCCTACAACTCAATAGTATTAATAAGCTTTTAGTTTATGCTGACTATTTAACTCATGCCCAAAATGGGAGTCAATGACCAATCACGTTTCAATGATTTCTGTTTTACGACCAATCAGAGTCATGTTTCACGAAATATTTATCAGTGTTAAATTTACCATATTAAAGAAAGCTCCTCCTTTCTAATATTCTGAACAGGTCTGACCATTATTTTGCAGTCACTGAGCCCACAAGAAATACGGTTACCAGATTGTATATATAGTGCATAGATGTCAACACATAGCGCTTGCAGGAGTTAATATAAAAACATTTGTAGCAATTTATTATACCACCAAAAAAATACAAAACTATAATAAAGCTTTAAGAATTATCAACCAAGTTTTTAAACCATCAAAAGTGCAGAGACACACAAGAATGAAAATCTATAAAATTCTCGCTAGGCCCATAATCTGTTATGGCAGTGAAGCTTGGACCATCAGAACTCAGGATGAACGTCATATTACAGCCACGGAGATGAAATTTCTGCGACGAACTGCAGGTTATAGCCTTCTAGACCACCAAAGAAATTCAACAATTGCCAGAGAGTTAAACATCGTACCTATATCTGAATACCTCTAAGAATATAGAAACAATTGGCTAGCCCATATTCAGCGCATGGATCGTCACAGAATACCAAAATAAATTCTTCACTACATTCCTCGAGGCAGAAGATCTGTGGGTCGACCTTTTCAGAGATGGCGGGAGAACATAACGGACCACTGGGCCTAATACTTGAAAGGACGATGATGATGATGATGATGATGACCAAAAAAAGAAACCACTGTTTGCACTTTCTTAAATGTATTTTTCCCAGGTAATAATCCAGAAAAATATAATTGTCATATTTACATCATACATCAGAAATGAATTAATATACAGTTTGATGTGTTTTTTCTCCACTAGAGAGCATTCTTACAATATTGCGTTCCTTTGGCAATAAATAGTATGATCTGGTTGCAGTGATAAACTAAAGAAGCAGATGAAGCGTACCTATCGTTTCTCATTTGTTTTCAAACATCGCCGCTTACATTAAATATATAAATATTTTAAAATAACTATAGTTAAACAATGATTTGTGAGTAAACAGCTTAATTTTATTCGTTAAATAGTCCTAACCAATGGCACTCTTGATTTCCAAATTCTCTAGATAAATTTGGAAATCACTCGTGACATTGCTTATGATAATGTAATATTATTGGGCGAAAGCGAGAAGATACTAAAGGCCAACACACGCACACTCTATTGGGGAACCTAATAAATTGGGACTGGATGTAAACATCAATAAATCTAAATATATGTTGACACGTAGAAATACATTAGATAATGCAAATGAACAGTTAATTATATAATGAAAAAATGAGGGATATATTGAAGAATTGGCTGAATTCAAATATACCGAGGAACAATACGTTAATTATAAATGGGAATGAGATGCACAAAGAAATTAAACATAGGCTCATTTCTGGAAATTCATGCTATTTCCTTTACAGGATAGATAAATGTGTGAAAATGAAGGGAACCAAGCTTTTATGGAACACTGTTATATAACAACAGCTGCTTTATGATACATTTTTAAAATTAATTTGATAGAGTAATGAATTTTTGAGTTTTAGTAAATGATTGAATAAAATGGCAATTAAACAAGTGGTGTGTAATGAATGAAGCCTGTCCTGGTAAAGCCTGCGCGAGTTTTGACGATTCTAATTCAATAACCGAGCTTAATACAATTACTAGCTCTCTCTCCGCGCGGGGAGCATCCACTGCCGTTCCTACACAAGATTCAATTTTTGGTATGTCATTATATCCACAAAACCTACTCGCTGTTTTACATCGTGTTTTCATATATGTTACACTGCTAACTGAACACATACTAATTATGCTCATTTATATTGACATTACCCCGCGCTCTAGTCGACTGTTTAAGGCATCATGCCTTGGTGCAGAGCTACTAGACTTGCTTATTTGAGTCCTACGAGTATAATGCGATTGGTATAGTGATGGACTCTGGTCGCCAAACGTTTTACATTTCCCCTTTAAGGAAGGGGATGCACAGCAGACCACCCCTACAGTGCAGTTATAGGACGATACAAAATGCCTCGATAGCGTAAGTGGTAGAGCACTGAAGTATTAATTCAAAAGCCCGGATTCAAATCCCCGTTCAGACGTTAATTTTTCTTTTCATGTTATATATATATAACACGATATCGAGGCATTTTGTATCGTCCTATAACTGCACTGTATATATATATATATATATCATACCATATTAAGCTTGCATTGCTCAATGTTAAACATTTAATTATAACATCGATAAAGCGTCACTGCTATAAAGTAAAAATGTTCTCTTTAATTTGCTTACTTGTTATAGTCAGCTACTAGATGACAGTGAAGACTGAGTTCTCGCGACATCTAGTATTAATGGAGAATATAATACATATATAAGAAAAATGAATGCTTGGATTGGATTCGCCTGGTGGTGTAATGGATATCACACTGAGGTACAGACTCAGAGATCCGTGTTCGAATCCCGTCCAGGCATTTATTTTTCTTATCATACCATATTAAGCTTGAATTGCTCAATGTTAAACATTTAATTATAACATCGATAAAGCGTCACTGCTATAAAGTAAAAATGTTCTCTTTAATTTGCTTACTTGTTATAGTCAGCTACTAGATGGCAGTGAAGACTGAGTTCTCGCCACATCTAGTAATAATGGAGAATATAATACATATATAAGAAAAATGAATGCTTGGATTGGATTCGCCTGGTGGTGTAATGGATATCACACTGAGGTACAGACTCAGAGATCCGGGTTCGAATCCCATCCAGGCATTTATTTTTCTTATCATACCATATATATATATATATATATATATATATATATCCATTCATAGTAATTATGCCCAAGGGCAGGTCTTTCACTGCAATCATAGCATTTTCATGCTATGCAGTTTACTAGGGAATTATAGCTGTGGATAGTTTAATTAATTCTTTTAATTTCTAGTCTACTAGATTTATTTTTACCCAAATTAATCACCTATTAGCAATAGGATTAATCCTACTACTTCCAACCACCTTCATTTCAATCCTTGGCTTACCGTTGCTTTCCACACCGGTGAAGGATGATGATCATAATGATAAGGATGATGGCCGAATGATTTTCGGGGTCTGTTGGGCCCTACGCTTCGTGACATTTGTCTTACAGGTGAGAAAAAATCCGTAAAAAATATATATAGTCCACCGCTGTGGTCTCGAGGTAGTGTGCTGCCTTGTCACGCAGCGGGCCCGGGTTCGATCCCCGGTCGGGGCAGTTTTTCTGGGTGAGGTTTTATCGGTGTTTTTCCTCACCTGTAAGACAAATGTCAGAAAAACTGTAAGGCCCAAACGGTCCCCGAAATCATATGGTCATCATGATCATAATCATCCTTATCATTATCATCATCTTCACCGGTGGGGAAAGCAACGGGAAGCTACCACACCTACAATTCTCTAGTAAAGCTGCAAGCATAGCATGAAAATGCTATGATTGCAGTGAAAGACCTGCCCTGTAGAATTACTATGGATGGATGGATGGATGGATGGATATATATTTTAACTCCTGGAAAATGAAATAGAACTGGAATGAGAACAAGAGCACCCGAGGGCATGGAGTAGGTGCGTAAAGACGAGTGGAGAAGGAAAGATTGTAAACATTGAAAACCTTTATATAAAGAAAATATGTATATTAAATATATTCATAAGAACAACCTGAATAGTTACATTATTTCGGAATTTGCTGAAATGTGTCCACGACATGAAAAAGGAAGTTAGCCTTAGGGGACTCGTGACTGTCACTGTTAAATTGCGGTATTACTGTTACCCCGCATATTAAAGCGGAATTGTGGATTAAGTGGGTTAGGGAAATAAAATATGTATTCTAGTTTGCATTTGTGCAGAGCTCCGAGTCGCTCGCGGACATATTCCTGCAGGGAAGAATTTTAAAGTGCAGTTTACAGACTGCAGGACTGTATATTTAGCGAGGTGGGCAAAGGGGATGACGAAATTGAAATTTTCAGCTTGAACATTATACAATTACCAATGATTGAATGACAAGAGTATGTGTGCATTACGCAACGCTGGGTTCGTGGTTTGATTGATTTGTGGCTGCAACTGTCCCTTCGTCCATATGAAAGGGTGAGCAAAAATGTAATAACAAGGCGTGTTTATATATATGACATGATAAGGAAAATAAATGCCTGGACGGGATTCGAACCCGGAACTCTGGGTCGTTACCCCAGCGTGTTATCCATTACACCACCAGGCGAATCCAATTCAAACATTTATTTTTCTTATATATATATATATATATATATATTATATTCTCCATTGTTATTAGATGTCGCGAGAACTCGGTCTTCACTGCCACCTAGTAGCTGACTATAACACGTAAGCAAATTAAAGAGAATATTTTTACTTTATAGCAGTGACGCTTTATCGATGTTAAGTTATAATTAAATTTTTAACATTGAGCAATGCAAGCTTAATATGACATGATGAGAAAAATAAATGCGGACGGGATTCGAACCCGGAATTCTGGTCGATACCCCAGCGTGTTATCCACTACACCACCAGGCGAATCCAATTCAAACATTTATTTTTCTTATATATATATATATATATATAATATATATATATATATTATATTCTCCATTGTTACTAGATGTTGCCAGAACTCGGTCTTCACTGCCACCTAGTAGCTGACTATAACAAGTAAGCAAATTAAAGATAATATTTTTACTTTATAGCAGTGATGCTTTATCGATGTTATAATTAAATTTTTAACATTGAGCAATGCAAGCTTAATATGACATGTTAAGAAAAATAAATGCCTGGACGGGATTCGAACCCAGAACTCTGGGTCGGTACCCCAGCGTGTTATCCATCACACCACCAGGCGAATCCAATTCAAACATATATATATATATATATTTGAGATGATTGCATATTCCCAAACCAAGAACTAGGGCGCAAAACTGAGCAAACACCTATCGAAAACCAAATATCTATTTACTTATTAATGGCATGAACCCTTTGTTGAGACATAATGTTAGGAGTTACTAGACCACGTTAAGGTTTAGTTACCTTATTTGCACATAGATGTCGTGAATTTCATGCGGTCAACACACCGACGCAATCAGACATGTAACAAGCAACTAAGGTATAAATAGGACGTTGAGGTTGGTAAATTTTGCTAGAGGGCTTTTTATTCAGGCCTAAGGATCTTTTACGAGCCTGAAAATCTTCAGACTTGGGACCCATGGCTTAAACTCTCTCCTGGAGGACTTGTTATTTGGATTTTTCCGCCCTCAAAAAATTCCATCGAACCGGTCGGGTTTGAACCCGCGACCCTCGGAACCAGAGTCAAGGAAAGAAAATGGCGTTGGATTGGAAATACTCTGCACACACCTCAAACTGGAGTAAAGATGCCCACTGGACTGGAATCCTCGAGGTTCAAGGGAAAGAGGGAGACCAAAAAAATTGGAAGAGGACTATTGAATGGGAAATAGCCTACATGAAATGGGAAAAACTTGGTTGGAGGTGAGATGTTAGCAGATGATAGAGCTAAATGGAGAAATTTCATTACAACCCCATGCTCCAACTAGGAGCGAAACAAAATTTTATATATATATATATATATATATATATATATATATATATCATCATAGTAAATTCACGAATTTAGGCCATTTGTTGATCTGTTTCGGCCTCAAGAGAAACACCATCCAAAAGTCTTTTGAGTGGACGTCCTGGTCTTCTTCTTCCTGCAGGTTGATATCTTAACATTTGTTTGGGTATTCTGTGATCTTCCATTCGATGAACATGTTGCATCCATCTTGACTTATAATCAGAAATTTTGTTTTCTAAAGATTCCATGTGTAATTCTTCTAAGATATCTTCATTTTTTTGTGATCTAGTAGTGTGTATCCTGCAGTCCTCCGAAGATATCTCATTTCAGCAGATCTAAGTCTCTGTATATCCTTCTGTTTCAACGTCCATACTTCGCTACCATACAAAAGAGTTGGAAGAGCCAGTGTTTTATACACTTTCAGTCTTGAATGCTTTTGGACTAACTGTGGCTTGAAGATAGAATTTATTAACCCTAAAATTCTTAAAAATTTAGATATTACACTTATATACCAATAGAAGACAGCCAAATATAACCGTGCTTCATGTATACTTACATTATTCTTTATATTTTAAACTTTGTTTACCAAGCCATTTACTTAATGAATTATAAGTTATTTTTGTTATTTTTTTTATTTTCCTTGTCAACTTTATATTGTGTAGGCTATATCTATTATGTACCACTAATCACATATCTTATTATACGTATAATTTAACCCCGGTGAAGTGGAAGAGAAAACCTTATGGTCTTAACTCCATCAGGTAAAATATATGAATAAAATAAATCCCCGCATATAATGGTCGGATATTGTTTATATTTTTGGAGATGTGCCGGTTCGCTCAGGGTAGAATATGATCACTCAGGGATGTTTTAAATTACACACTTATTATTTCATTTTATTGGATACATTTATATGTACAATAGTATATATTTTAATACCTCGGAGTGGAGTTGATGAATTACTTCCGCCCACGTGTTTTAATATCACTTTCGCGAACGGTCACTGAAGAAGTTAACTATTGCAGAACGTAGGAGCGTGGGAGTGAGAGTGTTTTCACACGTGTCCTCGCCTTATAAGGGCGATGACTCCTCCCATAAGTTGCCAACCCCTCTCCGAGTGTAATGTTATTCATTATAGCTTAGAAGGGTAGGTACCATTCGTTTAGGTTTCTATGTTGGTAATAGACTCGTGTGCACGTTTTGTGCGCCTTCCAGTTATTACTATTAATGGTACGTTTTAATACTCACGAGTCTATTACTTCTTGCCACAGAGAATATCTTCCTCCGTTTATTTTAATATAATTAACTGAGTTTCGTTGTGAAACATCGAAAATTGCGATCCCTAGAACGAATTTTAAATTTTCGTTTCAGGTGGACTTAATGGTCCAAATTTGCTGCTTAACGAACTCGACCGTACTTCTATAATTAATTGCTATACGCGAAGGTTTAGATAATGCATAATTGTTAAAATCTGTAAAATGTAATCCTGGTGAAATGGAAGAGATGACCTTATGGTCTTAACTACATCTAGTATAATAAATTATTATTATTATTATTATTATTATTATTATTATTATTATTATGCCAAGTTTCTTTTCAATAAATCAAGAATTGCAGCTTTTAAAGCGTTAACGTACACACACACACACACACAGAGGGAAATCGCAAGTAGATACGCCAAGATTGAGGTGGAGGACATTAACAGTGGTTTGAGGGAAGTATACAGGGGATAATTGGAAAACATTATCTCGGGTAGGTGTGTATTGTACTCCCAGAGAAAGAAAGTACCAAGAAGGATTGCGGTTGAGCCGAACATCACACGAGTCTAGGTTGTATTGTACACTTCGAAAACAGAGTTTGGCAATGCGCTGTAACATAATTAAAAACTGATGTTTGAGCCTTTGGCATGGGTTCCCTGAAGTAGTCCCCGCCCGGAGAACCGAATGGAGAACTATTTGATATCCGGAAAATTTTACCACAGTTGAACCCATTTCCGCATTTCTTGACGGTTGTATTTTTACGGTGAAAGATCGTCACTCTTTCGACCAAGGTACTTTTTTCGTCTGGCTTATCACCTTCGACCAGTCCGGCATGGGTAAACCCTATCGGCAGCAATGCTACCGCCGGCATATATCTCGGGATCATTTAAGCACGCAAGCCACTCCATCACAATTAAAAACTGATACAAAATATAATTCTAATATAACTTTCATTACAACATCTAAACTAGTGTGACACCATATGAGTGTAATAGTCAAATAAATACAATAAACCTTGCTGGATAGCAGGAACATGTACCAACTAATATAATATGTTATGTGCAGTACTACAGTACAACAATCGCCACGTTATAACTAGCCAATAATATTCGAGGAATCCACCTGCAAGTAAACTCAACACCATCCGTTCCGCACTAGACCGTCACCTCCATGCGGCGACTTCATTTTGCTGGTGTATAGTACATAGAGCTTGTCCAAACGGTCATGAACCTATGAGATCGATAGAGCAGTGAATTAGTTATTATTATTATTATTATTATTATTATTATTATTATTATTATTATTATTATTATTATTATTATTATTATTATTATTATTATTGTCCCGCGCCGCATCCGACTGGTTAAGACAAATGCTTTGGCGTATAGATATGGGACTTGGCATATTCGGGTCTCCATGGGGGAAGAAATTTTCTCATGAAATTTCGGCCAATATGGGACCGGCGCCCATCCATCATCGTGAGTAATTTGGGTAGCTCCAATAAGTAGTGTCTCCGGGTTTAGAAAACCAGCCATAACACCTGGGGGACCCGACACGCTGACCATACATCACCCCTGCTCTGGCTGGATTATCGTTTACATCTATGATTAACAAATGTGGAGGTAAATCCAGCAGCCGACTGGTAGGTCAAGGCTCTTCTAGGCCTCTCCACCATAAACTTTGTATTATTATTATTATTATTATTATTATTATTTATTATTATTATTATTATTATTATTATTATTATTATTATTATTAATGTAATAGCTATATAAATACTAATGATATCGCTGAGTTGACGATAATTTGGAAGTTGTTTCATCAGGAAATCTGCAAATTGAATAGGTACGGGTATATCTTTTAATCATTTAATGCTTGTATCATATAAATCCAGACCTGTTTTATCTGAATATTGCAGTAGGCCTACATATAACACAGTATTTTAATATACACCTTCACTCTCTGTCCATTTTACATAATCTCTATGCTCTGTCATTGATAAAATGTATTGAATGTGTCAATTTACTTTTTTCAATAGAAACCAACGATTTATGTATTAAAAATTCAATTTCGTTTGTATGTTATAAAACATTGTGAATCTATTTATATAAATAAGATTATTTTTATATTCAGCAATAAAATTTGTTTCGCTTTCATGAAAAACGTTTTGTAATACAGTGCTCAGAGAGATTTACTGATACAAAAGAAAATGTTGTATGTATAGGGTTGTGTGTGTATATATATATATATATATATATATAAGGTGCAACCAAACTTTCATTTCACCCATCACTGGGCAGGGTTTGGACATTCCCAAGACTCGTTAACGGAATGCGGCTAGACTGTGTGAAATCTTTCAAGGCCGACCTCCCGAAATATGTATTTTGTCATTAACCCCATGGTTAATTAAATGATTGAGACAAAACTTTCCAAAGTTTGCTTAAGCGTACGCAAGATTCGCGTGGGTTTTGTGACGAGACATAAACAGCAGTTCTGGAATCAATGCTCGCTAAACCACCTCTCAATTGCAGTTCGACGTTGCAAAATCTCTCGTTTTGTATTCCAAAATGTCTGAATTTTTCACTTAGCGGATTCTTTACAATTTGTGACGCGAAAAAAATGTCTAACTTCCAATCGTATACCATGCGCATGCATCAACAAACGCTAAACAGTATACACTATGGAATCACAGGATGCAGCCAACATATAGTCCTACACAATATTTAACGAACCCAAAAGTTAACCTAATGCAATTTAAGTACTCTAACCTGTGAAAGACCAAGCTAAAAGCTAACTTAACACAATTTAAGCACTCTAAGCAGTGAATGAATGCAACGCCCAAAAATAATAAGTTCTGAAATTCTTAAGTATATGTGTACTGTTAATTAGTACATATTATATATTGGCTGCACTGGATTAGTCTTTGTTGCTGCATAGATTATTCGTTAAAATCATTATTGCTGCCATGTCTTCATGCTACATATGTCGTTAAATATCATAGATAAAAATATATTGAAATAATCGTTAGAAAAAATGTAGAAATCGTTGTAAATGGTGGGAAATAATTTGAAAAACGAAATCCTAAGAATAAAAGTTGAGAGGAATTAATAAAGGAATTAAAAAAGTCGCGTCACAGGTTGTAAAGGACTTCATTTAATTTGTAAGATAATTATCATAAGTAATGCCACGAGTGATTTCCAAATTATCGATAAATTCACGACTCACGAAGTGAGGAGTGAATTTATCTAGAGAATTTGGAAATCAAGAGTGGCATTTGTTAGGACTATTTAACGAATAAAATTAAGCTGTTTACTCACAAATCATTATTTAACTATAGTTATTTTAAAATATTTATATATTTAATGTAAACGGCGATGTTGAAAACAAAAGAGAAACGATAGGTACGCTTCTACTGCTTCTTTTGTTTATCACTGCAACCAGATCATACTATTTATTGCCAAAGGAACGCAATATTGTAAGGAGGAGCTTTCTTTAATATGGTAATTATAACACTGATAAATATTTGGTGAAACACGACTCTGATTGGTTGTAAAACAGAAATCATTGAAACGTGATTGGTCATTGACCCCCATTTGGGGCATGAGTTAAATAGTCAATATTATTGTAAAACTTGGAAGGAACAAGACGTTCCTGTTCTTCGCCTCTAATTATCCAATTAAATATTAATCCTGTACGGAAAATATTTATCGAGATAAGGCGGCATTTAAGTTTAAGGAATAACATAGTTTTAAAGATAAGTGTTGACGCCAAAATTGTACTGATTTTTTTTTATTCCATTGCAGGAATACGTACATAAAATATGCGCACATACATTACTTCCACTCTGTCTATGTGTGTGTGTGTATATATATAGGTTATAACTATATATTTGACATTTGGCAATGAAGGCAAATATGATATGAAAACAAAAATGAATGTTTGAGTTGGGATTTGAACCCGATTCTCTAAACTCTGTACGTTTAGCGCTCTAACCAACTGAGCTATTCAAGTATTCCAACACAAACATACATTTTTCTTATATATGTAGTATATTGAGAATACTACATATGTAAGAAATATGTACGTTTAGCGCTCTAACCAACTGAGCTACTCAAGTATTCCAACACAAACATACATTTTTCTTATATATATATATATATATATATATATATGTAGTATATTGAGAATACTACATATACAGGGCTTCCAATATAAAACCGGACACGCCTCACGGGGTTTCACCCGTCAGGCTGCGCTCTCTCCTCGTCCGCATTTCACTCTGCCAGCCGCAGAGTGTCCGGTTTTATACTGGAAACCCTATATAAGAAAAATGTATGTTTGTGTTGGAATACTTGGGTAGCTCAGTTGGTTAGAGCGCTAAACGTACAGAGTTCAGAGCCTCGGGTTCAAATCCCGACTCAAGCATTCATTTTTCTTTTCATATTATATATATGCCTGTACCCTCCATCCTCCATCTGTGTTACTTCTGGCGACAACCCATACCTAAGAGTGTTTTTTTTCGTATTTTCCTACTCTATATTCAGACCACCACCTCTAAGATTTCCATGGCTTTGCACACATTTCAGTGCGTTTGTTAAACTAATAGCACGCTTCAACGCTCACTCCTGGCGACCACACAGTTGATCCACGAACCCATCGGACTGGCTAGTAGGTTCACATACAATACTCCCTGTCTGCCACCATGCCACGTATCCTGCCGCTGTTGAGGATCGGGCGCGGAGTCAGGATCCACTTATCAGGGTTTTAGTATACCGGGCGCTCAATGCCTGGTGCTTCCGCAGATGGTCCACGAGTCCTCAGACAGAAGCTGGAGGCAACGCACTTGCAACCATGTATTTCCTAACCATCCCAACGATCTTCAGAATATCCAAATAAAACAAATACCTAAAATATCTTCTCCATAATGCATTCCCTAAAGTGTCTCAAGAACTTTATTCCCGCAACTTTTTTAAAAAGAAATTTTGTCCAAATCTAAGAGATGCTGCATTTTGACTGTTGGTACGCTCTGCTAACAGGCATTACCAATGAACTTTCAGACAAACTGCAGTATGTTCATAATATGTGTATGTGGTTCATATTTAATGTCCGAAAATTGTATCACGTTTCTCCATTTTATCCAGGAATTGTCATAACTCTATCTCCAAGATAAAGAAAATTACACTGTCTGGTACTGTTAATTAACAATTTACATACTTAGAATTAAAATGACACTGGTCAACATGATTTTTGTCTCATGAGTACCAATAGTTGTGCAGTTTTGTATCGTGTTTTAAAATATGTATTCGGGATTTCTCCATCACCCACAGTTTTTTTATTTCAATTTCAATGAATAGATTTAAATAATTATTTTTTTAATAGACTGTTTTTGTCCTATTGTCCATTGTAAAATAAAACCGAATGAGCTAACTCAGGAGATTTCAGCTATGGAAAAGAGATATCAAGGCAAATGGAATCCTAATATGCTGGCCGATTATTGTTGGACCATCAAGAGGGATGCTCCACAGGCGAAATATAGCAGAAAACTTCATTTCTTACTTTCTATGTGGGTCCGAATGTTCGAATATTGTGTAGTTACGAATGTAGAAAATATTAAAGTGTTTGAAATTGAAAAAAAAATTCCTGTCTCTCGGAAACCTTGCGTGATAGAGAAAAGCCAATATCATATTTGAATTCAGGAGAACAAATACTATCAGAATCACATATTTTTCTTTCTGAGACAAAAAAAAAGGTTATTTTTTGTTGCTCAGTGTTATTTAGCCTCTGATTTTTAGCACCAAGTCCAATGCTGTGGTCTCGTACGCAGCAGGCCAGGTTTCGATTCCCGGTTGGGACACGTTTCACGGGTAATGGTTTTTTCCGGGTTTTATTCACATGTAAGACAAATTTAAGAAGACATTAAGGGCCAAATGCAAATACATTAGTCTCTACTCAAATTACTTTCAATCACTGGTGACCTGACTCACCGTGAGCAATTGCTGAGATGGAATTAACGGCCGACTTACCGGTCATGCACAAAAGTTGATGTTTTCGTAATATTGGCAACGAATTACCCAGAATTCTCAGCGATAAAACCACTTCCGTTATTTTCGTCTGCTATAGAGGAACGCATTTGCGCTTGCGTCCGCAAATAATACCGTATAAAACTACGTCTGCGTCGCGCAATATTACGCCAATTCTCCTGTTCTTCCAGTTGAATTCTTTGGTAGACTCTATCAAATTCCTCTTCTCCGCGTATACCGAAAACATGATCGAAGTCTTCAAGGTCCGACATCTTGGATAAAGCTGCAAAGGTTTCAAACTACATCGGTTACTATCGGTTCCCATCGGTTCCCTTCGGGATTTTCACGATAAGTTTCTATCTAGAGCTATGATCTTAAGTTACCTCGTCAGGTAGCTTACAATTATTATCGCATGAATAGATTTCTGAGTAAGCAAAATGTATTAGGATAAAACGTTTTTAGCAGAGAACGCCTTTTACTGTCTAATGCGTTTATAAATTCGACCCTAAGGACCGAACGGTCCCCGAATAGCATCTGGCCATCATAATCATCATTATAATTTTCGCCTGTTAAGTATGAATATGTGTGTGAATGGTTTGTTTCGCCTTGATGTTGCGTTGGCGCAGAATGTGGCCTGGTATTGAGCTGATCACTCATTGGGGAGCCACTCCACGTTCTTGTGTGGTCAAAAAAAGTATGTGTGTGATACATAGTTTAAAACCCTCTCCGGATATCGTGCCCCGGTTGGTGTAGGGCCTGTGTAATTACTACGAATGGAGAGATTAACATAACTCAATGGAAGAAAATAGGAAATACGCGTATATATGAATACCATCGCATTATTTAATTCTTCACTGGTTGAGTGAAAGATACATGCTTATGACCGTAACTCTGCCGCATTAAATAAAGCGTTATTGTTATAAATAAATCACTGGTATAATCAAAAACGTAGGTTCATGGCCACGCGGATACATGCTCTCCATATTTTCCTATCCTGAGTTTATGTTTCGCAATCAACTTCTATATAAACACTGAGCAACATAAAATAAACTTTTTTTTTGTGTCAGAAATAAAAATATGTGATTCTGATAGCATTTTGTCTCCTGAATTCAAATATGATATCGGCTTTTCTCCATCATACAAGGTTTCCGAGGAACAGTAATTTATAATTTCAAACACTTTTTTAAAAATATTTTCTACATTCGTAACTACACAATATTCGAACATTCGGACTCACCTAGAAAGTAAGAAATGACGATTATCTGCTTTATTTCGCCTGTGGAGCATCCCTCTTGATGGTCCAACAATAGCATATTAGGATTCCATTTGCCTTGATATATCTTTTCCATAGCTGAATTCCCCTGAGTTAGCTCATTTTGTTTTATTTTACAATGAACAAATGGACGAAAAAACGTTTATGAAAAAGATAATTATTTAACTCTATTAACTGAAACTGGAATAAAAAAACTGTGGGTGATGGAGAAATTCCGAATACATATTTGAAAACACGATAAAAAACTGCATTAAATACAACTATTGGTACTCATGAGACAAAAATCATGTTGACCAGTATAATCTACCTCGCTCAAATAATAGTTTGTTTTTCCCCACTTCATTCTTGGTCTACCTACTGGGCACATTCCCTTTCGTTTTAATACAAGGTATTTCCAAGCTCCTCCTTCATTATCCATTCGTGCAACCTGTCCTGACCATCGCAGTCTACGAAAATTAACTGTTCGTATCATGCCTGGTTTCCTATAAACACCATGTAGATCATTGTTATGTAGCCTTCTCCATTCAACTTCATGTTTTCATATCTCTCTCTGTTCCAAAATGTTTGCTAAGAACTTCATTCTCAAATACACCACTCTTAATAGTATCTCCGTCCTCGAAGAAAGTGTCAATGTTTCGTATTAATGTAATGTAACTGGGAGAATAACACTTTTATATACTTTCAATTTACGGTTCTTTTTATAGAATTTGGTATGGCGAGATTCCCTGAAATGCATATTAAATGCCTATCCAGAATTGAACACTTTCTTTCTGTAACTTATTCCTGTTTATAAATACTGCTTCTATGTATTTTAATTCAGCCACGTATATAACATTTCCCTCACATTTCAATAACTCTCCAACGATATAACGAATTTATGTGTGTGAACATATATTTTGTTTAATTGATGTTTACTTCGAGCCCCAACTTGTTAATGTCACTTAGTAGATTATCTGTATTGGTTCTTTGTATCCCCTAGCAATGTTCTAATAAATATTACTACATTGATCGAAATATACTAACAACATATTAACACCTTTTGATTGTACGCCTTCTTTATTGTCTAAAGATCTGATGCATGATCTAGTAAAACATTGAATATTAGAGGAAATAGTAAATCTTCTTGCTTTAACCCAATACGAATTTCGAAAGTTTAATAAAAATAATACTTTCGAAAATCGTATTGGGTTAAAGCAAGAAGATTTACTATTTCCTCTAATATTCAATTTTTTACTAGATCATGCATCAGATCTTTAGACAATAAAGAAGGCGTACAATCGAAATGTGTTAATATGTATAGTATAATAATAATAATAATAATAATAATAATAATAATAATAATAATAATAATAATAATCCCTCCATGGTATCTTTACCTTGTCGTGGTGGAGTGGCTTGCGTACTTAAATGATCCTGAGAGCTATGCCGGCGGTAGCATTGCTGCCGATAGGGTTACCCATGCCGGACTGGTCGAAGGTGATAAGCCAGACGAAATAAGTACCTTGGTCGAAAGAGTGACGATCTTTCACCGTAAAAATACAACCGTCAAGAAATGCGGACATGGGTTCAACTGGGGTAAAATTTTCCGGAGGTCAAATAGTCCCCCATTCGGTTCTCCGGGCGGGGACTACTTCAGGGAACCCATGCCAAAGGCTCAAACACAGGGACATGTTCCTAGGAACATGGAATGTTATTTTTAATGCTTCTTGTAGGAAAGCCAGAAGGAAAACGCCCAGTTGGTAGACCAAGAATGAGGTGGGAGAATAACATTAACTATGATTTGAGGGAAGTAGATTATACAGGGAATGATTGGAAAGCATTAGCTCAGGATAGGGATCTATGGAGAGCTTATGTCCGCGCGGCCATGAACCTACGGGTTCGATAGTGCCAGTGAGTAAGTAAGTAAGTAAGTAATAATAATAATAATAATAATAATAATAATAATAATAATAATAATAATATGTATATTAAAATAGGACATGCATTGGTGGTTATTAAATACGTAGAACTCTGCAATAGTAATTATATTTTCATGTATAATTATTGTACAGTCGTTGGATAGATGTTCATTAGATCTGATGCCATACATGGCTTCTAGTTTAGAATAACGTCAGTTGTATGATGGATTGTTGAATTGCGCTGAAACTGGTCAAAGTCCTGCAGGAATGTTATAAAATAACAGTCGATCAGTTTTTGACATTTTCTAAATTATTTACTTATCAAATATACTAGAGTACTTACATTTTCATGCGTGCTAGATTAGATAACCATCTGTTATAAAAATGCTATTAACCTTTTAAATCGCTGTATCTATAACAATCTCAAATAATCGAAATTTGGCGTTTCTTTCCAAAACTAGATTTTCCTGATTAGTTATTAGGTACAGTAAATTATGAGTAGTGTACAAATAGTTTTAAAATGAAGCTTGACTTGAACAAGTTTACCGGTAACAAATGTAAAAGAGGCCGACCGCTGTTTGTTCGTCAGAAAGTCTTGTCGTAACGTCAGGAGGTGTCATGTTGTCTCGATGATTAAAACAGAACGTCCAGTCTTAATGACTAAGTACAGAATCGCGTGCGTTCTACTCTGTTACCGAGATATAAGATACTAACATGCAAATTCGATTACAAGAGGAGGGAAAAGCTACAAGAAATATGGAGGTGAGGTTTGAAGAATTGAAGAATATTCAGAAAATGACAAAGCAGAAAAAAGAGCAACCTTAAACACACATTTAATTTAATGTTTTGTCGACATAGGGGGATTATAAATACATTATATAATGTAAATGGACAGCAAATGACGAATGAGGGAAATTTTGGAGAAGTGGCTGAATTCAAATTGCTAGGAGCAGTAATGGCACTAATGGGGAATGAAAGACGTGCATGGAAGCTTCTTGTAGGAAAACCAGAGGGAAAACGCCCAGTCGGTAGACCAATAATGAGGTGGGAGAATAACATCAACTATGATTTGAGGAAAGTAGATTATACAGGGGATGATTGGAAAACATTAGCTCAGGATAGGGGTATATGGAGAGCTTATGTCCGCACGGCCATGAACATACGGGTTCGATAGTGCCAGTGAGTTAGTTAGTTAGTTAGGAGAAGTACTTACAAATAGGAGTAAGGTGCACAAAGGAATTAAACATAGGCTCAATTCTAGAAATGCGTGCTATTATGCATTGCAGGGACTCCTGTCGTCTCAACTCCTGTCAAAAGAACGTAAACTGAAAATATATAAAACTGTTATGCTACCAGTTATATTATTTATATGTCAAACATGGTCTTTTACTTTAAGGGAGGAAAGGAGATAATTAGTATTTGAGAATTAATTTATTAGGAACAGTCAGGTGATTCCAGATACAGCATTGAGCTTCATGATCATTATAGGAAGCCAGATATAATATGAAGAGTTAAGTTCTTAGACTGCGATGAACAGGACATGTGGCACAATTGGGGAATGAAAGAGGTGCATGGAGGAAGTAAAACCACCAGTGCTCTCTATGTATACTACGTACAATGTATACAAAAAATATCCAAAATATAGTGTTAATATACATTATACGAAACCAATCACTGCATTTTAAATGAACTGAATTTTATTTGAAACAATATAAAACAATAAATACGTACTTGCGGCCACGTTATCAATAATTGTTTTCAAGGCCTCCTGTTGTTTCAACTAATAAACATTGTCCACACTGTTAAAGTTAGTCAATTGTTTATAATCAACGCAAATATTTCCAACAAAGATGTTATTATTTTACTTATTATTTGTTATTTTGAAAACACCATCGCGCAAAAAATAATGTACAACGCTCATTTGTGAAATGTTTTTACAGAATCTCGGAAATTAAAAATCTTGCTATCGCTCGATTTTTAAACTTTTTCCTCGATTCTGTAAAAACCACTTCCCAACCTCGCATCGTAATTTATTATTGCCTTACTCTGCTGGTTAACCGTTTGTATAAAAGCGGGTGCCGTGCGGCAATGCTTGACATGCGGTGTTTTCACGTTTCTCATAGCGCTATGGGCGTTTATTACACAAGGACAGAAAACAACATTGATTATATTTATGTTATTATTTAATTTTTATGTTATTATTTAAAATTTTAAAATTAAAATTATATGTGTATTTATTTATTAAATAATTTAAGTCCTATATTATATAGCTTGTAGGTCTACATACATTTAATATTAATACAACATCATGCTGGATTTTTTATTATTATTATTATTATTATTATTATTATTATTATTATTATTATTATTATTGTTATTGACTGTTTGGTCTGAAATATTTTTTCATGGCCGCACATGTTGAAATCGCTTATAGGCCTATATTAAACTAATATAATATGTCTCTATAATTTTCACACTTTCTCTTGTCTCCCTTCTTATGTATCGATATTATAATAGCGATTTTCCACTCTTCTGGCACTTCTTCGCCATTTATTATTTTATTAAACAGTACAGTGATCATTTCCAACAACTTCTGACTGCAATTTTTAATCAATTCTATAGCAATATTTCCTGGGTTTAAGGCAAGGTTGCAGTTTATCTCGAACTCTATTTAAAATTTATCTCGAAAGAGTACTAAGAAACTGGAGGAAAAAATGTCAAAAAATGGGCATAGCTATCCAAAATACACATGTATATTCATTAAATTTTGCAGATGACCAGGTATTAATAGCACAGGACCACGATGACATAGAATATATGACCAAAAAACTGAAAGAAGAATATGAAAAATGGGGACTTTATATAAACATTGAGAAAACTAAATATCTGTGTATAGGAGAAGAAATGGAAAATATAAATTTCAACAATGGAGAAGAACTAAAACCTAGTATTGAATGCACTTATTTAGGAACAAAATTAGACCATTCAGGCGATAACACAGTGGAAATTAAAAACAGAATCGCACAAACAAAACAAGCAATAAATGCTTTAAACTCTGTTTGGTGGATCAAAAATATTACAAAAAATAGAAAATTACAAATATATCAAACCATAATTCAGAGCATTTTAACATATGGTGCTGAAGTCTGGCAAATTCCTACCAGGGAAATGAAAAGAATTTTAAGTACAGAAATGGATGTTTTAAGAAGATCAGCTGGAAAATCTAGAATGGATAGAATACGAAATAAAGAAATAAGGGAAATTATGGGTGTACAAGAGGAGCCGGACATCATAGACATCATAGAAAAGAAAAGATTGCAGTGGTATGATCATGTCAAACGAATGCCAGAGCAAAGATTGTCAAAAATTGTTATGGAATGGATCCCAATGGAAAGAAGGAAGAGAGGAAGACCGAAGAAAACTTGGATAGAAGGGGTACAAGCAGCTATGAATATCAGAGGAATGGAGGAAGATCAATGGATGGATAGAGAAGAATGGCGTTTGGTTTCCGGAAGACGGCGGCAGCTGCCATGATACCGGATGATGATGATAGTAATATGTAGATATTGTATTATTATTCGAGCTACATATCACAATAAATCACTGATAATTATAACAATTAATTACGGTACACAATTTTATAACTTGATCGACTGCTCCACGTTCCGAGTTTTGATTGAAACTGAGGGAAGAATAGCAATGTGGCAACATCGTGATAGTCGCGGCAGTCGAGATCTTTATACTTTAATAACGTATAACAGCTGCGGGAAAACAAAGCGAGCCGTATGTTAAGCATCATAGCGAGGCGATAATACTATTACTCATTCCAGTATTTTTGAATCTATAAATAAATTGTTACGTAGCCTACATGGTATTTTTCACTATAAGTCATTATTTTCTTTCTGTGTATTAATTTTCATATTGTACTTGATGTTTATTTCGTTAAAATTATATTCTGAATACTGCAATTTGTCCTGTGAGGGTGGCACTAATGCTAACACCATCTGCAAAAATTAACGTATCTAATTTCATATTTCTACTTAATTGTAGGCCTACATGTCCTTGTGTATCCTACTGTAGGCCTATATCTCATTTCACTAGACGTTATCCTGCTCTCCTCTCCTTTCCTCAAAGTCCATACCTCACTGCCGTAGCAGAGTGCAGGTAGTCTACTGCTAAGGTTTTGTAGAACCGTACCCTGTTATCTCTCTGCAATAATTTTATTCATTATGTCCACTTCATCCGAATGTGTTAATGCACATCCAATATAGGTAAATTAATTTACTCTTTCCAGTATTTTTGAATCTATAGAAAATTGCTACATATAGGGTATTTTCCATCAACATTCATTACTTTTTGTTTAAATATATAAATTATAAATTTGTTATTTTAGAATTTATTCATATTCTGCAATATATTGGGATGTTTTTTTAATATTTTTAATACTCCATTACATTATTTATATAATTTTAATTTTATTATATTCTAAGTTTTAATTAGTATTAGCTAGTATTAGATCACATCATTATTGTATTTTGTTTAGTCTGTATTTTAATAATATCTTAAAATTGTAATATGTATGTAATTTTTGTATAATTCTACTATTCGCTGCTTCAGTAGAAGAGAATGTCTTATGGCCTTAACTCTGACAGCTAAAATAAAGCATTATTATTATTATTATTATTATTATTATTATTATTATTATTATTATTATTGTTGTACTTGGAAAGCAGGGAAAAGGCTTTAATTTCCACATGTTATATAAAATTGTATGTGGAATTCACCTAATGCGGAGATAGGGGAACGAATTGAATGTAGAACAAACGAAACAGTGGAGACTGAGTGACTACTTCCCCAAATTAAGTCTCTTCCATTTTATCGTGTTCTTGTCTCTAACGCAGTGGAGAGGTCCTAGTAAATGAGTATTGTTTGAAGTGCCATTTGTATGTAAATGAAAGAGACATGACCTTTGCAGACACACATAAGGACAAGAACTTTTGCAAGGAGAGCAGTTCTACACTACATTATGTTTATAGTTACCGATACTTTAACAACAAAATTGCTGAGTAGCGATTCCCATTTTATGGTACACAGGGTGTTCTGAAGGAAAAGTTCCGATGTTGAATATTAATAATAGTAATAATAATAATAATAATAATAATAATAATAATAATATTAATAATAATAATAATAATAATAAACCTCTTTATTGGCAATTTTTCTACAATACAGTAGTTTTCCCACAGCCCATTGTAAATTTTTCTCCTCCATTAATTCCTATTTTCTGCACCACTGTGTTTTTTACCTTCTCGAGACGGTACTGCTATGCACTCCTTGAACCCACTGAACTTTTAGTCTCTCCTTTCTTCTGTTGTACTCCGTTTGAAAATTTAATACCATCTTAGGAATTCTGCCACCTGACATTATCTTTCTTCATTATCGTTATTCCAAGGATTAGATAATTGCCCGTTTCGACTTCATAACGCATCAGTCCAAAGTTTTATAGGTCTTCCGACATCACGCCTTCCTCTTTCTTGATTATATCTTGCTAACAATGAATATCTGTTCTTAATAATTCCATTCATGTGATCAATCCACTTTTGTCTATAATTCATGACCTTATCCAATAAAGGCTGCACATTCAATAAATTCTTCTCTTATATTCTCATTTATAATTCTATCAAGTTTTTGTACATCCTTTAATTTGTCTGAGGAAACTCATCTCCGCTGTCTGTATTCTATGTGTTTCTGTTATTTCGTTGGAGCCCAAGTTTATTATCCATACAATATTGTGGAAATTTCCATGATATTCTCTTTACGTGGACAAAGCACTTCAGTCTTCCCTCTTCAATAACTTGAAGAACATCTATTTTAGTATTCATTATTTCTCTGATTTTAATATTTCTAATGTTGTCGTTTCTTGAATTTCTAGAAGCCCTCCTCCAAAACCCATCTGTCATCTTTAATAATAATAATAATAATAATAATAATAATAATAATAATAATAATAATAGTGTTAGCATTAATAGTAATTATAATATCTACACGTTCCGCGTGGGAATATGAATACTCTCCCCTAGCGGAAGTTTTTGAGCGAGGCATAAAGAATTTAAAACATTAATTTGATATATGAATATTAACAAAGGAAGAACATTTATCTATTTGTCACTATTTTCAATTATTAAATATAATATTTTTTAAAATTATTCCTATATATTTTTAATTTAATTAATTATATTTGTTTCTCAACAGATGTCAGTTATGTGCAGTTATTACAAATCGGATCAATGAGATACCTGGTAGAATGTAAAACTATAAACATTTTATTCAGTGCCCTCAAATGTTAAAACGATTAAAATATTGTAGGCCTTTCGGGCCGAGTCCTATCCTCAGCGGAAAGTTGTAGGCTATATTACCCTCCAGTTACTATCCAGGTACTCATGAAATGTATCAATATTGAATCTAGTAAGCAATAAGATATTAATTGGATGGGGAAGGCCGGTTAAATTTTGCTCAGAGGCACTAATTCAGGCTTCAGGTTCTTTTATGAGACCGAAAATCTCGAAACTCGGGACCCACGGTTTGATTTTTTTTAGACTCGTGGCTTGAAGTCCTTTTAGAGGACTTGTCCCTTGGATATTTTCATTATGAAAATCCATCGACCCGGGCGAAATTTTACTCACCCCTATACATGTGATCAATACATCAGTTGCCTACTAGATGTTGAATTGAGGTCATGTGCTAACAACTTGCCACTTGTTGACATCTATGTGTAATTAAACATAACTAAATTAGCTTGGTTGAGAAACTCCTGATAAGGAGCACCCGTCCCTACCCACGACGTATGGGGTATTCAGGATGGCAGTGACATAAATGCATTTATACAAAGAGATCTTAATTACAATGCATCTTCTCTCTTACATTTTGTGAATAACCCAACGGTTAACGAAATAATCAAGACCCAATTTTCTTAAAATCTCAACAGCGCACGCAAGATTAGCATGATTCTTGTAACGAGACAAACAGCTGTTCTAGGATCAATGATCGCAAGGTCACATCTTACTTGGAGTTCACGACGTTGCAATATTTCTCGTTTTTTCATTCCAGAACATCAGAATTGTTTACTTAATTTGTTCGAAAATTATCAACTATTAAAAAGAACTGCATAGGAACAAAACATTCCTGTACTTCGCCTTCATTTATCAGAAGTAATGCCACGAGTGATTTCCAAAGTATGGACACATTCACGAATCACGAAGTGTATGTCAAAAACGAGGAGCAATATCAAGCAATAAGTATGTTTTGATGGAGGTGGATTGTACAGGAAATAAATAGAAAATATTAGTTCAGGATAGGGATGTATGGAAAACATATGTCAGCCCGGCTATGAATCTTAGGGTTTGATATAACCAATGTGTTAACTAACTAACTAACTCACCGGCACTATCGAACCCGTAGGTTCATTGCCGCGCGGACATAAGCTCTCCATACATCTCTACCCTGAGCCAATGTTTTCCAATCATCCCCTGTATAATCTACTTCCCTCAAATCATAGTTAATGTTATTCTCCCATCTCATTCTTCGTCTGCCAACTGGGCGTTTTCCCTCTGGTTTCCCTACAAGAAGCTTCCATGCATGCCTTTCATTACCCAGTCGTGCCACATGTCCTGTCCATCGCAGTTTACGAGAATTAACTATTCTCATTATATCTGGCTTCCTATAAACACCATGCAATTCATTGTTATGCAGTCTTCTCCATTCATCTGTCTGTTCATCTCTCTTTGGTCCAACAATTTTCCTGAGAACTTTATTCTCAAATACTCGTAATCTCCTTTCTTCCCTTAAAGTAAGAGTCCATGTTTCGCATCCATATAATATAACTGGGCGAATAATAATTTTATATATTTTCAGTTTAACGTTTTTTAAAAGGAGTTGGGAAGTCAAGAGTTTCTGTAATGCATAATAGCACGCATTTCCAGAATTGAGCCTATGTATAATTTCCTTGTGCATCTCATTCCTGTTTGTGATTATTGTTCCTAGGTATTGAATTCAGCCACTTCCTCAAAATTTCAACCAATGTATTAGTCGTAATAAATTAGATAAAACATATTATATTTTCCATTTTCTACCATGAGATTTGAAAATATATACTGATGTCCTCTGGAGACGTTACTGGCGTCTCGCAGATTAGAATATCTACTAGGGGCTGCCATCTGAGACTCGATATCAAGCCGTATTAACCCATCAGAAGAGGTACTTCTTCCGCTCTGCTGACCGATGAAGATTTTCTCCTTGTTGCTTCTGAGATGTATCTCCAAATTTATATCTTAAAGCATAGATGTCTCTTCCGCATAGTTGCACTATCCGTTGAAGTCTTCAATCGTACCCTGGTCAAGGGCTCTTGTTATAACCCGAGAGACTGGGTCCTTGACAGAACTTTGTCACTAGTAATTAGTGTTCACCCCCGTGACTAGAATGCGCTGTCAAGTGTTACCCAATTGCATATAAGTAATTACAGCATATGCCCCTATGAGCGTTGGCCGGGTTAATAGTCTCGTATATTTCGAAGGCGAAAGGCAACACTATTAGGCCTATATGTGGATCTGAACATTGGGTCTCGACAAAAAATCAGAAATGAAAAATAGAAACTTCAGAAATGAGACTTTTGAGGAGTGTGGATGGCTATACAATAACAGATCGAAATGAAAATATACGTACAGAACTAAATATATGCAAACTATTAGATAGAATTGCACAATACAGAGACGAATGGATTGACCACATCAATAGAATGGATAACAACAGAATTCGGAAACGGATTATTCGGCTAAACTTTACAACCTGTGACGCGACTTTTTTAATTCCTTCATAAACTCCTGTCAAATTTTATTCTTAGGATTTCTTTTCTTGAATTATTTCCCACCATTTACAATGATTTTTAAATTTTTCTAACGATTATTTCAATATATTTTCTTTGACATTTAACTACATATGTAGCATGAAGATGTGGTAGCCATATTGATTTTAACGAATATTCTATGCAAACAACAAAGGCATGTTCCAGTGCACCAAACATAGAGTATGTCCTAATTAACTTACATATCTACTTCAGAATTTCAGAACTTACTATTTATTTTTGGGCGTTGCATTCTTCCACAGGAACTTAAATTGCGTTAGGTTAGCTTTTAGGTTTGTAAAATCGTGTATATGTTGGCTGCATCATGTGATAGCATAGTGTAAACCGCTTCGCGTTTGTTGGCGCATGCGCATGGTGTATGATTGGAAGTTAGAAAAGAATCGCACACATGTAAAGTATTTCCGGTTCTTCATTACAAACCACTAGGATGAATAAATGTAGGAAGACCCAATAAAATATGGACAGACCAATTCTAGCATGAGATCGGAACAGACCTTAAGATCTAATTATTGATTATGCTACTAATGATGATGTTTTCATAATTATACTTCCTTTTTTATCTCTCAAATTAGGTGGATTCTGTTTCCTCGGTTATAATGTTTGTTGTTTATCCGCTGCTCGTGGATTAAACAAACTTGACAGATATAAGAAAGAGGGGGTTTAAGTGCATTAAAAGTGGAAGGCGGGTATTGAGGTTTTCAGAAAGTACGTAATCTCAGCGATAGCGATCAAGTACTGATCAAACAATGACAAGCAGAATCCACTTTCATGCTCCATTCCCCTGTTTGAACTCAGCTCAAGATGTTGAGGAAAGGGAAGAAAATATTGACAGTGTTGAGAAGGGAGAGTTCATGATACATCAGGATATGGGTTGTTTATTGACTTGGAAACCCCCAGTTTATATTTCTATACCAAAAACGTGACCATTTTTTGAAATATAAAGCTTAGAAGTCGATATTTTGTTCTTCAACAAGATATAGACGTTTTCGCCCGTTCTATCATCTTTTAAACACATCGTCCCATCATGTACTTGGTCTTCTATTTAGATGATTCCTCTTGGTCTACAGCTCGATAGACATTTTTGGTTGCCTTTTTTCATTCATTCTTAAAATATGTTAATATCAGTTTTCTACATTCACCTTGATTTTTCCACTTATATGTGTGGAGCGCTTATGATCGGCCGGTCATGAACCTCCAGGTTCGGTACTTGCAGTGAGTTAGCGTGTTTAAGTAAGTAAATAACTGGCTCTAGTAATATCGGACCGAGAAGTTCACAGCCGCAGAAGGCCAATAAATGATAGCATTCAACAACACCGCGTCGGCTGGGAACAGAATGTTCAGAGAATGGATGAAACAAGTTTGCCCAAGATAGCATATAATTATAAACCAAAAGGATCAAGGGATGTAGGAAGACTCAGGAAGAGATGGAAGGAATCATTGTGAATTCGGAACAGGCGAATCGCCTGAACCTTCAAGTGAAGAAGAAGAAGAAGAAGAATATTGGCACCATGTGTGCCGGCTGTTCCAAAGAGTAGATTCGTTGCGAAATGTAAATAATCTTGTAATTATCGCTTAGTCCACTGCTGCAATGATACAGAGTCGAGTCGAGTATTTTGAAATGTCTTAATTTTATCATTAACCAGTTAATACCCGGCGTGCGCTGCTACTCCTAAATAAATGTTAATATATTTTTACCACCAGCCGTGAGCTGCTATGCTTGCCCGAGAATCAGCTTATCCCGATCTTCTTGGCATCAATGAAAGACAAAAATGGTTATTGTGAGTTATCCGTAAAAGATAAACATGTGCTGCCGCGGACTTTTTTGTAGAGGTTTTTGAGATATTCAATTCCGTGTACAATAATTTGGTGTATTTGTTATGGTATAGGCAACGTCAACCATTTAAGCGTCAAAATAGGGACTTTATTTCACGTTTTCGCTATAAAGGGTGATTTTTGGGGTGAAGGGGTTGAGTATTACACCTCCCTCATAGCCTATGTTCATCCCGGGAATCTCCTGAACATTTTGCAAAAAACCGCATCAAAATCGGATCATCGGTATGGCCGCGCATACAATACGAACAAACATACCAACAAACAAACAAACATTCATTACACGCTTTATATTAGCTTGACCTATATCAATCAGTCTATCTATCTATCTATGTAACGAAATCTTTCAACGCGATTTTCACCCACTTAAAATCATTGGATCGAATTGAAACTTTGATTACTTGTAGAGGACCCGTGACAATACAATAATTTCATATTTATTTTTATATATTAGATAATCTTAGTTGACAAACATAAGAATGCAGATATAAGTATAAACTTAAACTTCATGTAAGTTCGACAATAATAAAGTTATTATTGCAGTGGACACTAGTAGATGAATCTATTGCTGATTAAATCGTAAACATATATTGAACTTATACTGCAGTTGACCATCCCTATAGTTTAATTCTATCGTAATCTCATTCACGACGTGAGAAAGTTTCAGAAACAACATTAGTATGTTGTAACGTCTACTGCGAGACTTAACCTAAACTCTGTTGACTTGTAGGTCTGCCCGTAAATGAGAGCAGCAGAGTACTTCAAAATAACTAAAAAAACATAACAGGTTTTCAAAATGCAGCGACTTATATAAGAAATCATATGGCCATCGCAATCATCATCATTCATATTCATCTTACGTTAAGTTTAGGATTAGGGACTCTCCTGGCGCACAACTATCATCATCACCATCCATCATACCATCGGGGCTACGTAACCCCGCCTTTCAGGCGCCCCAACCTCAGAAGTGGGTTACAATTACGCCATGCCAGGAGAGAAACCAGGAATGTCGAAAGACAAACCTGGGGCATTTGAAAATATATATATATATATAAGTTATGATTTAGAGTGGCTAACTTCATAAGTAAAGTCATTCCAAAGCATTACAAACAAACATATTAACAGAAGTAGGAATCCAAATGCAACATCATCTGAATGTAGCGAACAATACACTTGAATCCCTGAACAAAAATAGAGAGCGAAGACGTGAAAAACATAGGCCTATACATCTTCGCTATTATGAAAATTAACACATATTATATCTTATGATATTTAACAATGCTGGACGTCCTTCTCGTCGCAGTTACGATACCTAAGTGCTCCAATCACATTTCGTTTCCCATAAAAATTATTTACATCATTGTTATGTAGTTTTTTCCATTCACCTATGTGTATATAAATATATATATGTTAAACATTTAATTATAACATCTATAAAGCGTCACTGCTATAAGGTAAAAATATTCTCTTTAATTTGCTTACTTGTTATAGTCAGCTACTAGATGGGGGTGAAGACCGAGTTCTCGCGACATCTAGTAATAATGGAGAGTATAATACATATATAAGAAAAATAAGTGCTTGAATTGGATTCACCTGGTAGTGTAATGGATATCACGCTGAAGTACAGACTCAGAGATCCGGGTTCGAATCCCGTCCAGGCATTTATTTTTCTTATCATTCCATATATATATATATATATATATATATATATATATATATTATAAATATATTTTTGACATTTAGCAATGAAGGCAAATATGATAGAAAAAAGAATGCTTGAGCCGGGATTTGAACTCGAGTCTCTAAAGTCTGTACCTTTAGCGCTCTAACCAACTGAGCTACCCAAGAATTCCAAGACAAACATACAATTTTCTTATACATGTAGTATTCTCAATTCACACAAGAGGTAGCGGAAATTTCTTTCAACTGCCATCTAGCGGCTAACATAACAGTTAAGCAAATTATTAAAGAGAATATTTACTTTATAGCAGTAACGCTTGTATATATAGATATTATAAATATATTTTTGACATTTGGCAATGAAGGCAAATATGATATGAAAAGAAAAAAGAATGCTTGAGTCGGGATTTGAACTCGAGTCTCTAACGTCTGTACCTTTAGCGCTATAACCTTACTGCTATAAAGTAAATATTCTCTTTAATAATTTGCTTAACTGTTATGTTAGCCGCTAGATGGCAGTTGAAAGAAATTTCCGCTACCTCTTGTGTGAATTGAGAATACTACATGTATAAGAAAATTGTATGTTTGTCTTGGAATCCTTGGGTAGCTCAGTTGGTTAGAGCGCTAAAGGTACAGACTTTAGAGACTCGAGTTCAAATCCCGACTCAAGCATTATTTTTTCTTTTCATATATATATATAGCTATATATATATATATATATATATATATATCCTCGCACCAAAAATGTTCATAGCACTTTATTCGCAATTACTCGAAATATTTTGTATGGAGAGATAGCCATGGTCCTACGGGTTCGCTAGTCCCAGTGAGTTAGTTAGTTAGTTAGTTAAATGTTTAAATTCTGATTCACCGTTGTGGTCCTGTGCCGCGTACGCAGAGAGCCCGGATTTGATCTCCGTTCGGGACTAGTTTCCTGAGTAATTTTTTTTCAGGAGTTTTTCCTCCCCCATAAGACATATCAAGAAGTGTTAAGGCCCAGAACTTGTTTTTTACATTTGTTTTCCTTTAGACGTTTCGGCCTATGTTTTACCTCGGATGGAGAAGATAGGTAAATTTTGCTTCGAGGGCTCTTTTTTTTAGGCTTACGGTTCCTGTACGAGCCTGAAAATCATCAGACTCAGGACGCTCGGCTTAAAGTCTCTTCCAGATTACTTGTTCCTTGATTTTTTATCCTAAAGTATCCATCGACCACAGCCGGATTTGAACCCGCACCCTCGGGGCTTAAGACAAGGAACAAAACCAATAGACAACAGCGCCCGACAAGAGAGCTTTATATTCTGATTAAATTTACATCATATTTCTTTTACACATAGAAATTAAATCCCACGTTACTTTAATGATGTTAGAATTATTCATAAATAATAGGTATGTAATTAGAACATTTCACACCTATTTATAATATATTGGATATTGGGCGTGGTGCACAGTTTAATGGAGCACATGAATTAGGATGTTAATCTTCATTGAATATTTTTATAAAACATGGACCACTTCTCAGTATTTGATAATGCGATGTAAACTAAAGATAACTTGATTTATTGATATTACCTATCATTTTTGTCCCTAAAAGTGCAGAAGAGATTTTATTATTATTTATTAATATCAGTAATTTGCCCCTAGTTACTGGTATTATTGAACCTGAATCTTCGTGGCTGCTTGTAGGTCTCCACCCTCTACTGATATTTTCCAATTATACACTGTATAATGCACATCCTTCCAAACATGGTTAATGTTATTGTTTCATATATATATATATATATATATATATATTATTATTGATTTCATGAAAAAAGCCGTACTGGCTGTAATGTATAATTCCCAAATATGTCTTCTTAATAAAGGAGCCTCCATTTGCAAGATAGAAGCATGGCTTCATAGCGTTTGGTGGACGGGAATTACAATGTATATAGAGAAAGATTTGCGTTTAGATCGGTACTTGCTCAGGTAGCTCAGTTGGTAGAGCACTTGGTCTAGAGAACCAAGGGTCCCGGGTTCAAGTCCCGGTCTGAGCGTATAATTTTTCTCTTCAAATATATATATATATTGTTCTACCGCTGATTTTCTTATAAAAATATTACTTCTCAATTTTTTGTCAATTATTCTTCTGTTTCTTCATCTTTTTTCTCCTTCCTTTCTTGATTTAGGCCGAATGGCCCGTTCCGGCCTCATTCAATGTTGTCTTGGTAGTTCACGATCTAGTCGTCCTCTTGGTTAATATGGCAGAATTATTTTTCTCTTATTTCATTCTCTTATTGTCCATTTTTTCAAATGTTTCTTCTATTTACTTCTATGTTCATTTATTAATTTTTCATATCTATCGATTTATCTATCTAGTAATTCTGCCAGAGGGCAGGTCTTTCACATCAATCATAGCATTTTCATGCTGTGCTTTGCAGCTTAACTAGAATTATAGGTGTGGTAGCTTCCCGTTGCTCTCCACACCGGTGAAGGTTGATGATGACTTTTTAATTCATGCCCCAAATGGGAGTCAATGACCAATCACATTCCAATGATTTTTTATTCACAACATATCACAGTCGTGTTTCGCCTAACATTTACCAACTAAAGTTTATCATAATAAAGGAAGCACCTCCTTTTTAACATTCTGAATAGGTCACAGCATTATTTTGCAGTGACTGACTCCACAAGAAATACAGCTTCCAGATTGTATATATATTGCATGAATGTCAGCTCATAGTGCATGCGGGAGATAATTATAAAAACGTTTGTAGCAATTGATTATACGACAAAATAATCCAGTGTTTGTACCTTCTTAAACGAATTATTATTCAGGAAATGAGGTTGCAGAAAAATATAATTTACATATTTTCATCATAGGACATCAGAAATGAATTAATACTTTTATAGTAGTAGTAGTATTCAAATGTTTTGAAGCTCTTTATTTATCATCATTCGCTTGTTGTTGGTTATAAATTTCTCCACCAGAGTGCATTCTTACAATATTGCGGTCCTTTGGCAATAAATAATATGATCTGGGTGCAGTGAAGAATAAAAGAAGCAAATGAAGCGTACTAATCGTTTCTCATTTGTTTTCAAACATCGCCGTTTACATTAAATATATAAATATTTTAAAATAACTATAGTTAAATGATGATTTGTGAGTAAACAGCTTAATTTTATTAGTTAAATAGTCCTAACAAATGCCACTCTTGATTTCCAAATTCTTTAGATAAATGCACTCCTCACTACGTGAGTCGTGAATTTATCGATAATTTGGAAATCACTCGTGGCATTACTTATGATAATGATATGATGATGATGATGATGATGATGGGCGAATGATTTTCGGGGACCGCTGGGCCCTATGCTTCCTGACATTTGTCTTACAGCTGAGGGAAACCCCCGAAAAATCCTCACCCAGGAGCCTGTCCCGATAGGGAATCGAACCCGGGCCCATTGCGTGGCAAGGCAGTATGCTACCTCTAAACCACCGCGGTGGACATTTTTTTCATATAATGCAATATATTTAACTTATTTAGAATTTCTTCATTTTATTTTATCTGTTTTTTATCTATTGAAAATCCTAAAAAAATCTCATTTCTGGCGCCTGAACTGACGCACTGGCACTTTCGAACTCAAAGGTTCATGGCCGCGCGGACATAAACTTTCCACACATCATTATCTTGAGCTAATGTTTTCCAGTCATCTCCTGTATAATCTACTTCCCTCAAATCATAGTTAATGTAATTTTCTCGCCTCATTCTTGATCTACCAAATGAGAGGTTTACTTCTGGTTTCCCTACAATAAACTTTCATGCCCCTCTTCCGTTCCCTATTCGTGTCACATGTCTTTCCCATCGCAGTCTACGAGACTTCTTCTTCTTCTTCTACGACAAGGTTTAGGCTATGCAGCCTGTTCCGGCGAAGTTAAAAGTGAGGTCCATCTTCTACGTGGTCGGCCAACATCTCTTGTTCCTCTGGGATTATACAGGAAGGTTCTTTTTGGTATTCTTTCGTTGTTCATTCTTATTACGTGTTCTGTCCATTTCTTATTATTTTCGCTGATTTTATCTTCAATTTTATATACATTTAATTCTTATCGTATTCTTTATAAAATTTTTCAATTTTTTTCTTTTTTCCCTTGTTCTGGTGCATATATACCTATTATTGTCATATATCCTCTTTGTATTTTAAACCTGACAATAATTATTCTTTCTCATATAAAAGTATAGCTATGCATTTTCTTCCTCCAAATGGGGTCTATCATTATAGCTACTCCAGCTGATGCACGTTGTTGTCTTTCTACACCATGATATACAAGGAGGTGATCTTCTATATCCTTTGTCCCTTTCAACTTTTTCTTTGTTTCTGTTAAGAGCATTATATTTGCCTTTTTCTTTTTCATTTCATATAAAACTTCTGTCTGTTTATTATTTAACCCTCTTATATTCCATGTTGCCAATAGTAAATTATTCTTTATCATTGTCCTTTTCTTGCCTGGTCCATCATCAGTGTTTCCGTCCGGCTTTCTCCTTCGCTTTTTAGTAATAGAAATTTCATCTGGCCGCCTTACAAGGGCTGCGCAGATATAGTTGGGTGGTGGGATTGCCACCTTACAGCCTCCCAACTTGCTTCAGCTATGTTTTTAGGGTGCCTTCCCTTAGGTAGATTGCCTTCTCTTCGGCTCTGAGCTCTACCTGCCCATTATAGCCGTCCAATCTGGAACAGACGCTATGCTGATTTTGGTTCACCCCGGGTATTTCATTTCCCCGGTGCTCTTAACAATGAGATTCTTTGATGTGGCAAATGTGACTAATCTAACGCCGTTGTCGTTACTATCTTCATGAAGACTGAATTTGCCTATTGTTGGTTTGAATATGTCTTCCCGCCCCACTTTTGCATTAAAATCTCCTAAGACAATTTTCATATTATATCGTGAAAGGCTATCAAATAAGCATTCTAATTCTTCATAGAACTCATCCTTGATCTTGTCATCTTTATCTTCTGTGGGGGCATGTACATTTACAATTATAAAATCATGTTGTTTACCCTTTAGAATTATGTATGATACCCTATCACTAACAAACTTAATATCTCGGATAGCGGATAGGACCCTCCTTCTGACTAAAAAACCCGTTCCAAATGCAGGTATTTCTGCACCCCCGTAGTACAATGCAAAGCTTCCTGATTCCTGACTACCTTCTCCTGGCCACCTAACTTCCTGTAAAGCGACTATATCCAAGGGCGATTTATCTAGTTCCCGCGTTAATATCTCTAGTGCCCCGCTATTGTATAAAGTCCTATCATTCCATGTTCCAAGGAACATGTCCCTGTGTTTGAGCCTTTGACATGGGTTCCCTGAAGTAGTCCCCGCCCGGAGAACCGAATGGGGGACTATTTGACCTCCGGAAAATTTTACCCCAGTTGAACCCATGTCCGCATTTCTTGACGGTTCTATTTTTACGGTGAAAGATCGTCACTCTTTCGACCAAGGTACTTTTTTCGTCTGGCGTATCACCTTCGACCAGTCCGGCATGGGTAACCCTATCGGCAGCAATGCTACCGCCGTACGACCTATATTTAGGAGGCATTCCCCTATCCACCACCTGGGGAGGCGCCCGATGGGGGATCAGCAACCCCTCACGAGACTTAAGTTTCTTAATATATCCGGTTTCCTATAATGATAATGTAGCTCACTATTTAGCCGATCCGATTGAGGGTCTTTCCACTTTTCCGCGGTTGCCCTTTTACCAGCCGGCTGCTGGCCCTTCACATCCACATGTGTCACTCACAGAGGTAGATGATCAACAGCCAGTGTAGGGGTGACATGTGGTTAGCATGTCGAGTCCCCCAGCCGTTATAGCTGGTTCCTCAACCTGGAGCCGCTACTTATTGTAGCTACCCAATTGCCTCACGATGCTGGGTGGGCACCGGTCCCATACTGGCCGAAATACCATGAGAAAATTTCTTCCCCCATGGAGACTCGAACCAGCGCAAGTCCCGTACCTCTGCGCCAAGGCTTCCTACTTTACCGCTCGGCTACGGCGCTACTATTTAGCAATCTTCTCGATTCGCATGTCTGTTCATCTCTATTTGGTCCAATTTTTTTTTTCCAAAAAACTTTATTCTCAGATACTCCTCTCAGATACTTCTCCTGCCTTAAAGTAAGAGAGCATGTTTCACTTCATGTAATATAACTGGGAGAATAAAAGTTTTATATATTTTCAGTTTAACATTTTTTTATAGAACTTGTGACAAGATTCCCTGTAATGCATGATAGCATGCATTTCCAGAATTGTGCCTATGTTTAATTATCTTGTGCAACCCGTTCCTATTTGATATTATTGTCTCCAGATATTTGAATTCAGTACTTCCTCAGAATGTTCCTTTCCTCATTTGTCAATAACTGTCCTTTTACATTACTGGTATATCCATCCATAGTAATTCTGCTCGAAGGCAGGTCCTTCACTGCAATCATAGCATTTTTCATGCTATGCTTGCAGCTTTACTAGGGAATTGTGTAGGTGTGGTAGCTTCCCGTTGCTTTCCACACCGGTGAAGGATGCTGATGATAATGATAATGGTAAGGATGATAATGATAAGGATGATGGCCATATGATTTCGGGGACCGTTTGGGCCATAAAGTTTTCCTGACATTTGTCTTACAGGTGAGGAAAAACCCCGATAAAAACCTCACCCAGAAAAACTGCCCCGACCGGGGATCGAACCCGGGCCCGCTGCGTGACAAGGCAGCACGCTACGTCGAGACCACAGCAGTACCGGTATATAATATGGCTATAATATATTTTTCTTATTGTCCAGAACTCACTGCCACATGTTAACACCGACATTGCCATTACTTTATAGAATTTCATTTTAGTATGTATTCGAGTTATTTTCAGTGTTGTTTTAATTGTTCCACTGATTACTTGAGATAGGCCTATATTTAATAAATGTATTTAATTAATACAATTAAATACTTAAAAAATCGTCTTCTTGTAAACACATTTAAGCGTACCGGCAGTGTCTGTGATGGAACGTCAATGACGACCACGCGCATCAGCAGAAACAGTGCAGCAGTTTCAAATAGCCAGTGGTAGTCCGAACGAATCAACTGGACTCCTCATTAGGGAGTTGAATGCCCCTCGCAACACAGTCTGGAAAATTCTACGTTTCACTCTACGAGTGAAATCACGTCTGTTTCATTTTTACGGAAGCGTTACACAGAAGCAGCAGCAGCCTTTTTTATGATTCCCGGTCGGGGCAGTTTTTCTGGGTGAGGTTTTTATCGGGGTTTTTCCTCACCTGTAAGACAAATGTCAGGAAAACTTTAAGGCTCAAACGGTCCCCGAAATCATATGGCCAACATCATCATCATCCTTATCATTATCATCATCATCATCCTTCACCGGTGTGGAAAACAACGGGAAGCTACCACACCTACAATTCCCTAATAAATCTGCAAGCGTAGCATGAAAATTCTATGATTGTAGTGAAGGACCTGCCTTCGGACAGAATTACTATGGATGGAGATATATATATATATATATATATATATAACTCACTGGGCTCTCCATACATCTGTATCCTGAGCATTTTTTCAAATTATGCTGTGTATAATCTACTTCTCTCAAATCATTGTTAATATTAATATCTTACCTCATTCTTGCCCTACTTACTAGGCGGTTTCCCTCTGGTTTTCCTACAAGATTTTTCCCTGCCCTATTTAATTTCCCATTTGTGTCAAATTTCCTGTCCATCGCTGCCTATGGGACCTAGTTATTCTCATTACATCTGCTTACTCATGAATATCTGCTTAGGAAAATATAACTGGGGATAAACGGTACAATAAATTCACCATTTGTGATTTCTGTTATATAACACCCATGTTATTTCCCTTTTAGGCTGCATACAGGAAAAATCCTGTTATCGCTGTTTCATCAGGGCCAGCAAATTATGTTTCATCAAAGCTTTTAACACGTAATTAATGAAATCTTGTTTACGTTGTTCGCTTAAATAGTTTTTCTGGCAAAAATGAAAATGACATTTAGCATATCTCTGCTAATTAAATTTGCAAGTTAATAATGATGTTGACAGTTTTATGAAACAATTTCGTAATTTAATTGAACATCATAAATACTTCACTTCATTCAACTTTTCCTACAAACTTCAACATGTAATTTTCATGATTTTGTTAGAATAAATGTTTGATTCATAATATATATAAATTAAATCTATCCGTTCTAAATAAACTTCACAAAACTGCATAATAATAATAATAATAATAATAATTATTATTATTATTATTATTATTATTATTATTATTATTATTATTATTATTATTATACTGTAAGCCCTTGTTTCTCTCAAGGTGTCTTAGGCGTTCTCCCCCTACAACCATACTAACTTAGTTACACTTGTTTCGTACAGATGTGTGTATGCATGTATGTATGTATATCTTTATAGGCTTCTATAAACCGTTCAACTCATCTTCGTGAAAATTTGTATATACAGATTTTCAGATGCGGCGAGTGTTTAGCCGTTATCTATTATGTTCTAAAGTTATAAGTTGCAGGAGTTCACCTGAAACGAAAATTTAGAAATCGCTCTAGCGATCGCAATTTTCTATGTTTCACAACAAAACTCGGAATATCCTATTAACATAAACCGAGATATATATTATCAGAAAATCAGCGATATCCGACCAATGGAAATGGTGGTTTACCTGAAATTTGAATTTAAAAATTTACTTTAGCAACCGCCATGCTTGGTTCGTCACAGTATACCATATAATTAATTAACCCTCAATATTTAATTTATTTAGGCTTGGCAGCTAGTAATACATAATAAAATTAATTTCCCTCGCTGTGAATTCCTATGGGTTAAACATAAATTAACGAAATACTCCGGAATGTAAATAAAGAATCTTAAGTCCACTCAGCTTACATCATAAGAAGTAGATTCGTCGTGGTTTGGTATGCCTGATTAATGAAATTATGAATTGTACTTGAGAATAACTTTTCTGTTCTCTACTTTATGAGAAAAAGGAAGTGAGTTGTAATATAATTTTGCTGAAGTTTGGCTAATTTTTGAGCGATGATACAAGACCATCTGATGAGAAGAAAACAGATGCTCGGAATAGAATGTTCTCAAGTTCTAAGTAAAGACAACTTTGTTTGCTAGTAATGAAACAGCATATCTCCTTCTTGCCAACTTCATCATATTGACTTCCCTGTGAGGTACTTTATAGATTCCAAAACCTCTTTCTATCTCTTTAGATTCTCTTACAACTTTATACGTTTTCCCTATTTCTTTGTGATAAAGAAAACCTCTTTTGGTTTCTACTACACCGTTTGTCTGTACGCAATATATTACAAAGTCTAGTATACTTCTTATATAATAACTTACTATATATATAACTTCTCTATTACGCTATGTTGAAGTATTTGAACTGTAAAATTTGGTTTGAAGCTTTCTGATAATAATTAACTAAGTCACTGGCACTTTTTGCCCCGGAGGTATATAGCCGCCAGGAATTAAGCTCTCTACACACCATTATCCTGAGCTAATAAAGTATTTTGTATACTTCGTACAATTTTCAGCAGGCTTTAGAAGGCACGAATGTCTCTTCAGGGCGTATTTTAGATTAAGCTTATTTCTGGGTTCTACCGGTGTGAAGGACAAGGAATTCGATGATCAGTAACAATGACTTATATAAGTAATTAAAAAGGCTTAATTTTGTTAACGATAGATTTATTCACACTTTTAGGTAATAATATGGGATCAACAGGCTCCTCTGAGTACTCGTAATATGATAAACTAGCCCACTCTGTTTTCGTAAGGGAGCTACTGGCCACACTCTGTATGTACTCCTATGGGAGCTACTGGCCACCCTGTGTTTCAATAAAATTTCTTGGCCTTTTATATTCATTTCCCAAGTAAGTTTTAAAATTGACTCAAGTATTCCTTTTAACAAAATTTATTGTTTTGCAAATCTGACCATCTTCAACACATCAATCAAATTTACACTTTTATAATAAACACTAGTTTCTCTTCGCTAGGTACATGTACCTGCCAACCCTTGAGTTACCGTTAACCACTGTATAACAACAGCTTATTGTGTGGTCCCAATTAAATGTTAATTGTAGGAAGTACCCTTGCTACAAATTGCCCTCTCTTAAGGGGGTGATGGTCTTAAGGGGTGATGGGTGAAATTTATATTTTCTACATTTTTTGAGCTTGAGAATTGATTGTTTTGTAGAAACATTCACAGCATGATACATAATCATGTGTTTAAGTTTCATTCTTGTGCGACATTTATTTTGTGAGTTATTAAATATTATATTTAAACAATGTGCATACATTATAAATAAACTATTTTTTAGTAAAATGTCTGATTTTTTTCTACAGGACCCCTAAAATATTTTAAAAAATCATGCATTAGAATTATTATAACATGAGTACAAAGGGAGAAAAAAAATATTGTACCACATGTGTGGAATTACAAAAAAAAATAATTGCATACATTTTATTTTTTATTTCTTAAAATACTACTTCAATCATGAAACCCATGTACTGCTTAGTTACCCATTGTTTTTTGGACATGCAGTAAACATTTGAACCTTCTAGGACAAAATTTCTGAATTCCATTCAATTTTGAATGTACAAAAATGCAGTTGAAATAAACGTGTGGAAAAACAAGTTTAAAGGTTTGCATGCAGGTATTATTTAACTGGCGCAGTATTTTAACTCTGACGTAATTTAGGGCACTTAGAAGCGTCATAGGCCTCTGAAACTTTGTCAACATATACATTAGAGTACAGGCTATTTTGTAGTACAAAAAAAACAAAAAATGCCAATTTAGATCTCAAATGGTCAATTTTTCACCCATCGCCCCTCTTAAATCATGTTTTATGTAATTCCCCGAAATCGAAAGTTTTTTTCTAATTATTCACTTCACGCTCTAGGCAAAAAATGCCTGTTCCGCCTCACAATTGTTCTGTCCATCTTTTCACTAGCCTTCCTACATTCCTTGAACCACTTGGCTTGTAGTTGATGCTGCTCTTGGTAATCTTGTTACATTCATTCATTCATTCCACACGTCTGAACCATTTCTCTCTATATTTTTGATTTTATCATTCAATGGATGTATGTTTTACTCTGTTCTTATATCATTCTTTATCCGATCCAATCTTGTGCAGACTTTTGTTCTTCTAAGGAAGTTCATTTCTGCGCTTTGTATTCTACTTTGTAATTTTTTGGTCATTACCCAAGTTTCGCTCCCATAAAGTAATGCAGGAAATGCCAATGTTTTATAAAACTTCAATATAGTATCTCTTCTTGTTCTGTTCTTTAATGTTTTATGTATAATTCCGCATATCATTTGAAATTTCGACAGGTTCATATTTATGTCTCTTTCAGTTTTTGTGTTTGTAATAAAATTATAACCAAAATAATTAAAATTTGTTACTTGTTCCAGAGGTTTGTTATCCATTGCGATTTTTTTATTTGTATATTCGTTTCCCCAAAATGTTTGTTTTCTATTTTAATATTTTAAAATTATATTCTTGGCATAACTGATTTAATTGATGTAAAGAATACTGCAAATTATTTTCATTTTCTTGAATAATAACCACATCGTCAGCATACATTAAAACGTTTAATATTTTAATACGGTCCATTCTTATACTTATATTAACAACACTTTTCCAATTTTGGATGGTGTCATTAATATATATTAATAAAGAGTAGGTGATAAACTACACCCTTGTCTTACGCCTCTATTTATTAAAGTAGCTTCGGTCTTTGATGTGCCTACATTTATTATAATTTGAGATTTTACGAACACATTTTTTATCCCATAAATTAATTTTGAGGGGTAGCCATGCATTTCCATAATTTTCCATAACTTATCTCTATCAACACGATGAACGCCTTTCTCAAAATCAATAAAAGCAACATGCGCCTGTAGTTATGTTCTCTACTTTTTTTTAAAGGTTTGCTGTAATATGAATAAATCATCTGTTGTTGATCGTCCCGTTCTAAAGTCATTTTGTTCTTCAAGTATTGCTTCTGCTATTATTTTAAGTATTTTATTTATAACCCTTGCATATATTTTATAAATTGAATTAAGTAGGCTAATTCCTCTATAATTATTAAATTCTCTTCTATCTCCTTTTTTAAATAACGTTATGATTTAAGCTATATTCCAACTTTCTGGTATTCTGCAGTTTCTCCAACATTCATTAAATAATTGCAATATTTTCCAATGTAAAAATGTTCCATCATATTTTAGAAGCTCCATATTTATCTGATCAGGACCAGCTGCTTTTCTGTTTTTGGTTTCTTTTAAGGATTCTTGAAGTTCATTAAATTTAATATCAGTTTGAATTTATTTTTAATAATGATAATGTTATTCGCATGTATCATTATTGCTCTACCTACTTGGCGTTTTCCTTCTGGTATTTCCGCATCAAGTTTCAATATTCTTATTTTATTACCTTTCATACTATTTGTCCTACCCGTAGCAGTCTGTGAGATTTGAGAGTTCTTATTACATTAGGTTTCCTATTTTGCTATTGTTTACTATTCTCCATTCAGTTGTCTTTATTCTAAAAATTTTCCCAATAACATTATTTTGAAATTTTCGCAATTTGTTTATCCTTTCTTAAACTAAGCAATAATGTTTCTCATCTATATAGTATAACTGGAAGAAGAATAACAGTTTTAAAAACTTTTAGTTTAACTTTATTTTTCGATATGTATATAGATACATAAGGACTTTTCAGTATACTAAGGACTTTATTAGACTAAAAGTAAGATACATACAATGTTATTTAGAGATATGGGTCGCACGGGCAGTAAGCCGTACGTGCTGTTGACAGTACGTTACAATAAGTTGATGTTTGGTAATAATATACTTAAAAAAACAAAAAAGAAAACACAACAATATTACAATTAGATAACAATACAATTACATTATGCATTAACTTAGTTAATTAGTAATGGTATTGCAATTTGTTAACATATTTATTTATTCATGAATTAGTCTTGTTTTTATTTTCCGCGTTTTGTCCAGAAATCTACCCACGTTTATCCAATTTTCTGGGCTTACCAATAACTCGTAGCATGTCAATCTTTCACGATTTGAATTTAGAAATCTTTCCGGTAATAACTGACGCCTCCAATATTCCAAATCGTTACATTTTCCTAATATATGTATCTCGTCTTCAAAGCTCCTGCACACTGGACATATTCTCATATCGTGATCGTCGCTAATTTTCAAAAATTTCCATGCCCCTAACCTGAACCAAGCAAGCCCTGATCTCTCTTTAAATCCAAGATTGAGTATATAAGATACTTTTCCCCAAACTTGTTATAGGTCTCTTCGTAAAAACAGTGATCGTTTTCCCGCACATTCGGCCAAAATATTTTGTCGGTTTATATCTGAGTACCTCCTTCTTATTTTTCTCCACACATTCTTGCGATTTTCAGTCCCTTTTTCCCATACCCAACCCATCCCAATTTTTTGGAGTTCTCTCCTTATATAGATAGATTGAGTTCACACATACCTGTATAATCAACATCCCTCAAATTATAATTAATTTTATTCTCCCACCCATTTTTGGTCTACCAACTGAGCGCTTTCCTCCTAATTTTCATAAAAGGATTTCCGTGCCTCTATATAATCTACAGAGTGATTCAGAAATATGGCTATACGTTTGATCGCATTTTGTGACGAAAATATTATTATTAAAGAAATGTGATTGTATAATTGGAAAGGGAATCCTTCAAATTACAACAATAGAACAAAACAAAGCAAATCAGTGCTCATGTGCAGCTTGACGAGTTGATTTTTGTGGGCTAGCGTCGAACGCCTCCACAATTCTCTTCGTTGTTTCTGCATCCGTGCTAATGCAAGGCCTTCCAGGAGGTTTGATTTTCTGCATCCTTCCCGTTTCCAGCAGTCGTTTCCTTCACTTCCCCACAGTCGACGGCTGCAATGCTATGTTAAATTCACGTCTTGCCCGTCTTGCGGCCTCACGATCATTAGCATACGTCATTGCCCATGCAGCAATTATAATTTTCTGTTGCATATTCAAGCCATTTTGACTAATGACGTAAGTTCTACATTGTTTTGTTTTATTCCATTGTTGTAATTTGAATAATTGCCTTTCCAACGGTAATTTCATATTTCCTGTAATGGTAATATTTTCATCACACAACGCGATCAAACGTATAGCCATATTTATGATTCACCCCGTACTTCCCTCAAATGACGGTTAATTTTATTCTCTCACCTCATTCTTTGACTAACTACTGGGCGCTTCCCTTCTGGTTCCATAACCAGGAGTTTCCGTGCCCCTGTATATTCTACTTCCCGCAAATAATGTTTAATTTTATTCTCCCATCTCACTTTTGGCTTTCTTACTGGGTGCTTTTTCTCTGGTTTTCCTACATGGAGTTTCCATTCCCCTGTATAAACTACTTCCCTCAAACGATGGTTAATTTTTTTCTCCCACCTCGTTCTTTGCCTATCAACTTTACACTTACCTTCTGGTTTTCTTGCAACGAGATTTTATGCCCTCTTTTATTTATCATTTGTGCCAGATGTCCTCCCCACTGCAGTCTACTAAACTTAACTATTCTTATTACATCTGATTTCCCATAAAGAAGCAGTAAAACAATTTTAAATAGATGAATGAAAAGATGGTGTTTTTACAGGATCAGCTGCTCGAATATAAGGACTCGTTGGGAATTCTGCCTTCAGGAAGCAAGTTGGTGCTGCGTGGTGTGGTGAAGGAATCTACAGGAGAGTATTCTTGCGCTGCTGCCAACACTGAAGGGGAAACGCGGAGTCGTACCATCCGCATCAGAGTACAATGTAAGTTACATAAAATGTTAACATTTAACACCGTATTTAACAATACTGATCCTAGCGACACAAACACGGACTTAGATAATTTGGCTACTCAGTGCCACCGTTGCCACCTGTGGACATTCGATTGGAGAACAAGTGACTGTTACCGTTATATTTGCCAATGCGATGACACATGTTCCGGCTAGAGCCAATTGCCAACATATTTACTCACATATAAGTGGATTCTATCCTAGGAGTCCACCTACATTATTGGGCAAGTTCTTTTACTTTTTTGGCTTTCCCCCACTTTAGTTTTGCTGTCTTCAGTTTCCACTTATTTCTATCATTCCAATCTCCTTCTACCAAATTCCTATAATCCATTATAGTTCTAACATAGGATTTCCATGTTTTACTGAAGCACGTAGCGGTATACTTTTTTTCCAGGGCCAAGTTACCAACCTGACGCCTAAACCCCGGACATGGAGGACTTGGTTTTTTTTAGGGTTTGCTTCCTTAGCCGACAGGTCTCAGTTTTAAGGCGCTGATAACTTGCCTTTCGTTCCATCTTATTAGCTATAGTCTATTACGACTGCAGTCAGGGAGCACGACGATAAAGTAGGATTCGGACTTGTTGGCAGAGCTGCTCAAAGAGTCGCAGTAGCATTACTCGAGATTTATTAAGGTAGGCCCAATACATAGTTTGGGCTAGTTAGGGTGAGAAAACGGGCAGGTTATGTTGAGAAAATTGGCGAATTAGTACACCAGATTAGTTTAGCGTTCAATTGTTCGTTAGGGTTTTTTGTAATAAGTTGGCTCACTGTGTGAACAATGGCTAATAAATATTCTACATTACAAATATGTTGATTTTAGTTTATTTTGAACTCAACTCCTCACTTCATTTTAAGGCATTTCTCACATTTTTGGTAAATAATCAATATATATAGGCCTATATATATATATATACTTACTTACTCACTGGCACTATCGAACCCGTAGGTTCATGGCCGCGCGGACATAAGCTCTCCATACATCCCTATCCTGAGATAATGCTTACCAATCATACTTACTTACTCACTGGCACTATCGAACCCGTAGGTTCATGGCCGCGCGGACATAAGCTCTCCATACATCCCTATCCTGAGCTAATGCTTTCCAATCATCCCCTGTATAATCTACTTCCCTCAAATCATAGTTAATGTTGTTCTCCCACCTCATTCTTGGTCTACCAACTGGGCGTTTTCCCTCTGGCTTTCCTACAAGAAGCTTCCATGCACGTCTTTCATTCCCCATACGTGCAACATGTCCTGCCCATCGCAGTCTACGAGACTTAACTGTTCTTATTATATCTGGCTTCATATAAAGACCATGTAGTTCATTGTTATGTAGTCTTCTCCATTCACCAAAAAGTTACGCCCGAACAGGGACTCCCTGTATAATCTACTTCCCTCAAACCATAGTTAATATTATTCTCCCACCTCATTCTTGGTCTACCAACTGGGCGTTTTCCCTCTGGTTTTGCCACAAGAAGCTTCCATGCAAGTCTTTCATTCCCCATACGTGCAACATGTCCTGCCCATCGCTGTCTACGAGACTTAACTGTTCTTGTTATATCTGGCTTCCTATAAAGACCATGTAGTTCATTGTTATGCAGTCTTCTCCATTCACCTGTCTGTTCGTCTCTCGTTGGTCCAAAAATTTTCCTAAATACTTTATTCTCAAATACTTGTAATCTCCTTTCCTCCCTTAAAGTAAAAGTCTATGTTTCGCACCCATATAATATAATTAGTAGAATAATAGTTTTATATATTTTCAGTTTAAGGTTTTTTGAAAGGAGTTGGGACATCAAGAGTCTCTGCAATGTATAATAGCATATATATATATATATATATATACCTTACGGGTGAACACCTTCATCTGCGCGTAACTCATAAACGACGTGTTTGCGACTATATGTTCCTTCACAAAAAATGATCCTCTCTGTATGGTATATTATCATAAGTAATGCCACGAGTGATTTCCAAATTATCGATAAATTCACGACTCACGAAGTGAGGAGTGAATTTATCTAGAGAATTTGGAAATCAAGAGTGGCATTTGTTAGGACTATTTAACGAATAAAATTAAGCTGTTTACTCACAAATCATTATTTAACTATAGTTATTTTAAAATATTTATATATTTAATGTAAACGGCGATGTTTGAAAACAAATGAGAAACGATAGGTACGCTTCTACTGCTTCTTTTGTTTATCACTGCAACCAGATCATAATATTTATTGCCAAAGGAACGCAATATTGTAAGGAGGAGCTTGCTTTAATATGGTAATTATAACACTGATAAATATTTGGTGAAACACGACTCTGATTGGTTGTAAAACAGAAATCATTGAAACGTGATTGGTCATTGACTCCCATTTGGGGCATGAGTTAAATAGTCCCTATAATTTTGTCGGTGAGGTCCTGTTACCCTGTATATTGACTAATTTAATTTATTACGGGCAGCACAACAGTAAAGCATTCGCCACATCTTCAATACCGTATTAAATTGATATTCCAGGAAGCCACCTAAACATAAACTGAACACCCACTTGCCGAACTAGACGGTCATCACCGCAAAGACTCATTCTTTCTCTGGGACATCAGTACGATCCAATGAATAGTTTTCCACACATCCTCTCGGTTTTAAAAATTTAAGATTCACTTATTATTAGTAGGGACCTTGCATAAAATATGGAATTTGGTAAACGTAATTATATTTTTCAGATGAAATTAATTTTACGGAAAGGAATCTCGTAATATTGATTTGATAAGAATCCAACAGGTGCGTGCAGTGCCGCTCAATTGTCAAAATTCTTTCTATCCTTGGTACGTGGAATCGTCATATTTTCAACGCTATGTTCGATAGCGTATTAAATAAAATACACTATGTCGCGACGGTATTGCATAAACTAACGAAATTCCCCAACAAGTCGAATGCATGGTCCGATTTTGCTTTTTTATGTATATACAGGATGGAAGTATTATAAATGTATTTAATTTGAGTAAATATTCTTTGGGTGGAATACAAAAAAAAAATCACAGACAATTTAGTGTCAAATATTTTTCTTTAAAAATAATGTTTGTTCCTAAATTTCAAATGCCGTTTAACTCGATAAGTGTTTATCGTACGGGTCTAATATCGACTTACATGATTAAAATCGAAGAACAGGAATGTTTTGTCACTTTGTAGTTTTGGAATAAAAATTGATAGTTTTCGTGCAAATTAAGTGAAAACTTCCGACATTTTGGAATTAAAAACTAGAGATATTACAATGTTGCAAACTGCAGGTAAGAGGTGGCCTTGCAAATCGCAGATCTCGGAACATCTGTTCATGCCTCGTCGCAAGAATCACGCAAATCTTACATGCGTTGTTGCGATTATCCGAAAGTTTGGTCCTAATTAGTTCATTAACCGTGGTATTAAACACAAAATGAAATAGAGAAGATGCGTTTGTTTTATTGAAATTCCACTCTGTATATTAATTTTGTTAACCTATAAATTGGTGAAACACTAATTTCTCGTGCAGTTATTTCAACACTTTGGATCGGAGTAAAAAAAAAAGTTCAAGTTTTAAAAAAAACCAACAGTTCTTATTGTGGGTTTTTCCTGATATTTCGAGAATACTTTCCTTTTTTATTTTAATAGTACACGCTATGTTTCATTGCGAAAAGCTCTGAAATTGCAGCCTCAAAACCGGTTTTAAATTTTTGTTTCTGGTGAACTCCTACTCCCAATGGTGCGATTTTGGTGGTTAACGAACTCAACTTTTCTTTTTTTTAATTGGTATCTATACCGAGTTTGGTTCCGTGAAAGAACAAAAGTTCGGGCGCTGGAATATTCGCTTAGTTTACGCAATCCCGCGTGACAGACTTTCTCCTTGTCAATATGGCCTTGAAAAAAATATTATCTTACTTAACTAACTCAATAGAACTATCGAACTCGAATGTTCTTGGCCGAGCGGACATAAAAGTTTCATACATCCCTATCCAGAGCTAATGTTTTTCAATCAATTACTGTATAAACCCCTTCATTTAATTTCTGTCCTACCGAATGGATTATTTCCCTCTAGTTTCCCTACTAGTTTCTGTGTCCCATGTCCATTTCCCTACCGTAAACAAACCCCTGCCCATTGTTGTCAATGAGGCTTAACTGTTCGTATGACATCGTTTTGTTTCCCATGAAGATCATGTAGCTCAAATTCCAAATTTGGCGAAGATCCCGAAACAAGCTATCCTAACCAGGAATGAAGTGCATAAAGAAATTAAATATAGGCTCAACTCTGAAAATGAGTGCTGTTATGCATTACAGGGACTCTTTTCTCAACTTCTATCAAACTGAAATGATCAATTGAGTTGGTGTTTACTTGATGAAAATCCATATTTATTAATTAAATAAAAATAAAACGTAATTTTATTTTTATTTAATTAATAAACTGAAATGATATAAAACTGTTATTCTCCCAGTTATATTTTATGGTTCCGAAACATGGACTTTTGCTTTAAGGGAGGAGAAAAGATTACGAGTATTTGACAATAAAGTTCTTAGGATTTTGGACCAAAAAGAGATGAACAGAAAGAATAATGGAGGAGACTACATGACTACATAACAATGAGTTACGCGATCTTTATAGGAAATCAGATATAATAAAAATAGTTAAGTCTTGAATTGTGAATGAAAGAGGGACATGGAGCCGAATAGCAAATGGAAAGGGTCCAGGTAGGTTGGTCAAGAATGGGGTGGGAGAATAACATTAACATTGATTTGAGGGGAGTAAATTATGCAGGGGATGATTGGAAAACGTTAGCTCAAGATAGGATTGTATCCATAGCTTGTGTCCGCCCGACCATGAACCTCCGGGTTCAGTAGTGCTAGTGAATTAGTTATAGCTATAATCTGGCTCTGAATGTGAATTAATTTATTAATTAAAAAGAAAGTATTAATTATTATGAAAGAGATTAAAGCACGATACATTTTCTGAGACAAGTCTAAATGTTATTTTGACTAAATAATTAAATCCCGGTATATGCAGTTAAGACACAAGTGCGTTTGATGTGTCCTATATTAGAAATGATTTTAATGATTGCGTCACGGAACAGATGTTGCTGAGTTGCCAGTGGTTCTGGGCGCAAAGGTCTGACACCATTTTGCATGAGAAATATTCTTACAAGGTCCACAATCTCTAAAAGCGAAGCGTAGGAAATGAGAGGAGGGATAGAGCTAAAAAAAAATTACATGCCCATTTCTCATTCTGTACACTTTGTCACTAAATCTCTGCCATAAATTACTACGACCACTCAGGCACCCCTTTCCCCACCCATCCAAGAGTCTCTTCTCCCAACCTTTCGTGGACCATGAGAAGAGGAAACTCGGGCTGAGAATCTAGTATGACTTTTTTATAGAGAAAATGGAAGACGATATAACATACGCAAAAAAATACCAGTAGAAGTTAGATGCAAATTGAATAAAAATATATATATATATCTTGGGTCTATTATAGCGTATAACACTTTTTATCTGTCTTTTTCATACAAATATTTTTTCCTTAAGCATCCGTTATCACAGGAGAGGAATTCATATTTCTTTCCATTTCTCCGTGACAAATATGAGTTTAAGTAAGTCCTTCACAGAGTTCATAGAGTGCTTTTTTCTATCATACTGTATACATCATTTCTCCATTTACATTTATCAACCAGTCATTTCTTTGTAAAATTGAATCCAACTGTTGATAGAAATATGTATTTTAAATAAACTCTTAAATCCAATCGAGTTTTCGATATGTGCGAAGCAGACGGAAATCATATAGGGTATTATGAGGAAATGGAAGGGTGGATTTCGAGTTTAAATAAAAAAATATTACATATTGGGGATGGTTGTGAAAATAGTATTAAAAATATATTTCTGTTACCAATTACCTGACGACATATTTTTGTGTGTTAGTTAAGGGGGGATTTGAAGGTTTGAGCACAATAAATTATATGTGGTATTCATTATTTCATGTTTCAGGAAAGGTAAATCTTTCATCTTGAGATTTTGGATGCGAAATATTCACTAGTGTCCCTAATAAAATGTATTTTCAGAATTGCTAAACAAAAATTGTCATTAATCATAATTATTGTCACAAAAAATAGCGATTTTTGAGAATTGATGTCCAATTTTTTTAAATGTCCACAAATATAAATATTTTAAATTATTCTTCTTTACATCTATTTTACAAGCTCCAGTGACCAAAATTATATATAATTAATTATTTAAGCACTACCGGTATTTGATTAAAAAAATATATGAAAAACATAAATGATAATTTAAAATATTTTCAAAGCAGATATTTCAAAGATTATAGGTTATATTGTTTATATGATCTTCAAGAACATATGTGAAATATAACAAAACAAAAATATTGATATTTGTGAGCACTATCACAAGAATTGCAATCAAACCTTAGAATCCTCATTTTGTGATGATAATTATTTGTCCATAGGTCAACAAATCTTACTTCGTTTTGTAAATATATGTCTATCCTTCCGATCTGTCCCTAGATCAATAGAACATACTATTTATCTGACCATAAATCTATCTATATATCCTATCTGTATATAGATCTGTAGATCCCTATATTTATCATCTTCTTCTTCTTCTTCAAGGTATGATTTATCTGTCTAATAATCTATTTGTTATTATTCTATTATCTTTCCATCCATCAATAGATCCTTCTATGTATTTATAAAGCGACCTATATATCCTCTTATATCTCCATATATAAATAGATATTTATATTTATCTATAAATTAATATATATTAATACCTTATATTTATAAATAAATAAATATATCTATATACATTATATTTATCTGTCCATACATCAAATGAACATATACAAAGAATGCCAAATAATCGTTTATCAAAACAGCTGCTTCATTATAAACCTCTAGGCCGAAGAAATGTAGGCAGACCGAAACGTCGTTGGAAACACGACCTGCACCTGCAACATATAGTGAACCGGGCAGCGGAATGGGCCAACAGGCCCATACCTTGAAGATGATCATGATGATGATACATCAAATAGATCATTCTATTTATCAATCTATAAATATATCTATATTTATATTTATATATCTCTAGATCAATCGATCCTTCTATTCGTCTATCAGTAAATCGATTTATCTATCCCTCTATTAATATATTTATAAATCAATAGACATTCTATTTACTTATCTATACTACCTATTTATTCTATATACTATCTAATCTACCTATTTATTCTTCTATTTATGTATAGTGTTGTGATCCACACATTTTAATTTTTTCCCGGTCTGTTCAATTGCAATTGGAATACGATGTCCTGTAGTAGTGCCCACTGTGATTAAAAAATTCGCACATCCAAAGTTGAAATCTGGCGGCTGTTGCTAATTTAAATATCTTCACTGTTACTTCTTGAAACTTTACCTTGTCGTGGTGGAGTGGTTTGCGTGCTTAAATGATTCCCAGAGCTGTGCCGGCGGTAGCATTGTTGCTGATAGGGTTACCCATGCCGGACTGGTCGAAGGTGATTGGCCAGACGAAAAAAGTACCTTGGTCGAAAGAGTGACGATCTTTCGTCGCACACATACAACCGTCAAGAAATGCGGACATGGGTTCAACTGGGGTAAAATTTTCCGGAGGTTAAATAGTCCCCCATTCGGTTCTTCGGGCGCGAACTACTTCAGCGAACCCATGCCAAAGGCTCAATGGTATTAATAAGCTGTAAGTTTTTGCTGATTATGTAGTATTATTGACCGATAGCCAGGAGATACTAAAGGACAACACGCACACACTATTGAGTAACACCAATAAATTAGGACTGGAAGTAAATATCAATAAAACTAAATATATGGTCACACGTAGAAATTCATTATATAATGGAAAAGGATAGCTAATGACAAATGAGGGAAATTTTTAGGAAGTGACTGAATTCAAATACCTACGAACAATAATCACAAATAGGAATGAGATGAACAAAGAAATTAAACATAGGCTTAATTCTGGAAATGCGTGCTATTATGCATTGCAGAGATTTTTTTGTTATTCCAACTCCTTTAAAAAAACGTTAAAGTGAAAATATGTAAAAATATTATTCTACCAGTTATATTATATGGGTGCGAAATATGGACTCTTACTTTAAGGGAGGAAAGGAGATTACAAGTATTCGAGAATAAAGTACTTAGGAAAAATTTTGGACCAAAGAGAGATGAACAGACAGGTGAATGGAGAAGACTACATTAGAATGAAATATATAGTCTTTATAGAAAGCCAGATATAATGAGAACAGTTAAGTCTCGTAGACTGCGATGGACAGGACATGTTGCGCATATGGGGATTGAAAGACGTGCATGGAAGCTTCTTGTAGGAAAGCCAGAAGGAAAACGCCCAGTTCGTAGACCAAGAATGATGTGGGAGAATAACATTAACTATGATTTGAGCGAGGGGCAAGCCGTAGCGTAGTGGTTAAGGCACTGAGCTACAAGCCGGAGGTACGAGGGTTCAAGTCCCGTTGGGGTCAGGATTTTTAAACTGACCCAAACCCTCTGGCGGCACTATGGCCCTGTGGTCGACTCAGCCTCTAACGGAAATGAGTACCAGACGCTTGTTCTGGAGGTAAAGGCGGCCGTCACGCAGGGCTGACAACCCGGCTGACATAAAGTGCCGATTGATTAGAAAAAGTGGGACCCTTAACCTCCTACTACCCCAAGGGCCTCCGGGCCTGTTGTGGGATCACTTTACTTACGGGGCACGCCGTAGCGTAGTGGTTAAGGCACTGAGCTACAAGCCGGAGGGTCGAGGGTTCAAGTCCCGTTGGGGTCAGAATTTTTAAACTGACCCAAGCCCTCTGGCGGCACTATGGCCCTGGGGTCGACTCAGCCTCTAACGGAAATGAGTACCGGACGCTTGTTCTGGGGTAAAGGCGGCCGTCACGCAGGGCTGGCAACCCGGCTGACATAAAAAGTGTCTAGAAAAAGTGGGGGCCTTAACCTCCTACTACCCCAAGGGCCTCCGGGTCTGTTGTGGGATCACTTTACTTACTTTACTTTACTATGATTTGAGCGAAGTACATTATACAGGGAATGATTGGAAAGCAGTATCTCAGGATAGGGATGTATTGAGAGCTTATGTCCGCGCGGCCATGAACCTACGGGTTCGATAGTGCCAGTAAGTAAGTATTACTTCTTAAACATTGTTTACTAAGTCAAGTAGACTAGCAGAACTACACTTTAACTTGAGGTAATGAAGCAACCTGCTCTAATAGAACAGGAGCGGCCTGCTCGTACTTGTAGAGGAATTGATCTCTTGATTCAATCGGCGATTGGACATGTGTGTCACTGAAAATGATCACCAGTTTGAGCACGTAATGTCAATGTTCTGTTGTTTATAATTCATGTGGTAGTACTGTTATATTCCAGTAATAATCCCACTATAGTTTCGGAAACAAGAATGTGTTTATGAGAATGACACATTGTGATATATTTTTGAACAAGACTTGGAGTAGGACATCACATCACTCCATGTCATATACCATCTCCACTTCTCGCAACTGGAATTCCCTACCACAAGAAATTAGGGGCTGCCGGACATTGGCATCTTTTAAAAAAAATCTAAATTTATATTTGCTCTAAACTCGACTTCATTATTATCCAGTGTAAGATATATATATTAATTGGTGTTTCCCGTATAATGTATCATATTTATATTATTATTATTATTATTATTATTATTATTATATTATTATTATTATCGTATCATTATTGTTATTACCCTATAAAATGTTGTTTGTACATGACATTTACATTGCTACATGTATTGTATCTTTAACTGTTTATAATTAGTATAGTGTATATCTATATTTGTTGAATATTTATTTGTATTTGTGCTGGTTGAGTGGAAGAGAGGGCCTGGCCTTAACTCTGCCAGAATAAATAAAGTATTATTATTATTATTATTATTATTATTATTATTAACCCTTCAAAGAAAAAAAAACATAATGCCAATGAAGAAAACGAAGTTAGTATTCGTATCTTAATAATAAGTGTCAAGAAGTGAAGGAGAGGATAGCAATGCAAAAGAAGCTTTTAACAAGAAGAGAAGAATTTTCTGCGAACCTTTAGTAAAAGAATTACGAAATAGGCTAGTGAATTTCTTTGTGTAGAGTGTAGCAGTGTATGGTGCAGAGACTTGGACGTTGCGACGGAATGAGGAAAAGCGACTGGAAGATTTTGAGATGTGGATATGGAGAAGGATGGAACGTATAAAATGGACAGACAAAAAAAATAAAGATGTGCTAGACAGAGTGGGTAAAGGAAGAACAATGCTGGAACTCATTGAGAAGAGGAAAAGAAATTGGATTGGCCACTGACTAAGAAGAAATTGCCTGCTGACGGATGTCCTAGAAGGAATGGTCAACGAATCCAGTGTATGGTGTTGTGACTTGAACGTTACGACGGAATGAGGAAAAGCGACTGGAAGCTTTTGAGATGTGAATATGGAGAAGGATGGAACGTATAAAATGGACAGACAAAAAAATAAGTAAAGATGTGCTAGACAGAGTGGGTAAAGGAAGAACAATGCTGGAACTCATTGAGAAGAGGAAAAGAAATTGGATTGGCCACTGACTAAGAAGAAATTGCCTGCTGACGGATGTCCTAGAAGGAATGGTCAACGAATCCAGTGTATGGTGTAGTGACTTGAACGTTACGACGGAATGAGGAAAAGCGACTGGAAGATTTTGAGATGTGAATATGGAGAAGGATGGAACGTATAAAATGGACAGACAAAAAAAAAATAAAGATGTGCTAGACAGAGTGGATAAAGGAAGAACAATGCTGGAACTCATAAAGAAGAGGAAAAGAAATTGGATTGGCCACTGGCTAAGAAATTGCCTGCTTATGGATGTCCTAGAAGGAATGGTCAACGAAAATAAAGTTAGGGGCAGAAAAATACATGAGATGATTAGACAATATTAAAATAAATGGTTTGTATACGGATACGAAAAGGAAACCTGAGTGAAGGAAAGAGTGGAGAATGCTGAGTGTATAGTGAAAGATCTGCTCTTGGGAAAAACACTATAGCCTATTATAATTAATCGGTAGCGCACTGGGGTTTCAATCCAGATGTCCGGGTTCAAGTCCCGTCCGAGCATTTATTTTTCTTACCATGTTATTTGTATATATATATATATATATATATATATATATATATATATGTCCACCGCAGTGGTCTCGAGATAGCGTGCTGCCTTGTCACGCAGCGGGCCCGGGTTCGATCCCCAGTCGGGGCAGTTTTTCTGGGTGAGATTTTTATCGGGGTTTTTCCTCGCCTGTAAGACAAATGTCAGGAAAAATTCAAGGCCCAAACGGTCCCCGAAATCGTATGGCCATCATCATCACCCTTATCATTATCATCATGTTTCACCGGTGTGGAAAGCAACGGGAAGCTACCACACCTACAATTCCCTAGTAAAGCTGCAAGCATAGCATGAAAATGCTATGATTGCAGTGAAGGACTTGACTTCGGGCAGAATTACTATAGATGTGTGTGTGTGTGTGTGTGTGTGTGTGTGTGTGTGTGTGTGTGTGTGTGTGTGCGCTTGCATGTGTGTTATGCATATATTTGCATCTATATAGGTGCTTGTATAGCTAATTTTCTATCTCTCTCTGTCTGATTGCTGCTGGTTATAGATAATTTAAAACGAAATAAAGGGAATACATGGGAATGAATCCTGAGAAAGTGCCATGAGGTGCAGAAACAATATTGCGGCGACATGTGATTGATGCTGAATGCTTCTGCACATTGCATTGTTAATACTGATGCTGTGTACATTTGACTTTGACTGATGATCCGTACGTTTCGCGTTAACCGCTAGGGAATCGAACTGTGGTCTATGAGACTGACTCTAATTGCCTGACTTATTTGTGTGAGTTTGCTAAATTAGTTGCATTCCAACAGAAACTGAAGCGTTAAATAGCGTTATCCGAATCATTGAATCTCATTTCATCCATCTGTCCACAGAAACGAATTTGTTTCAAAGTACTTTAAAATGTTGGTATGACTAACTAACTCACTGTCACTGTCAAACCCGGCGTTTCATGTTCGGGATGACCTAAGCACACCATACATCCCTATCCTTAGCTAATTTATTATAATAAATCCACTGCGAAATCCTGAATTAGGTGGAGCGGGACCTGGTTCAATACCCAGCAGGGTTTGAAATTTTAATTATTGTATTAATTATAAATATAATAGACAAGAAAATGGCATTAAGAACAGAATAAATGAAGGTAGAGCAATAATAGCAATGTTTAAAAGTATCCTAAGTAATAGACATATAAGCGACAAAAACAAATAAATATATAATTGAATAGTCGGAAGAACTATCACATATGGAGCTAAAACAAGGATATTCGACAAAACTTTAGAACAAAAACTTATATAGATGGAAAAGGATTTCTTGAGGAGAGCAGAAAGATGTTAAAATATTGGAAAAAAAGTAATTAAATTGGTGTGGATATGTACGACGATTGCAAGAAGAAAGGTTTTCCAGGAAAAAATTGGAATGGTGTCAACCTGGAAGAAAAAAGAAAGGAAGATCTCGGAACTCATGGATGCAAGAAATAAGAAAAAGAATGAGAACAAGAGGATTTGAGGACAAGGAGTGGACGGATGAGGACAAGTGGAGAAGGAGAATAAAACTTTAGGCATAGAAAGATGTGTAAAAATTGAAAATATTTATATAAAATCATTTTAATAGCAACATTTTCAATATTTGGCACAATTGGGACGGTGGTTTAAAAGTTTTAATTGTTCGGTTATACAACAGGTTGCAGCATTAATTTGTAAACCTCTCCGCAGTACGTCGGACGGGGGCGTAGAACCTGGCAGCCCCCTTGGTGCTTTTTGATAGGAGTAGGCTACATGTCGACAAGGGTCTCACCTTCTCCCCTGTCTTCATCATTATCCTTCAAACAACACACTTTATGCACAAACACATAAACGTACACTCATCCTACACTCCTGTCTGCAAATTAATTTATTTTATTTAAGTGCCCCACCTCCACCCCCTGGGTTACCTTGGGCTTAATGCTCATATTCCCAGGTCTACTATTACATCTTCTATTTATTCTCTACTAGCTAATACCCGGCGTGCGCTGTTACGCCCAAATAAATGAAAATGAATGTGCTTTTATGTTTAGTTGAATAAGTAAAAGGAAAATAATTACAAATATATATCTTTTAGATACCCCGTGCTGATTACCCGGCGTTGCAAGGAAATCTACTTACCCCGATCTTCTTGACATAAATGAGCTGAAATACGAAAATTAATGTGTTTTATGTTTAGTTAATTAAGTATAGGGAAATATTTATATCGTAATTATTTTTAGATATCCCGTGATGTTTATCCGACGTTGTCCGGGAATCTGCTCATCCCGATCTTCTTGGCATAAATGAGCTGAAAGACGAAAATTAATGTACTTCTTATGATTAGTTCAATAAGTAAAGTTAAAAATAATTATAAATGTATATGGTAATTATTTTAAGATTCCCCGTGCTGATTACCCGGTGTTATCCGGGAATCTACTTATCTCGATCTTCTTGACATAAGTGAGGTAAAAGACAAAATTCGTTATTGTGAGTTATCCATGAAAGAATACCCGCCGTGTGCTGCTATGCTTGCATAGGAATCTACGTACTTGTCTCGATCTTCTTGGCATCAATGAAAGACAAAAATGGTTATTGTGAATTATCCGCAAGAGATAAACATATGCTGTCGCGGACTTTTTTGTAGAGCTTTTCGAGATATCCAATTCTGTTATGGTTTAGGCAGCATAAACCATTTAAGCGTCTAAAGAGCTACTTTTTTTCATGTTTTCCACTACAAAGGGCGATGTTTGAGGGTGCAGGAGTTGAGTATCACAACTCTCTTATAGCCTATGTTCATCCCGGGAATCTCCTGAACATTTTGCAAAAACCCCATTACAATCGGATCAACGGTATGGCCGCGCATAAAGTACGAGCAAACAAACAAACAAACAAATATTATTTTTATTAGACTTGATAAGTACATTTCTTGGCCCTTGTTGTTGTTCGGCATAATGGATAACAATACGTAACTTATATACAATTATTTAGAAAATTAATAAATTACAACCTACATATTGCCAACTTATACCTAAATCCTTATTCTCTGCTGCAGATCTCTTCTTCTTGGCGTTGAAGCCTAATGAATTTCAATACAAAACATATATAAAATTATTTACAATTTAATAATTTACAACCCACATATTGCCAACTTATACCTAATTCCTTCTTCTCAGTCTGCGCAACTCTTCTTCCTGGCTTGAGTGACAACCCATCCGATGAACTTCTTTATAACCCGATACGGTAGTTTTTTAGTCCAAAACCGTAGGGGAGGTGGCCAGTTCACATCTCCGATTAATGCAGCCTCACTTAAGTCTCTTCGTTTGGCCTCATATTTGATGCAGTGTTATAGGACATGCTCTACTGGATCCAGCTCTGTCCCCAAGCAATCGACACGAGACGTTTGTGAGAGTTAATATACAATAATATATTATCTACTCCGAATAGTAGACGAAATTGTGCGTTATGTAAAATATGCATTAACGCCATCTACCTGCCGAAGCGCAGAATCCGAAGCACGTAAAGGGCAGTGGTTGGAATTATAACATATATATACACATTTTCCAGTGATTTCCTGAATAATTCGCCTCCGCCGAAACATGGTTATGGTTTATATATTTTTATTTTTATTTTAACATTGGAAATTCTTCTCCTTCTTCTCCACTTCACGGGCTAGGCAAAAATTGTCTGTTCCGCCTCACAGTTTTTCTCTCCATCTTTTCACTGGCCTTCCTACATTTCTTGAACCTCTTGGTTTGTAGTTGAATGCTGCTCTTGGAATTAGGGTTAATTTTATTTGTCCACCTTATTCTCTTCCTAAATATTGTATGAAAAATTATAATGTTAGTTTTAACTCCTTTTTTACAGCCGAATCTCCTTAATGTGTCTTGACGTGTTGCATACAGACTCTTTTGAGAATCACCAGCTGATTCCAAGTTCCGCCGCATGTTCTCTGTGCATCAACCGCTCATTACTGTTCTAGACATGTGTGCTACCTGTTTCTACCTGAACTAGTTCACGGTTTGGATTTCATCTCCTTGCTGATTGAGTGTTAATTACGGTTAACTGCAGACTTCCACAGTTCTATTCATTCCTAGAATTCAATCTACTCACATTATCCGTTCTCTTTTCAACTATATTTTAAACATTATTTTTAATTTAAGTTTATTTATAACTAGGTAATATCCGGATAATAAGTAGGATAGCAAAAAATAAAACATGTAAAACAGTACTGAAACCAATAGTTATGTTTGGAAGCAAAACATGGACATTATCAGAAAAAGATAAGTTCATATTAAATGTATGAGAAAGAAAAATGCCGAGGAAAATAAGTATATGGATCAACACAGGAACTGATACAAGGATAATTAGAACCAGCTGGTATAGCAAGAATTATATAGGGATTTAGTTTTAGTAGGAGATATTACAAGTAAGAGACTGGAATGGTTAGGACGTGCGTTGCGGGTAGGGCAAGAAAGAGGTGCAAGAAGGATTTTAGAAGGAAAACCAGAAGAAAGAAAAAAAATTGGGAAGATAGAAACTGAGATGGTTTGTATAGGGTTGAGGATGACTTAAGACAACTGAAGGTTAAAAGATGGAAACAGAAAGCTAGGAATAGAGAAGAATGGGCAGATGTTACAAAGGAGGCCAAGGTACTTAGAGGATCGTAGAGTCAAGGGAAGAATAATAATAAGAATAATAATAGTATCCGCCGTGCGTTGCTATATTTAATTAAATAATGAAATATGAGTTTTTAATTTTTGTTGAATAATCAAAAAAGAAACATAATAAAAACATTACATTGTATTTGTATTTTGATTCCTCGTTGTTCTGAAAATTAAATATAGTTATAAGTATATGTATATGAAACTGGAATGAGAGCAAGAGGACTAGAGGACATGGATTGGATGGAGAGAGACGAGTGGAGAAGAAAAATAAAGCTTTAGGCACAGAAAGATATGTAAACGTTAAAATTCTGATTATAAATAAATAAATATTTATATGATTGATAGTTTAACTTAATGCGCGTGGATATAAAATATTTTTAGTACTTCCAATGCTAGAGTGAACTTTTATTTTAGGATTACAAGTGAACCGCGACTTCTGATGATCGGATTTCGCTGAGTTTTGGCCAACACCAACCTCGGTTTATTTTAATAGCACATATTGAGTTTCATTGTGAAACGAAGAAAATTGGGACCGCTAGAGTGAATTTTATGTTTTTGTTTCTGGTGTACTCCTACATCTAATGATCTTAGAATATAATCTATAGAGAGAAAAAAAAAACACTCGCTGTACCTAATAATCGTGCAGGTATAAATTTCCATGAAGATCTGTTGATGAACAATTATACATGAGGTTATAATGAATATATTAATATAAATATGTCTATTTATTAAGCAGGTTTCACACCATCTTCCTGCACCCCAGATAATATACTGCCATTCTCCTCGAGATTTTTCTGTCATTCCAATCTCAATCACCCAATACTTTTCAGTGAGTTCCGAAGGAATAAAGCCATTGAGGGTGTTCTCATGAAAGGTCTTTAAATTGTTTTATAGATAGGCCTGTTCATTTATCCTATCAAATAGACACCGAAATGTACCATTACAAAAATGTATGCATATATATACTAACGAATACCCTGCGTGCGCTGCTAGTCCTAAATGAATGAAATATGTTAGTATGTTTAGTGGAACAGGTAAATAAAATATATATATATATATATATATATATATATATATATATATATATTCGTAATTATTTTTGTATTATATGGGTGCGAAACTTGGGCCCTTACTTTAAGGGAGGAAATGAGATTACGAGTTTTTGAGAATAAGGTTCTTAGGAACATTTTTAGACCAAAGAGAGATGAACAACAGGTTAATGGAGAATACTACATAACAATGAACTACATGGTCTTTATAGGAAGCCAGATATAATAAGATCAGTTAAGTCCTGTAGACTGCGATGGGCAAGATATGTTGCACGTATGGGGAATGAAAGACGTGCATGGAAGCTTCTTGTAGGAAAGCCAGAGGGAAAACGCCCAGTTGGTAGACCAAGAATGAGGTAGGGAAACAACATTAACTATGACTTGAGGGAAATAGATTATACAGGAATGATTGGAAAGCATTAGCTCAGGATAGGGATGTATGGAGAGCTTATGTCCGCGCGGCCATGAACCTACGGGGTCGATGGTGCCAGTGAGTAAGTAAGTAATTATTTTTAGATACTCCGTGCTGATTACCTGATCTACTTATTCCGATCTTCTAGGCATAAATGAGCTGAAAGACAAAATTGGTTATTGTGAGGTACCCGTGCGCTCATACGGTTACCCGGGAATCTATTCATCCCGATCTTCTTGGCAACAATGAGCTGAAAGACGAAACTGGTTATTGTGAGTTATCCTTAAAAGATAGGCATATTCTTTCAGGGACTTTCTGTAGTTTTTTTGAGATATTGAATTCTGTGTACATTAATTTGGTGTATTTGTCATGGTTTAAGCAGCGTAAGCCATTTAAGCTCCCGAAAACCGATGCCTTTGATTGTAGCTCCGTCGATATAGTACATAGGGTAATATGTTATATAGCCTAGTCAATTAAAATAAACTTGATATCTTTTGAATTTTTTTATATAATACAAAAACAATCATAATATATAATCCTACGGATTATCTTTGTCCAGTTTGTTGTCCCAGAAAAGTCTCTAAACGATGTCGAAAACCCCATTCAAATCGGTTAATTAGTTTTTAGTCCATAAAGGACAAGCAGACAGACAAAAAGACACACACATGTATATATATATGTGTGTGTGTGTGTGTTTTTTGTATGCGTGCTTGCGCGCGCGCTCCTTTGCATATAGCTGATAGCCTATGTGACCGTTAACGCGAGCAGTAGATAGCTCAAGAAAGAGATTGGAGAATAATATTAAAATTGAGTTAGGTTAATTATGCACCCTCCGTTGTATCTTTACCTTGTCGTGATGGTGTGACTGGGTGCTTAAATTACCCCGAAACCAATACCGATTGTGTCATTGCTGTAAATAGGACTGCGAAACATAGACTCTTACTTTAAGGGAGGAGAAACGTTTACGAGTATTTGAGAATAAATTTCCTAGGAAACATTTTTAACCAAAGAGAAATTGACAGACAAGCGAATGGAGAAGACTACAAAACACTGAGCTACGTGGTTTTTTTTCTTTCGGAAAACAAGATATAATTAGAACAGTTAATTTAATACACAAGTGATCTTCTTGGTGATATAATATTAAAATATATATGTAGTCAATATGCCCATTTCACCAATTAATGTTTTAAAATGGTCAACAAGTTTCTTTACTTATTATCAATTCTGTCTTCAGTCAATATCTGGTCTTGAGAATGACAGCTTGGCTGTAGAAACTTGTTGACCATTTTAAAACATTAATTGGTGAAATGGGCATATTGACTACATATATATTTTAAGAACAGTTAAGTCACGTAGACTGCAATGGGCAGGACATGTGGAACGAATAAGGAATGAAATAGGGTAATGAAGATACCTTTTAGAAAAACCAGAGAAGTGACCTGTATGTAAGTCAGTAATGAGGTGGGAGAATAGCATTAACCATGATTTGAGGGAATTATATTATACAGGGAATGATTGTAAAACATTAGCTCAGGATAGGGATGTATGGAGAGCTTATGTCCGCTCGGCCATGTACCTACGGGTTGGATAGTGGAGGTGAATTGGTTGGTTATCTAATTAGTTAGGGGAATTATACAGGAAATCACTAAAAAAATAGCTCTGAATAGGAACGAATGGAAAGCTTATTTCCATTTGACAATGAACTGTATTTTTCGATAATACCAGTGAATTAGTTATCTATGATGAATTATATAGGAAATGGCTGACAAAACATTAGCCTCGAAATAGGAATATGTGGAAAAGTTTATATCGGCTCGACCATGAAGCAATGGATTCGAAAGTGCAAATGAGTTAGATATATAAGTGAATTATACTGAAATTATTTAATTACATTGCTTCAGAATAGGAATATATGAAAAGTCTATATCCACGCGTCCATAAAACAATAGATTTTATAGTTGCACTTAATTTTAGCAAGAATGGTTTTCTTTATTTATCTTGTGAATTTAAGCAACATGTGATATCTACAATGTGAGCATGTTTGTATACTTAAGTACAGTCTAACTTCAGTCGTTATGGTTAATTAAATATTCAAAATGTCAGCTGAAAATTTTGTATTGTCTTGCCGTTTCGCTGATAATTTTTCGAAGTGTCAGATTATTTCAAAGATTCTTTTTTTTTTATTCATAAAGGTCTTCGTCAAGGTTGTTGTCTATCACCTACTCTGTTTAAAATATATGTACATGAAATATTAAAGAATTGGAGGAGAAAATGTTCAAGCATGGGAATTCATATTTCAAACAACAAAACTTTATACAACTTACATTTTGCATATGATCAATTGTTAATTGCACAAGACTATGAAGATTTAGAATATATGAGTAGAAAAGTAAGAGAAGAATATGAAAAATGGGGATTAAATTTGAAAATGAAAAAAAACAAAGTATTTTTCAAATGGTGAACCAGAACAAAATTAAATTTTGGAGACTGGAGAAACAATAAAATCTTGTAGTGAGATCACTTATTTAGGAATTAAAATAAATAAAATAGGGAGTTATGAAGAGGAAATAAGAAATAGAAATAATAAAGGAAAATTTGCAATTGCTTGCCTCAATTGAATATTGTGGGATAAAAATATAAGTAATAAAATAAAATGAATATACATCATGCAATTGTTAAAAGCATCATTACTTATGGAGCAGAACTTTGGTCATTAACAACCACAAAAAACGTAAATGGATTTTATACGAAGGACCGCAAGAATTTCAAGAAGAGAAAAAATTATGAACTCGGTTATAAGGGAGAAAATGAAGATTGAAGACACTATTTTAGATTATAATAGCAATTAAGATGGTACGGACATGTCCAGCGAATGGAAGAGGATCGGCTATCAAAATCTGTTTTGGAATGGAAACCTGAGGGAAGACGAAGCAGAGGAAGACTTAAAACCTCCTGGAGTCAGGGAATATGTTTATATATGAAGGAGAAACATCTACAACCAGGAGATTGGATGGACCGACAAAATTGTCTATTAGGAATCGGAAGATGACAAAGACATTAATCAACCGATGATATAACCATCTAATATTGTAGCTACACAATATACTACAATTGTTTAATTATATAGAGTGTAAATAGTGTTTAAAAATCCTGACCCCAACGGGACTTGAACCCTCGACCCTCCGGCTTGTAGTTCAGTGCCTTAACCACTACGCTACGGCGTGCCCCCACTAATTGTAGTATATGTTGTTCATCTCTGTATACTACATATACTTGCAAAATTTCATCTCAATATCTTGAAAACGTTGGGAGTTATCGGGGAAACAGTTATGAAAAAATTAAGTTACGGAAAACGAGCAGAAACTTAACGAAGATGTAAGTAGCTTCTAAAATTATAACGCTAACTTGAGTGACAGCACTGCACATTTTTAAACATAACTCGAAACGTAATAGAGATATCAATCAAAATCGTTCACTACTTTGAAGATGAAGTTTCAATCTATATGAAAAAAAAAATTGAAAACTGGCTTTTTTTTATCCTCAGAGGTGTAGATTCCCCTTAAGAACTTTTTGATTGGAAGCCAAATATAGTAAATATATTGAATAAAAAAAATATTATATAACTTTATTTAATTTTACTGTCTGAAACAGTGAGAATATTTTAGCTCAGTTTTTGCACAGAACTAATATAGGAAAGCAATGTAACTCATGGTCCATAATATTTAATGGCAGAAGAATAGAAGAATGCAGGGAACAATAGGGACTGCTTCCCGTGTATTGCGGGATCTTATACATCCATCAAGACAGTGTTCGGAACTCCCATTCAATAGAAAAGAACTGCAATCGGCTTTGGATCTAACCCCCTTTTATTCTGTCTCATTAACTTTGACAAAGGACTCACGAAAATTCTCCTGATTCCTAATTTTGTGGTCCATCCCCCATTCTTCAGATCGAGATCAAAGTTTTTGAAGATTGGATCAAGGGTAATCAAAGGGGGGAGATGTATTTTGTGTGATTGGAATACCATTTATCCTGGTCGTGCTCGAATACGCCTGTCTACTCTCTTACCTACATTCCATTTGTTTGGCACAGTAGTTTAAACAACTCTCTAACTGCAGTACATGCACTCCATCCTTCCCTAGTACAAATAACACTATAATATTAATATAATTCCGTCACGCAGAAACTGCGTAAACTAATCGAATTACTTAGTAAGTCCAATTTGTTGTCCTATTTTACTGTTTACTGTAGCCTATATATATATATATATATATATATATATATATATATATATGGTATGATAAGAAAAATAAATGCCTGGACGGGGTTCGAACCCGGATCTCTGAGTCTGTACCTCAGCGTGATATCCATTACACTACCAGGCGAATCCAATTCAAGCACTTATTTTTCTTATATATGTATTATACTCTCCATTATTACTAGATGTCGCGAGAACTCGGTCTTCACCGCCATCTAGCAGCTGACTATATCAAGTAAGCAAATTAAAGAGAATATTTTTACCTTATAGCAGTGACGCTTATAGTTGTTATAATTAAATATTTAACATTGAGCAATGCAAGCTTAATATGGTATGATAAGAAAAATAAATGCCTGGACGGGATTCGAACCCGGATCTCTGAGTCTGTACCTCAGCGTGATATCCATTACACTACCAGGCGAATCCAATACAAACACTTATTTTTCTTATATATGTATTATACTCTCCATTATTATATATATTATATATATATCTCCATTTATATATATATATATATATATATATATATATATATACGTATATATCAAATCGATATTATAATTATATTTTTGACAATAAGCAATGCAAGCCTAATATAGTAAAGACGAGAGGGCAGTGAGACCGAGCTCCCGCTACTCCTCATGATATATATATATATATATATATATATATATATATATATATATATACTGTAAAGGAAAAATAAATGTTTGTACCAGGATGCCTGGATAGCCTAAGTGGTAGCGCACTGAAGTATCAATACAGAGGTTCGGGATAGGCGTTTATTTTTTATTTTCACGTCATATATATATTTTTTAATTAGAGAAACTCAATTATGATGCCTTTTTTTAGTATGGGCTGCAGTAAAAATATATCATACACATCTGTAAGTTGTCCCGCGCCGTAGCTGAGTGGTTAAGGAAGGAAGCCTTGGCGCAGAGCTACGGGACTTGCGCTGGTTCGAGTCTCCATGGGGGGGGAGAAATTTTCTCATGGTATTTCGGCCAGTATGGGACCGGTGGCCACCCAGCATCGTGATGCATTTGGGTAGCTATAATAAGTAGCGACTCCAGGTTGAGAAAACCAGCTATAACGACTGGGGGACTTGACATGCTGACCACATGTCACCCCTATACTGGCTGATTATCATCTACCTCTGTGATCGACACATGTGGATGTGAGGCCAGCAGCGGCTGGTAGGCTAAGGGCCTTGTAGGCCTGTCGCGCCAGCAGTTTTTTTATCTCTAAGTTATTACTCATGTATTGTGTTTTGTTGTTAAATAAATAATTTGGCTTAACTTTACAACCTGTGACGCGACATTTTTAATCCCTTTATAAACTCCTGTCAAATTTTATTCTTGGAGTTTAATTTTCAAATTATTTCACATCATTTACAATGATTTTTACATTTTTTTAACGATTATTTCAATACATTTTTCTATGATATTTAACTACATACGTAGTATGAAGTCGTGGCAGCCATATTGGTTTTAACGAATATTCTATGCAACAACAAAGACGTGTTCCAAGTGCAGCCAACATAGCATGTACTAATTAACTGTACTTCAGAATTTACTGTTTATTTTTGGGGGGTTGGCATGCAATGAGAAATATCTTGGGTATGTGATGACCAGAGATTGTAACAAATAAAGAACTTAGGAGAACGAATCAAAATGAAATTAATAAAGAAATTACATTTAGAAAATGGAAATGTTTTGGTTATATGTTAAAGGGAGAGAATGATAACATCACAAAAATGGTATTTGATTGGAACGCTCAAGGATCGAGAAGGCGAAGAGGAAGACCTAGGGCAACAACGAGTAATACCATCATGGATGAAGCTGAACAGGCAGAGATGAATTGGAATGAAAATAAGGCATTGGCAAACAACAGAGTACGTTGGCGAGCTTTTATCAAGGCCCTATGCTTCCCAGTGTAGTGACCAGGATTTTTTATTAATTGGCACGCAATTATTGACAGTTCCCTTGTAAGAAGAATCCATGAAGATGTTTAAAAAAATTAAAAATCTTGGAAATTTATTGAATTGATTTAATACCATAATTGAATTTCTCGCAAATTAATGGTCAGATCCTTTTTTCGTGGGAGATCTTTATTTATTGAATGAGTATGACAGATAATATAATTTTCAACGAACCTTCTTTTTAATAAGACTTAGGAGGAATTTAAGGGGTTAAATAAGAATTGAAGTGCTCTTTTGAAAAGCCAACGCCTATTAAATCATGGAGTGTAACAAGGTGAACATGTGTTCTAGTGTCTTGTAATCCAAGCACGCCTTCCCGTTCTAAAACTTTCTTACTTTCGTAATGCCCGTCCACTTGCCGCGCCTGTAACCAATTCATCCCTTTACTACTCCGCTAGAATTCTCAAACTACATCACCAATCTCAAGTCCTCAACAACTTATCTAAAATCGTCTGACAAGATTCGGTTATATACAGAGAATAGACAATATTATAGAAACACCATATTTTCTCTTCTTCCTCTTTTCTCTGGACTTGCAGTCCTATTTGCTGTTTTATCTGTGTTTTTTTACCAACTAAAATTCCACTAGAAATTTGTCTTGTCTTTATTTGAATTTGTCGACTGCGGCGAACTAGTAGTTATGTCCTTTGTCTGTAGTCCGTACATTATTTTAAGACAGTTGAGGACGACGGCACCGGCCAACAGGTACATTTTAAAATTGTATATTTCAGTTAATAGGCGTAATTAGTATTCATTGAATATGGCTACGAGAGTGCGATTCATATAAAAGAATGTCAAACATATTGCTTGTTATATCTTAATTGTCCACCGCTGTGGTCTCGAGGTAGCGTGCTGCCTTGTCACGCAGCGGACCCGGGTTCGATCCTCGGTCGGGGCAGTTTTTCTGGGTGAGGTTTTTATCGGGGTTTTTCCTCACCTGTAAGACAAATGTCAGGAAAACTTTTGAGGCCCAAACGGTCTCCGAAATCATATGGCCATCATCCTTATCATTATCATCCTTACCATTATCATTTTCATCATCATCCTTCACCGGTGTGGAAAGCAACGGGAAGCTACCACACCTACACAATTCCCTATGAAAATGCTATGATTGCAGTGAAGGACCTGCCTTCGGGCAGAATTACCATGGATGGATATCTTAATTCTAGGTGCAACGGGGTTTGCTTCGTTCTTTTCGGGCCACGTTGCGGCACCAATATTTGCAACGGTATTATGTAATATATCACTTTTATTAAATATTATATTCCGTTCTCGTTTATTTATTTGCACCGACATGTAGATCTTTTCAGGGGAGCTGTTGATTAACACAATTATGGCGAGTATGAAAATGTATCAAATAAAACATACACTTCTTCTGTAAATTATTATTTATTACACAATAAATAAGCGATAAAGAAACTTCGAATTATTGTTTCTATCTTTTAATTTGATAACTTCTGACTTAATAAATCTTCAACTAGGTTGTATTCACTATTTTATTTTCTTTTAATTATATTTTACTCACTTTAAATATTATTTTAATAATATGTAATTATTAATTCGAATTATTTTAATAGTCGTATATTCACTTTTTATATGCTATTAATTTTATTTAAATATTACGGCACTATTAAATTATTTCTGATATTTTTTTCACTAGATTTACATCATTTTTATTTTTGTTTTTCTTCCATATTGAATTAATATAATTCAATAAATACAGTAATTATTAAAACTTTTATATGGAGACCATTCAATGGCGTCTATCTTTGTCACATTCTTGTAGCCATCTTCTCTACTTCTCTGTTGAAAAGTATCATGTTGTCAGTTTCTGATTGGTAATGATATCATCAAGAAAGAACACGATAAGTCCGTCTTCATTTCTCGATAACCAATCATATTTTTAATGTTCGGCCGACTTAAGACCACATTATTTGAACATTCTTTTGTTGTAATCTTCTGACTGTGAATTCAGTATTTATTGTTTATCATAACAATATATGTGACGTAATCATTGTTACATTTCACATCTATGTTACAAAAATCATCTATTATATTTTTAACATTACAAAATAAATAATATTTAGTTTCAAATTATTTAAATAATTTTTTTAATTAAAAATTAAATGAAAAGAATCCCCAAATTATTATTATTATTATTATTATTATTATTATTATTATTATTATTATTATTATTTTACATAAGGATAACATTTCCGGTTATATAGGGAAGTCTTGAATTGTTAAATTTTAATTTTTTTTAAGGTGTTGTCTCATATTAAGATAGGGAGAATTAATCAGGCTAAGACAAAACATATGCCGGTGATTAAAGGTATATGTGAAGCTTTGACCATCTAGTTTGTAATTTGGTGCATATAAATTTGAACTGGTTCATAGCTTTATTTATCTAGGATCTGAAGTAAATTGTAGAAATGACAATTCGGCTGAAATTCATCTATGGATCATGGCTGCAAACAAATGCTTTTTTGGACTCAGAAAAATGTTTAGATCTCAGTTTAAATCTGGGAAGACAAAAATACTCATGTGTAAAGTTCTCCTTAGACCAGTGCTAAGACCAGAAACTTAGACCCTGTTGAAATCTGATGAGTAATTATTAGGGCGTTTTGAAAGGAATATACTGAGATCCATTTTCTGTGCTGTGAAAGAAAATAATGTATGGAGAAAGATGTATAATAATGAATTGTATAAACTGTATAATCAGCCGGATATTCTGAATTTTGTTAAAATTAATATATTGGCCTGGACAGGACACATTATTCGTATGGACAGCAAAAAGATTACAAAAATAATTAACGATTAGCAGCGTCTAATGACCAAAAAAGTTGGAAGACCTAAATCAAGATGGGAGGATAGTATTGAACCGAAAGTGCGTTTTTCGGCTCATTACTGCAGCGTCGTTATCCTCCCTAGACTGTGAGATTCATGAACTATGCCAATATTCCTTTCTCTATGCATCTATCCCCACTCTCCCTCTGTACCTCTCCTGGTGCGCTGTTCCTACGGCGCATCTCCCCTCTACCTCGGAACCTTCAAATACGTTATGCACAGCGAGAACGTGATCATTCATTGATTCATTCATCTATCCATTCCGGGATGGGATCGGACTTTTAAATGGACAAGGTCGTCTGGAGCCGCGAGTGGCGGAATTTAAGTTGGTCCTGAAGACCGGGGAAGAAGCCGCCCCTGGCTTGGACTCTAGCATGAATGTGGTATGTGGTATAATGTGGTTCTTTGTCATGTAAGAGTATTATTTATTTATTCACTTTCTTTTTCTTTTTGAATAATCCAATGTTTATCTTGGTTATGTTTTTACTTCAGACTTCTTGTTTACATTAAATATCATTTTTATACTTAATGTTCAAAGTGATTTATGTGCATGTAGCTGTTTATATTCCTATACGGAAACTCATTCAGTTAGGAGATCATTCCAGCTCCCTTTATTTTTCTGTCTAAGTTTCCTGATTGATAATTATAGTGAAAACACTCGTTTTAAGTCACTCTGTTGTTTTGAGAACTATTATTGAGTTATGCTAAAACGCTTAGGTAAGAAAGATGAATCAATCCTTGCCTCCTATGGACCCGGGGCAAGTAGCTTTGTGATTAATAACCCTGGAGGTAATCAGATCTACGCTAATAGAAGCAACAGAAACAAAAGACGATCCAGAGCGGCACGAAGGGTAGCGAGTAGTGAGGTAATAACCCGCACAGTAGAATTCAAGACATTAAGATTTTAAAAGTAAAAAACTGGAAGAATGAAACTCAGAACAGGGAAGTCTGGCATAAGCTTCTGAAGGCGGCCAAGGCCCACATGAGACTGTTGAGCCATTGATGATGATGATGATGTTGTCTCATGTTGTAATAAGAAATAAACCTTGTTCACGAAAAGAGAGTGGAATTATTTGAAAGCAAATCAACTATTTGAAAGCAAATAAATTCATCTTTTGATATAATTTGTTTTCTATACATTGGCAGCAGTGCTATAAATATTTGCAGGCAGTATCCATTTGCAAGCCCCAGTATGTCACAATAAAAGCTGTTATTTCCAATCGATTGAATAATGGTTGAATTACTGTATAGCGCTGTAGGAAACACATTCATCATGATTTTCAACTTTTCGCCAGAACAAAATTCTATAACATTACAACTGGACTGTCATCATATCATTCCATCTTTACACTTTTTTTTTGTACGAAATTTTACTTAAGTTACAAAATATACATTAAGTAGTAATTTTCTCTAACATTTATTATTTTAGAAATTAATGTTTTCAGACAATTTATCTGTTAACGTATTTTCTTTGGTATTCTTTATTCCATTGTCTGTTTCAGCACAAATTAAAATTAAAAGATAAGAAATTAAATAAACTTTTTATTGATATTTCACAAGGGACAATTGTCAACGTTCCACGGATATATTATATAATTTATTAAAAAAATCGAGAAGAATTAAATATATATAAAATTGAAGATAAAAAATTCGAGAAGAATTAAATATATATAAAATCGAAGATAAAATTAGCGAAAATAATAAGAAATGAACAGAACACTTAATGAGAATGAACAACGAAAGAATACCAAAAAGAACCTTCCTGCATAATCCCAGAGGAACAAGAGATGTTGGCCCACCACGTAGAAGATGGACTCCACTTTTAACTTCGCCGGAACAGGCTGCATAGCCTAAACCTTGTCGTAGAAGAAGAAGAAGATTAAAAAATTCAAAATGAAAAACTTATTCCATTTCACGTCTCCTATGTACTGTGTGAAATTCAGATCAATACTCGTCATAATTATAATGTATTGCGCCAATATATTTCTGTACGAAAATATTTTTTAGGACAAAACTGTACATTTTCGGCCCAAAATGTACGACATTTGTTTATATTTACTAGAAGGAATGTATGCTTAAAAATATGCACACTTATATTACTTCCTCTCTGTATAGGTATTGTGATGAAAGCTCAGTGATATTTGTTGTGTCTTAGAAATCATACATCACATTTTTTTTAGATTTTTGATTATATTTGTTCAAATTTCTTTAATAAACACTACTTTAATAATATTTCGGGGATTTTTACGAGTCGATTGCCAAATTCAAATAATCAACATAATGTATATAAGTCCGTCCATCACTGTGGTCACGAGTGTGCTGCCTTGTCATGCAGCGGCCCGGGTTTGATCCCCAGTTTACTCCGTGAGGTTTTTTCGGGGTTTTTCCTCACCTGTAAGACAAATGTCAGGGTACTTTAAGACCTAAACGGTGCCCGAACATCATCTGGCCATCATTATCATCAATATCGAATTCACCTTATTAGATTAAGTTTAGGTTTAAGGCCTCTCGTGGCGCATCATTACCCATCGTCATCACCCATCATATCATTGGGGCAGCGTAACCCCGCCTCCAGGCGCCCTAACCTCAGAAGTGGGTTACAATACGCCAATACCTGGAGAGAATACCTGAAATGTCAAATGACAAACAGCTGGCATTGAAAAAAAAATGTATATAAGTCCCAAGTGGATGGTCACTTGATCGATGGCCGCTTTTTTACTATCTGAAATTCCTTGATAGTCCCGCGCCGTAGCCGAGCGGTTAAGGTAGGAAGCCTTGGCGCAGAGCTACGGGACTTGCGCTGGTTCGAGTCTCCATGGGGGAAGAAATTTTCTCATGGTATTTCGGCCAGTATGGGACCGGTGCCCACCCAGCATCGTGAGGCAATTGGGTAGCTACAATAAGTAGCGGCTCCAGGTTGAGGAACCAGCTATAACGGCTGGGGGAATCGACATGCTAACCACATGTCACCCCTACACTGGCTGTTGATCATCTACCTCTGTGATTAACACATGTGGATGTGAAGGGCCAGCAGCCGGCTGGTAAAAGGGCAACCGCTGAAAAGTGGAAAGACCCTCAATCGGAAATTCCTTGATTCTTAAATATAGCCTACTGCCTAGTTCTTCTTCTTTTTCATGAATGCTTCGGATATTCCAAATTGAATATCTTACAATATCATTGTGCCGTTTTCTTTTAACCGCATTTCTTTGCTGTGGGTCGTCATATTTCAATTCCTTTTGGATTTCTTCGTGTTGAGACTTGCAAGTAAAGTTGAGTTTCCTTAGAACAAGTTACTGGCCCGATGCTAAGTATTCCAGTGGTAGGACTGGTACCTTTTAGTCTCTGGACAGACATTAGGATACCGCATTTACTCAGTACCCGATGGAACGGTTATGCCGCCGTAACTCGTTCCTCAGAGCCTCGTTTGTAAAAACGGGTTGTACCACGAGAAGGTGAGGATGAGAATTGGGAAGAGAGGTTAGTTATATAATCGCCACTACTCCTTACAACTAACTATTTTGTATGGTAGCGAAGTATGGACATTGAAACAGAAGGATATACAGAGACATAGATCTGCTGAAATGAGATACCTTCGGAGGACTGCAGGATACACACTACTAGATCACAAAAAAAACATGAAGGCGTCTTAGAAGAATTACACATGGAACCTTTAGAAAACAAAATTTCTGATTATAATACAAGACGGACGCATCGAATGGAAGATCACAGGATACCCAAATTAATGTTAAGCTATCAACCTGCAGGAAGAAGAAGACCAAGACATCTACTAAAAATACTTTTGGATGGTGTTTCTCTTGAGGCCGAAACAGGTCAACAAATGGCATAAATTCGTGAATGTACTATAATGATGATGAAATTCCTTTTTTCAATGTTTGATAAGAAGCTGGAAAGTATAGGCCTACACGGAAGAAATATTCGTATAAAATTAAAGGTTTAAAATTCATTAAACTATAAGTTCATATTTTTTTTTGTCTTATCGGGTAATATTTAAAAAAAAATTAGTTTATAGCTCTAATATTAAAAAAATCTCTATATGTAAAAATGAGCGTGGGTCTGTCTCTCTGCCCTTTATGGATTCAAAAACTGCTTGACCGAATTGAATGGGGGGTTTTACCACCATTTAGATATTTTTCTGGGACAGTTATTGTATATAACATATTACCCTACATACTATAGGGCCGAAGTTAAAGTCACCATAACCATTTTTGCCTTTCAGCTCATTGATACCAAGAAGATTGGAACCATAACCATTTTTGCCTTTCAGCTCATTGATACCAAGAAGATTGGAATAAGTAGATTCCCGGAAAACGCAGGATAATCAGCACGGGATATCTAAAAATAATTACGATCTAAATTTATAATTAATTTTCTCTTTACATATTTAACTACACATAAAAAACATAGGCGTATCAATGTACGCCGGGTATTAGCTAGTATAATATACATTTTTAAGTTCCTTAAAGGTCCGTCTCCTGAACTACTTAGACTATTAAAAACTATAGGCTTTTCGGGACTAGTCCCATCATAAGCAAAAGGAAATAGGTCTATTGTCATCGACCCTCGTTGAAGTACTGGTTTACTCGTGATAATTTTATAGAGAGGATTGTGTACACAGGGCGCGTTCTCGTTTAGCATCAAGTTATTGATATATTTTAGAATTTCAATCTCTTCCAGCACATTTATTCTCTCTATGCAGTATTATGAAAGTGTTGTTAATATAGACCTGCTTTCTTGTGCTGATGATGAAACTAGTCCCGAAAGGCCTACAGTTTTTTAATAGTCTAAGAAGTTGAGGAGACTTATATTTAAGGTAGACTACATAATTTTACAATTTCATACTATACTAGCTAATACCAGATGAGCGCTGCTATGCCTAAATAAATGAAATGTGTTTTATATTAAGTTGAATAAGTAAAAAGAAAAATAATTACAAATTTATAGCTTAATTATTTTTAGATACCCCGTGCTGATTACCCTGCGTTTTCCGGGAATCTACTTATTCCGATCTTCTTGGCATGAATGAGCTGAAAGACAAAAATGGTTGTGACTTATCCGTAAAAGTTATACATAAGCTGCCGTGGACTTTTTCATAGACCTTTTGAAGATGTTCAATTCTGAGTACATTAATTTGGTGTATTTTTGTTATAGTTTGTGCAACATAAGCCATTTAAGCGTCCAAAAAGCGACTTTTTACTGCACTGATGCACTTTTTTCAGCTCCGGTCCTGTAGTACGAACGGTAATATGTTATATTCGTTAATTGTCTCAGAAAAATTATCTAAATGACTGTGAAACCCGCATTCAAATCGGTTAAGTAGTTATGTATTCCATAAATGACAGACAGAAAAACTAATTTTTATATTAGGGCATCCGATAAGTAACGGCAACACTCTTGTTGAACAGTCTTTGTTGTGTGTATATATATATATATATATATATATATATATATATATATATATATGTAATATTGAAATTCTCGAAATAACAATATTTTGTGTGTTCGCTGTTTCTCATATGTAGTAAGCAATATGTCCTAAAAAGATTTTCAATAGAATTTGTTTAGAAGGTGAAATAGGGAAGTACTCGAACTTCCACAAAATTCACCAGACAGCAGCCCTTGTGATTTTAACTTATTCTCTAAGATCAAATAACCTGAGGCATTGGATTTCTATCAAAGCTGATATTCAGAAAATTCTAGATCGACCAGATAAGAGAGATATCCAGAAATGGTGTTGCAGATGGAGTGCGCCATAATCCAAGGATTTGGCAACGTATACCTGATTTGGCAGGAGACTATAAATGAAGTTCGTAATGTCAAAAGTAACCTAAATAAATTTTCTGTGATCTTAAAACTGTGTTACTATTACTTATATAATGTCCTATTATATAAAGATTTTTTAAAATTGTAACTAACACCTCAACGTAGTTTTACTATGAATTTTATTAATGCTAACTTCTTAGGTCATAAGTAATGTATATTATCTTTGCTTTTAGGTAATAGAAATCCATGCTCTTAGTTATGACAAATATTTCCATTATATTCAATCGAAGGAAGATATTGCCTAAGATAAATAAAAAGGCGAATGACCTGGATGATATTTCAGGTTTGAAAAGACGTCTGTGGAATATTACCTCCACAGCATTATGATGAATCTCGGTGCGTTTTGTTCTGTCACCCAGTCCTGCTCGCTACTTCTAATCTCCTGCTACTCTAAGTAGAATTTATTGCGGTAACCCAGACCCTTGCGCTAAGATGATGAAAGTATGAGGTAAGATTAAGAAATTCTTCCTCCTTCCTTCACGTGACGTCATTCTTTTTTATCTCCTTTGTATTTCCTCTTCTACTTCTTTTCCAAGTGACATTATTTTTGAAATGACAGGTACTTGGATATATTCTCTGCTGTTTCTTTAGTTTCTGACAAGAAAGATATGTGGCTGGCACTGACATCGCTAGAATATATCATACTGAAGATAACTAGCTTCCTGACTCTAGTTTACAGATTACACAATACTTACAAGTGAAAAAGAATAATGTTTTTTGCCTTTATTTCGCATCTTTTATGTTAGAAAATAACTGGTAATTTACGTTTCTTGATTCCATAGAAAGGGAAGTAGAAATCTGTTGCAGTGTGGGCTCTTGCCAAACGGTTGCAGTGACGGCTCTTGCCAGTCGATTGCAGCGACAGCTCTTGCCAATCGATTGCAGCGACAGCTCTTGCCAATCGGTTGCTGCGGCTGCTCTTGACAATCGGTTGTAGCAACGGCTCTTGCCAATCGATTGCAGAGACGGGTCATGCCTTAACTAAATCTAATTAGGATTTCAATACTTCTATTTCTATAGTACTCTGTCCTAGGGCAGGTCCTTCACCGCAATCATAACATTTTCATGCTATGCTTTGCAGCTTTACTAGGGAATTATAGGTGTGGTAGTTTCCCGTTGCTTTCCACACCGGTGAAGGATGATGATGATGACCATATGATTTCGGGGACCGTTTACGCCTTAGAGTTTTCCTGACATTTGTCTTACAGGTGAGGAAAAACCCAACAAAAACTTCACCCCGACTGGGGATCGAATCAGGGCCCGCTGCGTGACAAGGATCACAGCGGTGGACAAAACAGATATGATAAGAGCGATTAAGTCTCGTAGACTGCAATTGGCAGGACATATGACATGAATGTGGAATGAAAGAAGTGCACGGAGGTTTCTTGTTGGAAAAACAATAAAAACTCCCTGTTGGTAGATCAAGAATCAGATGGTAGAATAATGTTACGTTATCCACTGTAGGAAAAACAATAAAAAATTCCTGTTGGTAGATCAAGAATCAGGTGGGAGAATAGCGTTACGTTATCCATGATTTGTGGGAAGTAGATCATGCAGGGGATTATTGGAAAACATTAGCTCAGGATAGTGATGTATGGAGAGATTATGTCCGCGTGGCCAGAACCAACGGGTTCGATAGTGCCAGTGAGTTAGTTAGTTCTAACGTTGTTGTAAGTTGTGACAATGGTTTCGTTATAGTAAATAAGGGATAAAAAATTTAATATATACATTATCCGCCCTTAGAGTGATCCTAACATCAACAAACGCCAATAGTATCCTTCCGCTATTCGCGCCACAGTTATTGCCACTTTCAACAGAGAGATGACGACACAGCAACAGAATACTCTATACTTTCAGCCATTTCGTTTCATGAGAATCGACTGAAGCATGACTCAAATGCATAATCCATACGTAACAAACTATTTATAATTTGTAATTATTGATTAGGTATCTTTTAGAATATTTTCTATATATATTTTTCCCCCCGGTTTTAACAATGTTGATACATTTTTCCGGCACCAATGATTTGTCTTCAATTTCGCTTTATAATCTTTCTCCATTCGTTTCTATTATAACACATTTCTTCCTCTGTTTCCCAGTACTTCAAAGTTTCTCTAATACCTTGGATCCACGTGCGATTTGGTCGTCCTTTCCTTCTCGTTCCTGATGGTGTCCATTCCATTAATTTTAGTAATCTTTCATCCTCCATTCGCCTAATATATCCGTACCATTTTAGTTGCTTTTCTTGGATAAATTCCAAAATTGAGTTTTGTACATTCATGTTCTCTTTTATAACTTCATTTATAATTTTCTCTCTTCTTGATATCCTAGCAAATCTTCTCCAATAGTCCATTTCTGTTCCATTAATTTTCTTTTCGTCTGAATGTTTTATATATATTTATACTATTAAATTTTTCATTCACGAAGAATAACAAGTATATTTAGAGGAAATATTATATTTTAATGAAGGGAACTACTTTTTCGCGTACTTATTGCTTCTACAACGTACATCGGTATCCATAACCAATGAAAAGCGAGCAAGTCACATGGTTTTGTTTTGACGAGGATCACTTTAAGAGCGGACAGGGTAAAGGTGAATATTTAGTACATTTTGATCGTTCACACATTCCTAACAAAGATTTGCCGTTAATTCTTATTTTTGTACAAATAGTTTAACATTACGTTTTTGTTGCAGATGCACCTAGGTGTCGTGATGGGGTGATATCAAAACGTCTGGGAGCACTTAGACGCGAGACGCTAGAAATCAAATGTGAAGTATCCGCTGATCCCAGCGATGACGTGAAATTCCGATGGACGTACAACAAATCCAGGGACGTGTATCCTGTCCCAGCGGCCCGCCATGTCAACATGGGACTCATTAGTCTATTTCGCTTTACACCAGGCACTGAGGAAGATCATGGCACTTTGGCGTGTTGGGCAAGTAACAGCATTGGTCATCAGATTCATCCGTGTCTCTTCCATGTTGTTCTAGCCAGTAAGTATAACTTTCAAATTGAATACGTTACCGGAATTCTAAGAGTCATCCGAATAGTACTGTGTTGATTTGAGAGTTTTGAAGTAAAATATTAAAATTAATGAATATCTTCGCAGGTGCCGTCGTCCTCAACTTGGTTAAAATTTTTAAAACTGTAGGCCTTGGGCGATAGCGAGGAGATACTAAGGGCCAACACGCACGCTCTATTGAGTAATACTAAGAAATTGGGACTGGAAGTAAACATCAATAAAACTAAATATACGTTCACACATAGAAATACATTACATAATGGATAGCTAATGACAAATGAAGGACTTTTGAAGATGTGGGTGAATTCAAACACCTAGAAACAATAATTTCAAATAGGAATGAGATGCACAAAGAAATTAAACATAGACTCAGTTCTGGAAATACATGCTATTTTGCATTACAGAGACTCCTGTCGTCCTAACTCCATTCAAAAACGTTAAACTGAAAATATATAAAACTGTTATTCTCCCAGTTATACTATATGGATACAAAACATGAACTCTTACTTTAGGGAAGGAAATGAGATTACGAGTATTTGCACCAGATTCCTGCATCAAATTGCAAACCTGTCAGCAGTACATATGTTGAGAAGACATGAAGTACTATTGATAACGATTCGTCCGTCGGATGGGGACATTAAGCCTGGCTGCCTCCTTGGTTCTTTTCGAAAGGAATAGGCTACGTGCCAGCACCGGGATTCACTCTTCACTTCATCATCATGCCTCATACAACATACTTTAAACTACACAAACATAAGAACACTCACTCATCTAACACTCCTCTCTGTAAACAATACAAGACTACATAGGCCCTATTCTAAGTAAAGTGGTCTGCCAAGTGGCGCATAAACTGATATATTATAAACTGGGATAATATAACTGGAAGAATAAAAAGTTTGGAACAGGATTACATTATTATTATTATTATTATTATTATTATTATTATTATTATTATTATTATTATTATTATTATTATTGCCATAAGGTTAGATAAGCATATTTGGAAAGACGCAAGAAAATATATTGGTAAAACATTGGTGGAATCTGTTGTAATGTATGGAAGTGAGGTATGGACAATCAATAAGTACTACAAGAATACACTAATGGCTCTAGAAATGGATTATTTACGCAGAAGTGTCAGAAAGTCTAAATTAGAACATGTCACAAATAAGGAAATTAGAAACATAATGGATGCAGAAGAAATAATAATTGAAAGAATTGAGGCGGAGTGGTTAGGACATATTTTAAGAATGGAAGATGAGTGATGGCCAAAGCAACTATATGAATGGCAACCGATCAGAAAGAAGAGAAGATGGAGACCAAAGTTAACATGGAAGGAAAACATGAAGATAGTAATGCAAGCAAGAGGGCTAAGCATTGAAGATGCCTAAGATCGTAGGCTTTGGAGGTTTGGCACGGGAAGACGGCAGCAGCCGTAAAAACCCGAAGATAGATAGAGATAAGCCTATATTATTATTATTATTATTATTATACTATTATTATTATTATTATTATTATTATTATTATTATTATTATTATTTATTATTATTATTATTATTATTATTATTATTATTGCATCAAATAGAGCCTTATGATAGACTACCTAATGCTACTTCCATCCTATCTTAAGAAATCTAGCGTAGATGTTAGAATATTTATGTAGATATGAAAAAAGATGTGTGACGGCCGCATTCCTTTTTCTTGAGAAAGAAACTTGGGGAGGGACAAGATTTTTGTACATGTAGCGTGCTGAGGCTATGCATTCCAGATATATACAAAAGAACTCGCTGCAACTTTAAGATTCCACTCGGTTAATATTCTGCACATGAAGTTATGGATACGTGGCTAGAATTCGCTTCTCCAGCAGCCCCTGGAGTCACATACACTTGCCAGAGGGATGGAAGCTTCCTTAACCCACCTATGACCTCTAACCCCAACCAAATTCCATATGGTTTTAAGTTCTTGATAGAGATACTTGATTTTTTCTAGCAATTATTTCATACACATTTAATATAAATATAATGTCTTCTTCTTTCTTAGCACTAGAGTCCTTTCAGTTTGACCTTGGCTTCATGAAAGACAAATGTCCGTTCTTTTTTATCAGTTGTCTTATTTCTCCACCTCTTAATTCCCATCAGTCTCAAGTCCTCCTCCTCCTCATCATTCACCCATCGTAATCTTGATCCTCCTTTCATTCTTCTTCCTTCTAGTTCGTAATCCAAAATGTTTTTAACTATTTTTGTGTTTTCCATTCTCAAAAAATTGACCCAACCAATATAGCAGCTGCTATATCCAAAAAAAAAGATTAATCTATATAACTCGTGGTTCATTTCAATTCTTCGAAATCCACCCTCACATGATGGTTTGTAGGCCTATATCTTTTTAAAAATCTTTCACTCCCAACTCCGGACCAGTTATTCTATTTTATTGATTATAGTATGTAGATAAATAGAATGACTTGATCTAAAAAAAACTTTATAAAGTAAATAACATTTTGAATTTTAAAACTTAATACGTTATTACAACCGTATTTCATACTACAAATAGACCTATATTATACAATGAAAACGGGTAGTTAATGACAAAGGAGTGAAATATTGAAGAAACATAGGGACAGTAAGGAATGAAGTGCAGAAAGATATCAAATATAGGCTCAATTTTGGAAATGCAGGCTTATTAATGATTACGGATATCCTTGTCTACCCAACTTCTCAAAAAAATGTTAACTAAAATATTTAATGCGTTTTTTTTTCTATTTATTTTTTACGAATGCGACATGGTCCCTTACTATAAAAAAGGAGAAAATATTAGTCAAATTTTAGATTAAATTCCACAATAAAATATTTAGGCCAAAAAAGTAGACGAACAGTCAGGTAACTGGAGAAGATTACTAACAGTGAGGTATATCATATTTTTTTAGGAAACCAGATGTAGTAATAACAGTAAAGTCTCGTAGACTGCGATGGGCAGGACAAATGGCACGAATAGAGAATGAAAAATGTTCATGAAAATTCCTTGTAGGAAAAACCAGAAGGAAAGCGTCCAGAGGATAGACCAAAAATGAGGCGTGAAAATACCATTAACCATGATTTGGGGGAGGTAATAATACAGAATATGATAGGAAAATATTAGCTTAGGGTAGGGATGTATGGAGGATTTACGACAGCGTTTGTTTCAGTGAGTTACTTAATTGAATGTATAAAAATGTTTGTTTGTTTGTTCGTATTTTATACGCTGCCAAACCGTTCATTCCATTGTGATGGGGGTTTTTGCAAAATGTTCAGGAGATTACCGGGATGAACATAGGCTATAAGGTAGTTGTGATACTCAACTCGTACACCCCTAAAAGTGTGTAGTGAAAAGTGAAAAAAAAATCCTTTTTTTGACGCTTAAATGGCTTACGCTGCCTATAGCATATCAAATACACAAAATTAATTTACACAAAATTATCTCAGAATCTCTACAAAAAAGTCCGCGACAGCATATGTTTATCTTTTTATGGATAACTCACAATAACCACTTTTGTCTTTCATTGATGACAAGAAGATCGGTATAAGTAGATTCCCGGGCAAACATAACAGCAGCATGGATAACTCGAAATAACTAACTTTGTCTTTCAGCTCATTTATGCCAAATACATCGGGATACGTAGATTCCCGGGCAATGCCCGGTAATCAGCTCGGGGTATCTACAAATAATAACGATATAAATTTATAATTATTTTTCCTTTTACTTATTGAACTAAACGTAAAAGCACATTATCATTTATTTAGGCGTAACGGCGCACGCCGGATATTAGCTAGTTAGTTATAATAACAATGTCTATGAATTATTTTTGGAACAATGAGAGGCGAACGGACAGGTAACTGAAGATGACTGTGAAACACTGAACTTCGTGTTCTTAATGGGAAAATAAGTGTAATAAGAATTGTTAAGTATCGTAGACTGCGAGGGGCAGGACACGTGACACGAATTGGAAATGAAAGATAAGCAAAGAAAATATTTGTAGGAAAATCAGAGAACCCTGTAAGTAGACTAAAAATGATGTGGCAGAATAACAATAACCATTATTTGAGGCAGGTAATTTATACAAGGTTTACAGAAAAACACTATCTCAAGATAGGAATGTATGGAGAGCTTTTGACAGCTTAGTCGTGAACCTCCGATGTGGATGACAGCGAGTTAGATAATTTTTTACGTTTCTTCATACCATTCCATTCCATAGTAATTCTGCTCGGGAGCAGGTCTTTTACTGTAATCATAGCATTTTCATGCTATGCTTTGCAGCTTTACTAGGGAATTATAGGTGTGGCAACTTCATGTTACTTTCCACAGCGGTGAAGTATGATGATGATTATGATGATGGCCGGATGATTTTCGGGGACCGTTGGGCCCTAGGCTTCCTGACATTTGTCTTACAGGTGACAAAAAACCGAAAAAACCTCACCCAGGAGCCTGTCCCGACCGGGAATCGAACCCGGGTCCGCTGCGTGACAAGGCAGCGCGCTACCTCGAGACCACAGCGGTGGAGCATATATATATATTCAATGGAGACTAGGAGATGCACAAAGTAATTCCATCGTACCTTATTTCTTGCCAAAATCATTTGTCTTAAGCGGCCCCATCACGATCAATATTTTCGTCAATGTATTGCACAATATTTTGTACAATAGTATTATTTGGCCAACCCACACGGTGCAATATTATTGCTCAATAAATTAGTTCGCAGGTGATACTTGTGCAGTCAACATGTGGACGCAATATTTACTAGATTGCACAATAAAAATCAAACTGTTTTTGGTTGACTCAATATATTGCACAATCTTTCGATGTGATCTACAGACGTTCAATATTATTGCACAATGTTGAGTATTGTGCAGTATATTGACGTAAATATTGATCGTGTAGGAAATCGAACACGGGCCCGCTGTGTAACAAGGCAACACGCTACCTCGTGACCACAGCGGTGGACCTTCATATCTAATTTCCCTTCTTACCATATTTCCCTTAATAGAATAGTGAAAAAATTTAGTAGATAAAGAAGTGTCCTATATTGCTTCATCTTCAACACCCCCAGCTCCTTAGCTTGCGGTCTGAATTCAAATATAACTTTTCGTCCTTTTTTTACGAGGTGCTTATTTCTCAAAACATCAGCATGCGGCTTGAAACCTCCCCGGAGAGGGATCTTCTGAGAAACTGGAAATTTCAAACACTTTTTTTTTTTTTTTTGTGACGGTTGCTTGAAAAATAACAGTAGCTCGTCAAATTGTAGCAGAGGCTCCTGGGATTGTCGTTTATTCAAGTCCCCTTAACCGCCAGTTTCCAATTCTTTCTTTCTTCATCCTCCTCGTCTACCCTTTCTCATCTCTCTATATAAGATCTCTACCGGCATTTAGAAACTTAAAAAAAGTGCACATTTTGTTATAACAAACGTCCTTCTTCCAGGAACTACGTAAGGTAATTCCACAGCAAGTCGAATTTGTAGTCGGGTTTTGCTTCTTTAGTCAGCCGCGGTGAACTAGTGGTTATGGTCCTTGCCTCTGGTCCCGAGGGTCGCGGGTTTAAATCCTGACGGGGTCGATGGATTCTTTTAGGTTGAACAAATATAAAGAGCAAGTCCTCCAGGAGGGACTTTAAGCCATGGGAACCTAGTCTGAAGATTCCCATGCTCATAAAAGATCCTTAAGCCTAAATAAAGCACCATTCACTGACCTTCTTCATACTAGTATTCTTCTTCACGGTTTAGGCTTATTTACTAGCCTGTTCCGGCTCCAAATTGCTGCTCTTTCCATCTTTTCCTTGGTCTTCCCAAACTTCTTCTTCCTCGTGATGAATAGTTGTATGCTGCTTTTGTATTCTATTCTCAGTCATCCTTGCCAAGTGTTATTTCCAGTTTGTTCTGTATTTCTCTATTGTTGTGTTCAATTCCTCTACTTCTAGTTGTTGTCTTATTTCTGTGTTATGTTTTTGTCTGTTCTTTGAAATCCTGCTATTGGTCTGAGGAATCTCCTTCATACTAGTAATACTTTAGTTTTCTACTACATGTCTTATTGTGTCGTATGTTGACCGAATACCATCCATGACCCTTTTAGGAAGATTAAGACCCAACATTGGGCTGTTTATGGAGTATAGTATATTTCTTGTGTTAACTGAATTGCACAGTACGGTATACAGTAACGTTCCACAAACCAAACATGGGGTCTGCTGGAGCTGTCTTTTACAGAGTGATTCAGAAATATGGCTATATGTTTGATCGCATTTTGTGACGAAAATATTATTATTAAAGGAAATATGATATCATTGGAAAGGGAATCCTTCAAATTACAACAATAGAACAAAACAAAACAAATCACTGCTCAAGTGCAGCTTGATTTTTTGGGCAACGTCGAACGCGTCCACAATTCTCTTCGTTGTTTCTGCATCCGTGCTAATGCCAGGCCTTCCAGGAGGTTTGATTTTCTGCATCCTTCTCGTTTCCAGCAGTCGTTTTCTCCATTTCCCCACAGTCGACGGCTGCAATGCTACGTTAAACTCACATCTTGCCCGTCTTGCGGCCTCACGATCTTTAACCATGCCCATGCCCATGCAGCAATTGTAATTTGCTGTTGCATATTCAACGCCATTTTGATTAATGGCGTAAGTTCTACACTGTTTTGTTTTATTCCATTGTTGTAATTTCAATAATTGCCTTTCCAACGGTAATTTCATATTTCCTGTAATGGTAATATTTTCATCACACAACGCGATCAAACGTATAGCCATATTTATGATTCACCCCGTAATTATGGATTTCAGGTAAACCTTTATTTCTATTGTTTTGGTTTCTCTGATTTTCGGAGAATACATTCGTCGCTTCATTTCCATACCATATGCAGTGTTTGGTTACAACAAATCTAATATTAACACCTCTAGAGTGATTTATAAATATTAATTTCAGGTGAACTCCTCGTCATGGTAAGAATTTGTTTAAAGAACTCAAACGTACTTTATTTAATTGATTCTTATATGCTAACTGTCCACCGCTGTGGTCTCGAGGTAGCGTGCTGCCTTGTCACGCAGCGGGCCCGCGTTCGATTCCCGGTCGGGACAGGCTCCTGGGTGAGGTTTTTTTCGGGATTTTTCCTCACCTGTAAGACAAATATCAAGAAGCTTAGGGCCCAATGGTCCCCGAAAATCATCCGGCCATCATCATCATCCTTATCATTATCGTCATCATCCTTCACCGATGTGGAAAGCAACGGAAAGGTACCACACCTATAATACCCTAGTAAATCTGCAAAGCATAGCATAAAAATGATATGATTACAGTGAAGGACCTGCCCTCGGGCAGAATTACTATGGATGGATATGCTAAGTTTAGTTCCCAAAAATGGATAGAAATTGTTATCACTGGAGCATTAACATACACACACATACACACACACATTTAGATATATTTTTATATATAATTTTTGTCAGACAAATATAAGGCAAAGGAAGGTCATTATTAGAAATTAAATCTCTCTTTTAAATGATTTGAGGTTCAATAATAAACTTCAACTATACAGTAGAGGTGTCTCTGAACTCTGAACAGCAGTCGGATGTAAAAAAAGAGCAAGATTCATACTTAATAAGTATACTTCGGTGGAAAATAAATGTTGCTCATTGACTGTTCAGAACATTTAGAGTGAAATTCAACTAATGTAAAGTGGTTAATCTAATTTGTTGCTGTAACCAGACTGTACAGAAAACTATTCTAACCCCTTCTCTCTGACGTCATGTAAAGTTGACGCATCAACCATACGCTGATATCGTGTTTACGAAAGAATTGTTCCATCTCTTGTCATTGTATTGGACACACCAAATTGCCTGAGAAAGGTAGCTGTCGCGTTGTTTCGACTAAACATTGGGCACGATATTCTGGAAAAGCACTTACACCGTTCAGGAGTGGCACCTACTCCTAATTGTGTTCTCTGTAATGTAGAAGAAGATATGGACATGCATCATCTCGAGAACTGCTCAGAACTTTACTATGCACAGGAAACTGACAGATATTGGGAAGCTCGATCAAACATTTTGTAATCGCTTGGGAAAATGATGAAAGCCTTGTTCGTGCCATTAGAATAACTAACTAATTTACTGGCAATATCAAAACCATAGGCTTATGGCAGCGCGAACATAAGCTCTTCATACATTCCTGTCCTGATTTAATGTTTACCATTCATCCCCTGTATATTATACTTCCCTCAAATATTGTTTAACGTTATTCTCCTACCCCATCCATGGTCTACCAACCAGTCGTTTTCCTTCTGGTTATCTTAAATTTCCGTTTCCTCTTTCAAACCCAATTTGTGCTATATGCCTTTATCACCACAGTCTACTAGACTTAACTGTTTTTTTATTTAATCTGTTTTCCCATGAAGATCATGTAACAAGTTATCTATTCTTCTCCATTTATCTGTTTGTTAGTCTTTCTTTGATCCAATAATTTCTAAGAATTTATTCTAAAACGCTCGTAATATTTTTTTCTCCTTTAAAGTAAAAGGTCATGTTTCACATCTATATAATATAACTGGAAGAATAACAGTTTTATATATGTTCAGTTTAACATTTTTTAGAGACGTTGGGAGACTAGAGTGTCTGTAATGCCTAATAGAAAGTGTTTCCAGAATTGAGCCTATGTTTAATCTCTCTCTCTGCATGCTGTTCCTGTTTGCAATTATTGTTCCTAGGTAACTGCATTCTACCAGATCTTCAAAAACTCCCTCATTTTTCATTAACACTCCATTTCCATTATGTAATGCATTTATATGTGTCATCAATAGGGCTGTGATTTTCATGTACTAAAATGTAAGATTGCAACATAGTATAATGAGAAGTTAGACTTATGACTATCTTTTTTTTTGTTTCACACACAAACAGTTGAATATTTTTATGAGAAGTTAGACTTCTGACTGTCTTTTGTTTTAGTTTCACACACAAATAGTTGAATAATGTATACTATCTGCACTGCAATCTTATCTTTTATAACATAAAAATCTAGTCATCATGTATGTAGTATAGCAGGATTTTAATATCATAATAAATATGAAAGTTTAAGTTAATAATTTTATATTTTTATAATTATTTTAATATTTAAATATAACTTAAATAAAAAAAAAACATCTAAATAATTAATTGTTGTCCATTGTTGAATAAAAATGTCTCAGTAACAATTAAAGAAATTGTATTATATAACAGTCTTTCTAAATAATGCTTTTAAAATTGTGGCTTAAGTCATTGTTGTCTGAAATATAAAGCTTTCTGTTATAACTGTAATAGGAACACCTGCTTAACTTAATATTTTAAAATAAAAGTATACTAAATTCTGATAGGATGTTAAAACAATTAACTTTGTGATTTAACCAATCAAATTTAAACCTGGTATTTAATGGACCATTAACCAATAGAATTTAAATATAAAATCATGTGATGTAATAATGTTCTTTAAAAATTATAACAGAATTATACTAGGCAGTCTGCTTATAACTTTCATAAATGATAGAAGCAATAACAACTCTCCTGATAAAATGTGAAATTTAATACCAGAAGAACGGTTGATTCAAGAAAAGAAAATAATTTAATTTTAATTGAGAGTGAAGAATAATACCATTTAAATTTACTTAATCTGCTGGGAACCTACAAAATGAATAAATGTATAACTAGTTCTACATGAATCAGTTACTAGTGATTTTTAAAGTGTTTTCCTATCCTGTGTACCAATTTCGACCTTGAGAAGAGAATCCAGCTCTACCGAAAAACAAACCCAACCTGAACCAGTAATTCTTATTTATTATTTTGGGACACTATTCCTTCAAAATGTTACTACAACATCGGGCTTGAAGAGAGTTAGCTGCTTCAAAACATCGTTATAACATGGGAAAAGAATTACTTCTTTAAAATTGCGCCCACAACGTGGAAAATAATGAAGAACTGACCTAAATACTTCTTCAGTAGTTTTATTAGTTACTTCCAGTCCCAATTTCTTGTTGTTTTTTAATAGAATGTATATGTTGGCTCTTAATAACGTAAGTCCTCGCTATGGAGGAATATTAATACCATTGAGTCGTAGGCATTCTTTATCCTTTAAAGATTTGATGGCATGCTCTGGTACAAAATTGAATTGTAGAGTAGATAGTGCATCTCCTTGGTTTAATCCCTTGTGAATTTCAAATGCACCTGAATATTGTTTGGCTACCTCTAGTCTTTGTTGTAATAATAAGATTAGTACACTGTAATATATATTATATAATATAATATATCCATCGCATTTCTGCCCGAGGGCAGGTCCTTCACTGCAATCATATAATTTTCATGCTATGCTTTGCAGCTTTACTAGGGAATTATAGGTGTGGTAGCTTCCCGTTGCTTTCCACACCTGTGAAGGATGATGATGATATAATACAATAATTATATATAATATTAGTCTAATATGTAAAAATAGCATTAATAAAAATGTGAGTAGCTTAATAAAAAATTTGAAATGTAACAATATAGGAAACTTCGTCCTCATTTTCAATCTCTGCTCACCACTGGTATTCAATATTATCATTATTGTGTATGTTGTATATTAACATAATTTATGATTCGTGAGCGGACAGAAGACCACTTGGCAATACCTCCTCCATAATATACCGTAAAACGGGACTACTTTGACATATTTTTGAAGGTTTTAAGGTCTAATTCGTATGATTTATGCCGAAAAAACTGAATGTATAATTTATTGTACCAATTGAAACACACTACAAATCCCATTTCGTACTGTTCTCCTCAAATAAAAACTTAGTAGGACAACAATGAGTTTTGTTTAGGTCTGTTTTGCCCATGTCTGGGGTACTTTGACATCACATTTGTTTTCACTATAATTCAAAGTAGACCTACTGTAGGTACTACTTTGACACTAATTTATCTTTTTATAAATATTTTTATTGTAAACAACCTTACTACAAAGGTTTTTATAACTGTAATTCGACAAAATAAACTTAAACTTCTTTATCAATTCTGACACGCAACAGAACGCACAAATAATATAATTATTGTAGTTAGACAATCAGGAATTAATTAGAAAACACGAAGTTTTGAAACAACAGTAGAAAATAAAAAAAAACAGATTTTCACATCTGATTTTCACATAGTTCACATTCATATTGAGAATAATTGTTCGATCCTCTGTTACACATACCAAAGATCCAGAGCTTGCATCTTACACAACAAATCCAGTCCTTACCCCTGTAAAACCGAAAATCACAATTTTATCCTTGCTGGGAATTAATTGTTGTTGAAAGTGACACATGTGTCTCCAACAATTAACATCCTCTTTTAAGACAACTTAATTATTCGTGCGCCTTCAAGGAAATGTCTACACCATTTAATTCTTGTCAAAATAGCCCAAAACACGCAAGAAATTTAAAATGTCAAAAAATCCCCAATTCTGCCAAAGTTGCCCCTCGAGTCAAAGTAACCCCGTTTTACGGTACTATATAAATAAATAAATATAAACACATTACAGCAGTTAACATTGATTGTTTTCAGAAAATCCACAGCCTCCAGAAGATTGTATTTTGAGGAACGGTACAAATGGTGGGCTGTTAGTCCACTGTACAGCAGGATTCGATGGGGATTTGCCTCAACACTTTCTAATGGAAATCAGTGAATCGCCAGAATACCCAGATTTAATATCACAAAGTCAAGATAATTTGTTTGCAATGAATGACATGGGAACAAGGCATCGAGCCCCTGGTCCTCCTTTGCTCAACTTATTTGCTGCTGAAGAACCAGTCTTCATGCTGAACAATCTCCAGCCAGACAGAGACTATGAGCTGGCGGTATATGCTGTGAATGCTAAAGGACGAAGTGAACCACCAGTCATCATTCCAAGGGTCAGAATCCACAGTGGAATGGAAAGACTCACTAAAACAGGTAAGAATTATTTTATTGTTAAAATATAGTTCTACAATATACTAAGTCAATATATTTAGTCATTCTAAACTACATAATGTATGTATGGTGCTGTGAAACATCTTCAGGTGACCAACAATTCTTCTTCCTGACCACTTTTACTTGACATAGAATATTATTCCCATAAGTCTAAGATATTTTGACCCTGTGTGGAGTGACCACTCTTCTCTGATCATGCTAAAGGACGAAGTGACCTACCAGCCAGCTGCTGACCTCACTTTCACATATGTTAATCACAGAGTAGACTACCATTCTACCGGTTTAGGGTTGGTATGTGGTCAGCATATTGTTATAGCTGGTTTTCTCAAACTAGAGCGGCTCCTCATTGTAGGTACCCAAATTCTTCACGATCCTGGGTGGGCACCGGTACCATACTGGCCAAAATTACATGAGAGAATGTCATCCCCCATGGAGACCCGAACCCGTAGTTCTGCGCCAAGGCGTCTTGCCTTTACCACTCAGCTACGCCGCGGAGCCTTGCAGTTAAAAACGGTAGATAATTTTTTGACACGGTCTTGGCACATCACAACTCTTATTTGGGAGAAATTTCACTTTAGGTTTCGGCATGTAATGGTTAACAGTTCCATTGTTAGTTCAATACAACTTTTCAGTTCATTTCCAATACCTTCCATCGTATATATATATATATATAATCTTATTCCTAAATATTCCTATATTTTAACTTTATGGAATCTATACATATAAAATTCATGACGAAACACCCTTGAGTCACTATGAAAAATTTAAATCTAAAATAGGTACCTGAGATCTCAGTAGTCCTCAACTTCATAAAGCTATAAAGTATCAAGATATGTTTTATATTTCAATTTTAATTGAAATTTGTACCTTTCTCAATAGGTTATCATTTACTGTAATTTATAATAAACACCAATGGAGAAATGTTCTTGACTGCAGTAATTTAGAGAACTAGGGGTGATAATTTGTGGCGCTTGCAAATGGCACTCTCCATGTGCATGTCCATTTCTTCACTTTTTCTATAGGCATATACCTGTTTATTTACACACGCCATGTTTAATGATAATTACAACCTCATTCCATCTCTTCAACGGCCTTCCAACTTCTCTTTTTCCTCTAGGAGAGGACGTAGATATTGCTTACGCTGCTTTTGATAATCCTCGGGATCTGGTCAGCTTTGGTCACTGGTGGGTCATGTCCATTCCCTTTTCCTTGTGTGTAATAAATGTCTCAACATCTTATGATGTTGCATTCCTTCCGCTCGGCATCCTGGTTCCTTGCCTGACGTCTGCCAAATCTTGTTTTTTGTTTACGTAATTGCTCTTGAAGTATAACGATTTGCGTTCTGGGCTGCTCGTCATTAGTGTTTTCGTTTGGCTAGTGATCTGCACGTGTATCGCGCACCATATTTCATTATTTGGTTATGACACGTGTTTTTTACGGGGCGGTGGGATTTTAAATATTTGTTTTTTCCATATGACATCGGTGCGTAAGAATCCTTGAATATTCTCGGATGCTTTAAAACCCTTAGACACTCTTATTTTATCAGTCAATCTACGAGGAGCTATAAATAAGGTGTGTCCCCAGAATAGAGTGTAAAATCCGGGATGGAAGCGTTGTTGTATAATTTTCCCATTAAGTTCTAATTTATCTGAAACTGTAAAATTTTACAGGAAATTGAATTTAGGTTCATTCGAGGGGAATACTCTGTACTTGAAAACAGAAGTTTTGTTAGATTTACACCTTGGCCGGACAGTTGAGTGTTGGTGTTTGTGGGTGACTGTACATAGAGAGGCCTCGTGAAGAAGGCGATTTGTATTTGGCACATCTGTTGTCAGGAAACTGAGGCGCATTACAAGTAAAGTAATGGCCGCGTAACGCAGCGCGATTCTGTAACGAAGTTTCAAAACGTTTCTCCCGCGCCGCCAACACAGTTTCCACTTAAAGCAGACAAACTTCTTCAGAATGTTTATTTCCAACTCGAAAACTTCTCGAAACACCAAGATAAAGTAACAACTTCATTAACAATCACTTTCAACTGTTCCTATTTTCACATACTTCATTTAATTTCAGATGAAACTTATATAATTCCTTTTTAATTCAACGATATTCAGAATTGTGCACCAGTTCTCACCGAATGTCGAAGCAATGATGCTATTGAGGTTGTTCTTATATAAGTATTTTGAAACTATTTGACGGGTGAACATTAATAAAACTAAATATATGGTCATCATCATCAACTTCACGGATTAGGTCTTTGCCTGTTCCGATCTCACATCTGTTCAGCCCAGCGCTTTCTTGGTCTTCCTATGGATCTTTGTCCTCCAGGATAATACAACAGTGCTATCTTTGGTATCCTATCATCTGCCATTCTTTGTAGATGTTCTATCCAATTGTTCCTGTGTTCTTCTATTTGTTGAAGAAGTGGTTGTACTTTTAGTTCTTCTCTAATATTCTCATTCCTAATATGTTCTTCTCTTGTACAACCTTTCACAGCCTATAGTAATCGCATTTCCGCTGCCTAAATTCCACTTTTTTCCCTTCAGGATCCAGGCCTCACTTCCATACATCGCTACTGGTAGTGCCATCGTTGAGTTCAATCCTAGCCGCGTTTCCTTTCTTACTTTGTTTATCAGTGTTCGTCCAATTGTTCCACAAATATGTTGAAATTAATGCATTTTCTTATTTATATCTTATTCTTCTTCATAAGTTATATCGCATATAATATATGATCACACATGAAAATTCATTATATAATGGAAATGGACAGCTAATGACAAATGAGACAACTTTTGAAGAAATGATTGAATTCAAACACATAGGAACAATGATCACATAATTTAGGGATGAGATGCACAAAGAAATTAAACATAAACTCGATTCTAGAAAGGCATGTTTTTATGCATTACTGGGATTCCTTTCAAAAAACCTTAAACTAAAAATATATAAAACTCTTATTAAACCAGTTATATTATATGGATGCGAAACATGTTTTTCAGTGGAGGCAAACTATCAAATAACAGGTACGAAACTATTGTTAAATTATTGTAGGTTGGTTTTTTAACATTCGTAAGTTTAAAATGATGTCCGAAAAAACTCTAATCTAGTTATTCGCGAATGCATATTTTCTGGAGAAAAGCAAGAATATCCACAAAGTCACTTCCAAACTGTGTTAAAAATTTGCTGATCTTTATGATATTTTACAAGAACTTAAAACAAGAAATTTCAAGAAATTCACAAACGGGGGGCAGAGACATTCCAAATAGTTTGGATAATTTATATCACATTGCACACATTGATGCACTGGAAATAATTAATGTAGAGGGAGATATACTGTTGTTTCAGAAACAGAAGGTATCTTAATATCCAGATTGTTTGGTTGGCGTAGATAAGCAATTATCAGAGATCGGTCACCGAAACTCAAAATGGAGGAAGAAAAAAAAACAAAATCATCCTCATATATTGCATTACATGATTCTTTTCGCAAACATAATTACTGCTCAAAACAATTAGAGGAACACTTGTAATAAATTGAATAAGTAATTGTTTTTTAAAGCTGTGATGCTGAAAGTTGGACAATATATAAATTGAATTATTAATTTTATCACTGGATACAAATTTTAAAGATCCCTGGCCTAAATACAGAGAAATTACCTCAAATAACAAATATAGAGAATTTCTTTATTTTGGAAGGCACTGGCCACTTCTAATTGGTAAGCTTCCTGATGTTGCTATAGTGACGAATGTTGATTATTGCCTTGTTTATTGAATTCTCTGACAAAATGAGGCATTTAAATGAGTTTGAAGTGTATCATGCTCTACATCTTTTACGACAAGGTCAATCTCTGCGACAAGTGGCTAGAGAGCTTGGTGTTTCTCCTTCCGTGGTGTCCAGGTTGCGCAATAGGCACAGAGAGACAGGTGAGTATTGTAGAAGACGTGGCCAGGGCCGTAAATTTAAAACAAGCCCCCAGGATGACAGATCCGTTGTTCTTTTTGTTCTTCGACAGCGTACAAAAACTGCAAAAGACCTGCAGAATAACCATCATATGGCTTCTGGAATCCGGGTTTCAGACTAAACCATAAGGAACAGATTAAGGAAAGAGAATATTCGTCCAAAAAGGCCCGTTAAAAAACCACGCTTAACAAATGGGCATAAGGCAGCAAGACGTACGTATGCTGAAAAAACCATGGTGATTGGAACCTGAACCAGTGGGAGTCTGTGCTCTTCTCGGACGAATCCAGGTATCGTCTTACACGTTGTGATGGTCAATTGAGGGTGTGGGGGACGGCCAGGAGAAAGATTTTCTGCAGAGGCTGTACAGGAAATTGATAGATTCGGAGGAGGTTCCATAATGGTGTGGGCCGGAGTTATGTATAACAATCGTACGGACCTTGTACTTGTTCCCCAGCGACTAAATGCTGTCCGGTATATCGAGCACGTTCTGGAAGAGCATGTAGTACCTGCTGCCATTGGAGTAGGCCCTGGATTTCTGTTTATGCAGGATAATGCCAAGGCACATTCTGCGGCTGTCACCAAGGATTTCCTGAGGAGGAATGAAATTGAGGTAATGGAGTGGCCAACGGTCAGCCCAGACCTCAACCCTATTGAACACTTGTGGGATCTTCTAGACAGGAAGGTCAGGAACCGACATCAAGCTCCACAAACTCTGCAGCAACTTGGAGATGCTCTGAAGGAGGAATGGGAGAATATCCCGCAAGAGGAAATCCAGAATCTTATTGGGAGCATGCCACGAAGGTGCCAAAGTGTCATCGAATGTCGTGGAGGCCATACACGATACTAACTCTATATAACGAGTGTTTAACTTTGAAAAATAAGCACAAGATTCAATTGCTTACATAGCGGAATTATTTGAAAAGTTAATTGTCAGCGTTATTCATTTGTTTTTACTGATATGAGCAATAAATACATAAATAAATAACCACAAATAATGTACTTTATTAATTTCATGTTTGTACCTTTATCCAATGAAAAAATATTTGCATATTTCATAGTGTTCCTCTAATTGTTTTGAGCAGTGTATATTTTTATTTTTTTATTTTTTTCATTTCTGATGAAGAACCTTTGGTAGAGAATTCAACTGTTGCTGTAGCGACTGAAACACCAGAAAAAAATAGAAATAATTTTATTTCACCAAACTGGTTGCAGCTATTGACAAATTCCGGCTAAGCATTGAGACCCTCTCCATATTCTTCAGGCCACTGTAGAAACACTAGGTTCACCATACACGAATATCCAATAATTGGATATAAAATTCCAATAATTATTAATAAATCGTCCTTTCAAAGGGTTCCATCTAAAATTAGGAAAAATGAGCAGGGGCGATAAAGACGGTTTTCAAGATCATGTGCTAGATATAGTCATTTCTTCACTGGGGTGGAAACTGTTACCTGAATTAGACGTCTGGAGTACTAAATAAGAGCGGTTACTGGTTCTGATTTCGTTCGATGATAAATAATATCTTCTTTCTGTCTCAAAACTGTTCTTCTGACAAAGTTAAAGTAGATTTAAATTCGCTTTATGATTGGAACCTCGATGACCATATACAAGTAATGTGCTGTGGTATGAGTACTATGCGAATACTTCAGCCTCTTCGCACAGTTGTGTTAAATTATTCTCCCGGTTTTATTATGTGGATGCGAAACATGAACTTTTACTTTAAGGAAGGAAAAAAGATTACGAGTATTTGAGAATAAAGTTCTTATGAAACATTTTAGGCCAAGGAGAGACAAACAAACAGATGAATAGAGAAGACTGCATAACAGTGAGCTACATGATCCATATGGGAAACCAGATGTAATAAGAATAGTTAAATATTGTAGACTGCGATGGGCAGGGCATGTGAATGAAATATGAATGATAACTCCTTGTTGGAAAACTAGAGAGAAATCTCCTGGTAGGTAGGGAAAGAATGAGGTGAAGCAATAATATTAACCATGATTTCAGGGAAGTAAATTATACAGGGACTGATTGGAAAACATTAGTTCAGAAGAGTGGTGTATAGAGAGCTTATGTACGCACTGCCACAAACCTGTGTCCTATAGTGCCAGTGAATTAGTTTTATGTAACCTATGGAATACAATGGGACAATTATGTATAAAGGCCAAAATTAAAACATGATATTAAAACAATGTGAATAATATTGCATTAAGTTATAACTATAGAATTGTATCTCATTATTTTTCACGTTATTCAGGAGAACGATTCAAAGTTTAAATTTAAATACATAATAAGGTGTAATGATTGACTGAAAGATTATAAAATTTGTGGATAGAACATGAATATTAGTTACAGAAATTACTTCTAAGAACCATTTATTAAGAATAAAAGTACTTGTGTGAAAATAGAATAAGGAAGAAATATATTTTTTGAAAATAGAAAAAATAAATTTAGGAGTAAGACAGGGCTGCCCTCTCTTGCCGACTTTATTTAATATATATTTGGACGCAGCTGTACAGAATGTAGAACACAGCTAAGTAAACATTTTAAACTAGGAAATGCCGTAGACACAATTGTGCTTGCAGATAATCAGGTCATATGTGCAGAATCAGAAAATCAGTTACATGAAGCCACGCTACTGCTCAAGAAAACCATGGAGAAATATAATCTCAAGATTTCAAAGAAGAAAACAAAAACAATGGCTCTTCGGGGAAAATATGCAGTTCGATCGAAAATAGTTTGAACGATGAAATTATCGACCAAGTACAGAATTTTAAATATTTAGGTTGTCACATATCTTACAATTGGGAAAATGATATTCATGAAAAATATATAAATTTCAAAAGTATGTGTGGGACTATCAAAAGAACACTACAAACAAAAACAACAAAAGAAACAATGCTAAAGTTTTATAATGTAATGGCAGTTCCCATTGTGACATATGGATCAGAGAATTGGGCCATGAATAGATCAGACAGAAGATTACTAGAAACATCAGAGATGAAGTTCCTCAGATACGTTGCAGGATATACTCTAAGCGACCACATTCCTAGTGAAGCAATTAGGCAAGAATTAAACATGTTTAATCTAAATTTAAAACATACAATACTATAAACAAAAATGACATGAACATATTTTACGGATGGACTCTTCTAGGCTACCAAACGAACACTGTTATATCTACCTCAAGGCTATAGAGATGTGGGACGTCCTAGAAGACGATGGGAAGGTCAATTCTCAGAGCGGAACAGACCGACGGCCTACCACGAAGATGATGATGATGATGGAAGAAATATCTGGCAACCGAGATGTAGAAAATCAAGAATAAACTAATTTTCATTCACACAAATAAGATAAGCTGTGCGTAGAGATAGAGTCATCACTGAATAAATACAGAAGTTTTAGTCAAAGTTGCACGCGGACACTGTTAGTATAGACAACACAGGTTGGCCAAAGAACATCTTAGAATTGATACCAACAGATTTCAAGGAACTAATCACAGTTTAATGGATGATATCCAGGAAGCCATGAAAATAAGGATATTAGAAGAGGACTGTTTAGACATAAGGGAATGGAAATTGTGAATAGAGAAACAGTCATTTCTTAGAATCTGTAAAAAAATAATAATTCACATATATTTATTTAGATATATTTTAGCTGACCAATTTTATTTTGAGTTGCCTATAAGAGCAGTTTTGAATAATTATTCCTATATATAATTTTATTTTTACTACCTCAGCCAGGTATAAAATTATGGCTGTTCCTGTTCTTTTATATGGATCTGAATCTTGTGTACTTACAAAAAAGATATCTCACACATTCAAGCCACTGAAATGAATGTTTTAAGATCCGTAAAACGATGTACACACATGGATAAATTACACAGTGAATCAGTAAGAAATTAACTGGATATATTTTCAATAGTTGATAAACTAGAAGAGCACAAATACCCATGGAAAGAACATTTAGACAGAATGGACAATACAAGATTACCCAAAAAGATCAACACCTACAAACCACATGAAAAAATATCTTTGGGACGGCCAAGGAAACGATGGACTTGAGACCGGAACAGATCACATTGACCTACTCCTGGAAAGGAAGAAGAAGACTACATCAGCCAGTTTTGTATTTAAATGATAAAGGATCACCCTTGCCACTCGCTAAGATATTTATTGATATAGAAATCACAGATATTCTTCTTTGTGGCACCCGTTTTACGATTTGTTATAGATTATCTCCTTTAAATTTATAATCATTATAACCATAAAAACTTTGATTTCGTTTTCTAGTGCACATTTTAAAATGTTTAAATTAATCCCTTGCCTGCAGTTCTATACATGCACGTCAGACAGAATCAATAAATTCAATAAAAGGTAAAAACTGTTGTTTAATATTAAAAAATACACGAATAATGAAATGTGGAAATAATCGGAAATGTGTTCATGTCAGGTATCATATGTTCATCAATATCAGTTTAAACTCGCAATTTAATGTTTCAAATTGAATATTCTAGAAATTACAGAAAAAAAAAAGAATTAACAATAAGTGAATAATGTTTTATTACAACATGAAGTTCATATGAATAAATGTTGATTTGTTGGTGCTAACACGGAAATCCTCTCCAGCATTTTGAAATTTTGAATGTTTTATGTTTGACGGTACAGTTGTTGAAGTGTTCGTCATCCATTTCTTCCTCTGGGTGGTTGAATATAATGCATCTTGATGTAGACAATATATTGATCTTGTGCAAGTGTTTAGCAAGGTAATAGTGACCTGTAGTTAATCTGAATTGTGCAACTGCTGTCTTCCTTGCAAGTTCTGGTAAGAAATTGGTATTTGTGAAAGAGGCTTCCCATTTCTTGCCTTTTATGGATGGTTGAAGTTTGTTGTTGTCAATGTCCTTGGTTTTTTTTATTTTATGTGTCGTTTAGCCGAAAATGTAAAATTTAGGTTTAGGTTATTGTGATTCTGTTATCAGGAAGCACTTCTTCCGCATGAGATCAGCTGTTTCATTGCTCCAAATGCCATAATGTCATGGAATCCACAGTTGGAATCAAAATTATGAAATATTTATCTAAAAGGTCCGTCTCTTCAACTTAAATATTATTTACTTTTCTGTAACGCTTTCGGGACTAATCTCATCATCAGCAGGATTCAACACTGGTGTTCCACTGAAGATCTGATAGAGGAGGTTACACGTACTGGGTGCGTTTTCATTTATCAGATGGTCGTTGTTGTTGACTGTCTTCAAAATTTCTATCTCCTCCAGTATGTTTATCTTAGCTGGATTATTTCTCTATGCATTGTTGTCAGGATGTTTTCAATATCTAACATACGATGTCCTTATGAATGACGTTTGCCAACATATAACAATTGCCAATAAATTAATGTTGATAGTTGGAATACTTCTTTGCGTGAATAAAGGTTAGTAAAATGTACAATCTGCAATGGTACCCTTGTCGTGGTGGAGTGGCTTGGGTGCATAAATGACTCCGAGAGCTATGCCAGCTGTAGCTTTGCTGCCAAATAGGTCGACAATGCCTGACCTGTCAAAGACGATAAGCGAAATGAAAATAATACCTTGATCGATAGAGAGTCAATCTTTCGCCGTAAGAATACAGATGTTAAGATATTCGGACAAGGGTTCCATTGGCATTAAAATTTTCCGGAAAAACTCAGAGGGTAAAGCTTCCAGTAGGTAGGCCAAAAATGAAATGGGAGAATAACATTAAACGTGGTTTGAGAAAGAAAGAATGTGTAGGGAATGATTGAAAAATGTTAGGTCAGTATGGGGATGAATTGAAACCTTGTCCTGGGTAGAATTTGAATTGGAATATATTTGATTTGCAATCATCATCATCACTATGTATTGGAAATTGTGTCACTTCTCAAACATTATCCCCTATATGACCGTCAGGGAAACATCCATTTTTATGGAAGTGTCCCCGACCGACATACGGGAACCGTTCAACGGTGAACAACACTTATCAAATAATTGTGTATTTAAGGCTGATTAAGTGGAGGGGGTACATTTATAAATATTCCGATAGTACCAGTGAGTTAGATATCATTGTGTAGTATATGTATGAAAATAGTACGTGAATTCCTAATTTTAAAATCCCTCTCCCGTCAAGTCATGCCCTGTAAGAGCCGGCAGTGTGGGACATGTAAATGTTCCTGTAAGTTGAGAGGATTGACTACGGTTTACTAATTTAATTTTATTCGGAATAAGAGGGATGACTCCCATACGCATCGTGACCTGAAACGTCTAATTTCGCTCTCCCAGTATTATGGAGATAGCATTTTCATGCTATGCTTTGCAGCTTTACTAGGGAATTGTATGTGTGGTAGCTTCCCGTTGCTTTCCACACCGGTGAAGGGTGATAAAGATTATGATAATGATAAGGATGATGATGATGATGATGGCCATATGATTTCGGGGACCGTTTGGACCTTAAGGGTTTCCTGACATTTGTCTTACAGGTGAGGAAAACCCCGATAAAAACCTCACCCAGAAAAACTGTCCCGACCGGTGATCGAACCCGGGCCCGCTGCGTGACAAGGCAACACGCTACCTCGAGATCACAGCGGTGGACTACGGTATTATAGGCCTATAAGTTATATAAGTTGCTATAATACGGTGTAGGTCATCTTACTGGTTCGACACCAGATTGTACTCCCATGGCCAATAACGCCATTTTAGGTTTGGGCCTATGACCGCTAGGGGGAGGGACAGAACCTTCCCATTGTCCCTCCTGCCCTTTTTAATCATTTAGGCTTGTAGTCATGAGGAAGCATCCTGATGTTACTCCACTAGATCTCCTCAACCACGTATTTTCAACTCATGTGGATTGTCAATCAAACTATTTTCCCTAACATAAGATGAGGTGAAGGGTGGCATAAGATTAATGAATGAGGGATGAAATTATATGAATGGGTGCTAATAAGGAATGGGGAGTGTTCTTCTTCATCTTCGTCTTCTTCAACGGGATTACAGCCTGATAAAAACCTTCGCCTCCTCGATGAACTTCCTCAGAAATCACTTTCCATAGTATACATTTCCCAGTCGTTTCTTTTACATCCAGTATGGTCTTGGTACACACAATCTTACTATCTCTTCTTAGGTGTTACCATTAATCTAGTTAATTGAGATATCAAACATAAGATTTTTTTCACTTTTTTATTATTTGGCATTTTATTAATGAGTCCATTCCATCTCAAACGGCCAACCTTAATATTTCAGACAATATCAAGATCTCCTAATAATTATATCAATTCTTAGTTATATGTTCTTCTCCAGATGATATCCATACAAACTGTTCCCATTATTATTTTCGGTAAATTCCTTTCAAAAATATTTAAACAAATACATATATAAGAATCAATGCCCAACCTTCATAAGAATCAATACCCAACCTTCAGAATCAATGTCCAATATAGCCTATCTTGATTTTGGTAGTATAAGATTAGATTTTTCTTTTTATATGTGAAGAAGAGCTTCATTTGCAATTCTAGTTGTTCTATTTATTTCAAATATTAAATAATTTTTATTGGTTTAAAGTGTTAATAGACACACAAATTCGTTAACAATCTCGAAATTATAACCCCCAATAGCAATTTCCTGAACCCGACTAGTACATTTTCCTAATATTAAAAGACTAGTAAATTTGGATTTATTTTCATTTATTTCCAGTCCTAGATTAGTTGTTTGAGCTTTCAGTGCAAGAATTGTTTCAATAACATCTGTATCTTTTCTCTCCGAGATCAACAAATCATCTGGTATGCACTTCCATTTGAATCTCGATTTTCATATTGCTTTTTCCAAAACTATGTTATTAAACAAAAAAGGCAATGGCATCTCCTTCTCTGAGACAGTTTTAATTACAAATTACAAATTCTTTATGCATGTGTCTGCCAACAACACCATAAGCCTCATTAAGTGATCTACACAAATTAACCAACTTTTTAGGGAAACCCACATGCTGCTTAATGCACCACAGTTCTTCCCTCCAAACACTATAATATTGTGATTTAAAATTCGTGAAAAGATAATATGTTGTAACTTTTTTTCCCAGATTTTTTTCAATACTTCTCTTATTATATGAAATTGGTGTGTTCAAGAGTGTTCATCTTGTTCTTCGTATAACCTTGTCTCCCCAAATACGATATGTGTGCCCCCGTTATCGAGAAGTATTTTAATTATACTAATTTAATTATACGCACTTGTTTCCTACAGATGTCAGGGGGCAACTAAAATATTACTTGAATGGATGAATGTCGGTTAAATTCTGCACAGAGACATTTTTATTCAGGCTTGCGGTTCTTTTACGAGCCTCGAAATCTTCACACTCGGAACCGACGCTGAAAATCCCTTCCCAGAGGACTTATCCCTTGGATTTTTCTATCCTAAAAAATCCATTGACACCGCCCGGGTTTGAACCCGCGACTCTCGAGACGAGAGAAAAGGAACATAACCACTAGACCAATGCGACAGACATTGGAAATTATTAGTGGGATGAAATTCAGGAAACGAGAGAACTCGGGGTAAAAGCCCGATAAATTCCGGTATGGTCCACCACTAATACACATCTGGAAATTCCAGTACTCTTTACATCAATTAAATCAGTTATGCCAAGAATATAATTTTAAAATATCAAAAGAAAAAACAAAAAATAAAGGCATTTTGGGGAAACGAACCTATAAGATCAAAAATCGTAATAGACAATAAACCTCTGGAACAAGTAACACATTTTAATTATTTGAGTTATAATTTTACTATAAACACAAAAACTGAAAGTCTGTTGAAATTTCAAATGATATGCGGAACTATACATACAACATTAAGGAATAAAACAAGAAGAGATACTAGACCAAGTTTTATAAAACAATGGCAGTTCCTGCATTAATTTATGGGAGCGAAACTTGGGTAATGACCACAAATAATTACGAAGTAGAATACAAAGCACAGAAATGAACTTCCTTAGAAGGACAAATGGTTGCACAAGATTGTATCGGATAAGGAATGAAGGTATAATAACAGAGTTAGATATATATCTATTGAATGAGAAAATCAAAGAATATAGAGAAAATTGATTTACACATGTAGAAAGAATGAATGTAACAAGATTACCAAGAGCAGCATTCAACTACAAGCCAATAGATCAAGGAATGTAGGAAGGCCAGTGAAAAGATGGACAGAACAACTGTGAGGCGGAATAGGCAGTTTTTGCCTAGCCCGTGAAGTGAAGAAGAAGAAGAAGAACTTCCAGGATTAGAAACTGGGTTCCCAGTTGTTGAGTTGCATGCTCTAGCCATGGTTATTGTACTCGATGTACATTTGTTTTTCTATCACTCCTCTATTTTGCAAAAAAAAAATAGGCCCACTTTAGATAACACGGTAAAGCCTGTGTAATGTTTTCATAAGCCAGTGTATTTTTTTACGGACTTGCACCTTCATATTGATCGATACTGCGATGTTTATTAAATTTTAGTAAAGTTTAGTATATCCAATGATATTCACAAGCACCAGCCCCTATAGTAAAGTAATGATACTTTTATCCCGTGTCGAGACGGGCTTGGAAACTTTAATTCTCTCATTCTTCTCAATCCATGTCATTCCTAGCCTGAAGCGCTTGTCAAAATTCCTCATTCCCCTTTCTCAACTGAATATAGTCTTCCCCGTTATCGTGCCACCCTCCTTTCTTTTACAAATTGCCTCATAGACCCAATATGTTCCCTCTTACCATGCGTGAAACCATCCCTTCAATTTCAATTTATTGATTGACTGTTGCACTCTTATCCGATTTGACATCCCCTAAGATGATATCGATTTAGATTCTCCTCTCAGAATCAGATTTACTACAATCGCGTGACATGGATTATCCTCTCTTTAGGGATAATTCCTATTTTCACACTATCAGCAACTGTTTAGGAGTCACAAGAGAATTATATCACATCCTACATAAGACCCAGCCTTGAAGTAAGTATTTATTCACCGAAGTACGTCGCTCATCCCTATAGTTTAGTTCATCTATCTATACCGCATAGGATAAAAACTTAACAGGTGCCGTCGTCCTCAACTGTGGTAAAATATTATACTTAAAATGTTATCTGGCAAATGACTAAAAGAAGAATATGAAAAATTAGTATTTTATGTAAATATAGAAAAACTAAGTATCTATGTATAGGAGAAAAAATGGAAAATATAAATTTCAACAATAGAGAAAAACTAAAATCTAGTATTGAATGCACTTATTTAGTTAGGAACAAGGTTAGATCATTCAGGTGATAACACAGTAGAATTTAAAAATAGAATCGCACAAACAAAACAAACAATAAATGATTTAAACTCTGTTTGGTGGAGCAAGAATATTACAAAACATAGAAAATTACAAATATATCAAATTATAAATATATCAAAGCATTTTTAACATATGGTGCTGAAGTTTGGCAAATTCCTACCAGGGAAATGAAAAGAATTTTAAGTACAGTTTCAAAAAAGATCAGCTGGAAAATCTAGAATGGATAGAATATGAAATAAAGAAATAAGGGAAATTATGGATGTACAAAAGGAGCCGGGCATCACAGACATTATAGAAAAGATAATATTACAGTGGTATGGCCATGTCAAAAGAATGTCAGAGGGAAATTTGCCTAAAATTGTTATGGAATGGATACCAATGGAAAGGAGGAAGAGAGGAAGACCGATGAAAACTTGGATAGAAGGGGTACAAACGGCTATAAATATCAGAGGATTGGAGGAAGAACAATGCATGGACAGAAGGGAATGGCGTTTGGTTTTCGGAAGACGGCGTTAGCTGCCATGATATCGAATGATGATGATGATCTGGTAAATCAAGCTATCCTAACCAAACATATCATTAACGCAGGTCACCAAATGAACACAATAGGAAACACTCTCATGATAATTCGCAGAGAAAACACTCCAACAAAGATAAATATATTTCAAGACCTACAAATTATAAAAGAAATAAACAACACCTTACTTCTTAATGAAAACGCACCCCAGTCGTACAACCTATTATACGAGATCGTCAAAATCAAGTCAGTTGCAGCTACAGAGACTTTGAGTCTACATCGTCGTAAACAACAACTAGTAGCATATGTCCATCCTGTTGATGATGGAAGTTAACTTCCGAAAGGCCTCCAGATAACATTTCATAAATGTAATATTTTAACACTGTTGAGGACGACGGCACCTGCCAAAAGGTACATATTTTAAGTTTTTATCTTATGACTATTCACCTCAACGGAATTTGATATGAATTTTATTAGTATTATCTATATCTGTACTTACAAAATTGGGACAATTATACTATAGTCTGTGAGAATTTAGTTATCGGGTAATTTTAGGACAGAGAAGTAGTGTGCTCAGTTTAAGAAAGAGGCGAGTACTTAATTTCCCCTCCGTCGCCATAAAATCCTGAGGAAAGACAAAAATATATAATCGTCTTCTCCATTTCATGGACTAGGCAAACTGCCTGTTCCGTCATAACAGTGTCTCCATCCATATCCTTCCTGACCTCCCCACCTCTCTCTTTCCCTTAGGATCATATTGATAAGCTATTTTTGGAAGTCTGGTTTCTTCCATTCTTCCAACGTGTTCAAACCATCTTGTTCAGTATCTATCCATTCTTCGGTTGATAGATTCTGCTTCTATTTCCTTTCTTATTTCTAATTCTGTCTTCTCTTGTACATCTTTTTGTTTTCCTCAACAATCTCATTTCGCAACTTTGTATTCTACTAATTATCCTTTGTGTATGTACCCAGCTTTCACGTCCATAAAGTAATGTGGGAAATGCCATGGTATTATAAAATTTCTTGTTTCAGGTATTGTTGTATTCTTAAAAGTATTGTATATTGTTCCACAAATTGTTTAAAATCTCATTAAGTTTATCTATGTAATGATGATAATAATAATAATAATAATAATAATAATAATAATTCACCTGTAAGACTAATATCAGGATACTTTAAGGTCCAAACGGTCCCCGAACATTATCTGGTCATCATTATCATCAATCATATTCACCTCAATAGATTAAGTTTAGGTTTAAGGCCTCTCCTGGGACATCATTACCAATCGTCATCACCTATCGTATCATTGGGGCAGCGTAACCCCACCTTCCAGGCGCCCCAACCTCAGAAGTGGGTTACAATACGCCAATGCCAGGAGAGAATACCTGAAATGTCGAATGACAAAGAGGTGGCATTGAACAAAAAAATAATAATAATTCCCGTGCTTAACTAAATAAACACGCTCTGGAATGTGTGGAAGGTGGCGGTGAGAACACCAAGCATTTCCCAGAATTTTGACAAAAGAAGACCATTAACTATACATTATATTATGAATATTGTTAGACAAGGAAGGCACGCAAGATTAAAAGATTATAGTAGAAATTTTGAGAAATAAATTCTCACAGTGTATACTTTTCGAGAGTTACATAACCAAGGTCATTTTAAAAATTTAAAGAAAATGATAAATAATCTACTATACTACTGTACAAGATGCCAACCAGGTTGATAACCGTGGGATACGGCTGCATTTAACCATAGAACACTTATCTATCACCCAATTCTGTTAGAGGCTGAGTCGATTCCAGGGCCATGATGCTATAAGAATATTTTCACCCTATAGATATCTAACTCACATTTTCCGCCTTTTAGCTTTTTTCCTTAACGAAATATCCTGTGTAACAACCTCCTAAGGTTTTCATTAGGATTAATTTACATTTAAGCTTATTTTCCCAACGAATGTCAGCAAGAGACAAGTGGTTAGTTCATCGCCTCAAAGAGACACCTATTACGAAACTAAAGTATTACTTTATTGGGAAAGTCCATTTAAATTTTATTCAGATGTTCAAATTTAGTTTTGAGGTTTATTTACGACCCCGAAAAATTTCAAATTCGAGACCTACGGCTTAAAATCTCTCGCGCAGGACACGATCCTTGGAATGTTGCATCTTAAATATCCATTGACTTCGACGGTGCTTGAACCCGCGAGACTAGATTCAGTGAAAGAAATTCATATACAATCGAGGTAGATATATTTTAAGGGGGCTTATATATTAACGAATCCACTTTTACAAAAAATAATAATTCCAGCCTTCCTTAATGGATTTTCTACAAATGTTGCACACCTCATGGTATATGAAGTTAGAATTAAGTACATAATTTAATAATGTACCAACAAAGAATATATTTCTGGAATAGAATTTTTCATTACAAAAATTCAGGTCACCACAAAACAAGATAGCCCCTAAAGTGTGTAAATAAAACCTATTACTATTTTTAAAAATTAAAACTGACATTATAATATAGATCTTGGGCATCACTGATGATTCTAATTGGGTACATTATTGAAGGTATAATACAGTTAACACTGGTCGACAAAAATGAACTTTTTTTTTTTCACAAGATTAAAAATATGAAATTTTAGAAGTACGTTTCATCCTGAATTTAAATATCATTTCAGTTTTTTCTTATCAGGCATGAGTGTTCTGTGATATTCAGTTACATTTTTTATAATTTTTAATAAAATCCATCTAACACTAACTCATTCTGACTTACCTAGAAAGTGGTAGATAGTGATTTCGGGCATATTTTGCATCTGGAACATCTCTCTTCTTGGTCCAATAGTAGTCAGCCAGCATATCAGAACTCCACTTGCCTTGGTACCTCTTTTCCATTGTGGAAATTTGCTGATGAGAACGCTCACCGTGCTCGTCAGAGACAGCCCCAAGATTTTCCTGAAAGAAGTCCGGAAGAAGAGAATGTTTAAATCAATTAAAACAAAATAGCTGTCTAAAAAAACTGTGCCTGATGGAAACATTCTGACTACATATCTGAATTCTGTATGAAAAAATGCACTAGATTCACTAATCAGATTTCTTGTGAAGAAAACCTTGTGGAACAGTGTAATTAAATATGTTTTTTTAACTGATTGTACATTTTGCAATATATCTGATCTAGCAAACTGGTCATTTTTCATTCAAATTAAGCATCGACGTCCATCCTCTAGAGACTATGATAGATTGTGTGTAAAATGTTATTGAAATCCAACAAACGGTTCTCGATATATTGTGTTTTATTTTTTGTATTGAAAAATTACGAGTAAAGTCACTCTAAAGCTATACTTAATCATGCACAATCTTACAGAAAACGTTATATCATAACTAACAATCGGAATTTTAATTGAAAATTTGGAATGGGGTGAAGAAATATGTAGCCTGTCGTTCGAGATAATAAAAAATCAAATTTCGAGCTGATCACCCATTCGAGGAGAACGTCTGTGCCCTCGTATGGTCAAAAAAGTGTGTATATTATCCACATTTTAAAATCTCTCTCCCGACAAGTCGTGCCACTATTAAGACCCGGGTTGGCGTGTGACAAGTGAATGAAACTAAAGATAAGAGGTTAAAGTTATACATAAGTTAAACATTTTTTTTACTATTTATAGGTAATTTAGTAATCTCTATGAAATAATAATAATAATAATAATAATAATAATAATAATAATAATAATAATAATAATAATAATAAAATATAGATAGATCATCGGTTGATTAATGTCTTTGACATCGTCCGATTCCTAATAGTCAATTTTGTCGGTCCATCCAATCTCCTGATTGTAGATGTTTCTCCTTCATGTATGAATATATTCCCTGACTCCAGAAGGCTTTAGGTCTTCTTCTGTTTCTCCTTCATGTATGAATATATTCCCTGACTCCAGGAGGCTTTAGGTCGTCTTCTCTCAGGTTTCCATTCCAAAACACATTTTGGTAGCCGATCCTCTTCCATTCGCTGGACATGTCCGTACAAATATTATTATTATTATTATTATTATTATTATTATTATTATTATTATTATTATTATTGATCGACCGCGATGGACTAGTGGTTATGCTCCTTGCCTCTGGTCCCGAGGGTTGCGAGTTCAAACTCGGCCGGGGTCGATGGATTTTTTAGAATGGAAATATCCAAGGAGCAAGTCCTCCAGAGGGACTTTAAGCCGTGGGTTCCGAGTCTGAAGATTTTCAGGCTCGTAAAAGATCCTTAATCCTGAATAAAGAGGCCTCTAAGTAAAATTTACCGAATTTTCCCATCCTAGTAGTACCTTGGTTTCCTAGATGTCAGTATGATGCGGAACGCTGACCACGGGTCACTCCAATGACATCTATACGAAAACAAGTGTAACTAAATTAGTATGGTTCAGTTTCTTCCCTGTAGGGGGAGAGCGCCTAAATATCGTTGAGGGAAATAAGGGCTTACAAAAAATAATATTATTAATAGGTTATTATTATTATTTTATTATTTTATTATTATTATTATTATTATTATTATTATTATTATTATTATTTATTATTATTATTATTATTATTATTGTATGTGATGTTATGATGAGTAAAATAATTGAAGGTAATAATGACACTTGTTAAGAGTTTTTTCAGAATGAAATTGAGATGCAACAGATTGCTAGTATGTTTTAAAACCTTAATTAAGAGGATGAACGGTATTTGTGGCACAGATCCGGCGGAGGAAGATATCCCAGTGGAACATCACCCCATGACAATCGTGCTAGGCGTCCTTATTGCCGCAGCAGTCCTCATTCTGGCCGGCATTTTCATCACGGCAACGCTCGTAATCTGCAGGCGTCGCACTGCACCCACATCCCAGCTGGAGCAGGAGGATAAACAACAACGGCCTAATGTGTACAGCGAGGCCCCGGCGCCTGTCTGTCCTGCTACTGTATTCTCAGTTCCTAGTCACGTCCCTAGAGGATACTGCAGCGCGGGACCTAGGGTTCGATTTCGGGCCGACGCCATAGAGATGGAGAACAGGAGAAGCGTTTATTCTCTTGAAGACATGGAGGATCTTGGTGTCGACACCAGAATATCCAGAAGTAATAATGGTAAGTAGACGTAAGATACAGAAAGTTTAATTTAGCGATTAGACATTTAAAATTGATCGTTTTAACATTTAAATGTCTTGTTTTACAGCAATATAAAATTAGTACTTGGCATTTTCCTTCTAAATGAAAGCAAACTGAAAAAAAAAATAAATAAAAAAAATATCGGATCTTACTATGTAATGTGTGTGCGTCTGTATATTGCAGCTAAGACACATTTTCCACTATTTTCAACGTAACTCACTAAATGCCATTTAAATGAAACGATGTAGGAATTCTGCAAAAATCTACGAATTCCAACGGAAATTCGAAATTAAAATCACTCTAGCAGCTGCCATATTTCAACGATTTTATATACGCACGAATTAATCAATAACAGATAATATTTTTTTATTAAATGTCCCAGGTTGTCATTTCGACATTTTTGTTGTTCTCTGCTGGCATTGGCGTAATTGTAACCCACTTCTGAAATTGGGGCGCCTCGAAGGCGGAGTTACGCTGTCCAGATGATATGATGGTTGATGATGATGATGATGATAGTGCTGCTCCAGGAGAGTCCTTAATCCTAAACTTAACCTAAATTCCAGACCATTGGCAACAACAGGAATAATTCCATTCAAGGAAATATTCCTATGGTTTGACCGGGAATCGAACCCGGGACCTCATGAACAGTAGTCAGAAACGCTGACCACTAGCCCATGAGGCTGGTCATAACAGATAATATTAAGTAGTTTAGATTAGATTTGATAGTTTAGACTAAATTATGTAGGTTAGATTTGATTAAGTAGAATGAATTAGATTAGATAAGTTGCATTTGATTAGCTACATGCACGGCAATCTTCATTATTTTGTTAGCGTTTTTCATAATTCTACTGTTCTCTTTTACTAAAGATAATAGATATGTTCCAAATATCCATCCATAGTAATTCTGCCCGAGGGCAGGTCTTCCACTGCAATCATAGCATTTTCATACTGTGCTTTGCAGCTTTACTAGGGAATTATATGCATAGTAGCTTAATATTTTAGGTATTTTATGTCATCTTTCAGGCATTTTGAAATTTAAAAAATGTATAAGCCTATATTTTATAAATCCCTTGCTTACTAATGTGGAGATTAGGGTGCTCCCTAGTGGGAGTGGTTCAACCAAACTAATTTTGGTTACGCTTATTTATATATGTCAGCGAGTGCTCTATATTTAGGGTCAGTGAGACACCCAGTGGACAACTAAGGTATTATGTGGGTAGATAATGATCGGTATATTTTGCACAGAGGCCTCTTTATTCAGGCTTGCGGTTCTTTTACGAGCCTGAAAATCTTCAGACTCGGGACCCACGAACAACTTGTCCCTTTATTTTTCTATCCTAGTAATCCATCGATCCGCATCCCTCAGAACTAGAGGCAAGGAATGTAACACAACTAGCCCACCGCGGCATATATCATCATCATCAACAACAACAATCACGGATTAAGCCCATGTGGCTTGTTCCGGTCTCATAGATTCTCATTCAAAAGTTGGATCCATCTTTTCTTCGGTCTACCAATATTCCTGCGTCCTTTTGGTTTATATTTAAGTATAATTTTGGGAATGCGATCATCTTCCATTCTTTGAAAATGTTCTTTCCAGTTTTTTTCTAGATTCTTTTATTCTATCTAAGAGTTTAAAGATATTTAGCTCATTTCTAATATCTTCACTTCTTCTCTTATCTAGAAGTTTGCAACCAGCCACACTTCTCAGAAATCTCATTTCAGCTGCTTCTATGATCTTCTCTTCTCTTTTAGTTAAAACCCAAATTTCACTATCGTACAATAGTAAGGGGACTGCCACTACTTTATAAAATTTTAGTTTTGTTTCTTTTCTTGTGCTTTTAAATATATTTTTGATTGTTCCACATATATAATTAAATTTATTAAGTTTGTTAAATAGATCTTCATTTTTTAAAATAGGAGATTTCTTAATCCAGGTATTTAAAATGGTTCAATGGGTTTCCCCTCCAGAATTATTTTAGCTCTTACGGTATCTGATCCCTTAAAAGCTAGGATTTTCGTTTTACTTATTGATATTTTGAAATTATATTTCCATATAAAGTTATTTAACTGAAAGAGCTATTTCTATAGACCATCTTATTTCTTATTTTGAAATGTGAGTCCAAATTTATCTGCCAATTATATATGATATCGTCAATATAAATATTAAAAAGGGAGGCTGAAAGTGGACATCCCTGTCTTACACCTCTATTTATTGTTGCTGTTATGTTGTTTTTATTTTTGCCTCCAGTTTCTATTGTTATTTTATTTTCTACATATAGACTTTTTATTGCAGTTATTAGGTGCTGAGGTATGTCTTTCTCTTTCATTATATTCCATAATTTATTTCTGTTAACTTTGTGAAATGCCTTTTCAAGATCTATATATATATAAAGGTCTTGTTGACATATTCTTTCCCCACATCCCAATCTTGAGCTAATATTTTCCGATCATCCCCTGTATAAATCATCTCTCTAAAATCGTGTTTAATAATACTCTCCCACTTCATTCTTGGCTTGCATAGTGGAGGCTTTTCTAGCGGTTTTCCTACACGTTTGTATGCCCCTCTTTAATTCCCCTTTCTTGTCATATCCTAGCCACTGTGGTCTACGAGACTTAACTGTTCTTATAACATTTGATTTCGCAATAAAGATCATGTAGCTTAAGGTTAAGTAGTCTTTTCCATTCACCAATCTCTTCGTCTCTCTCTATTCCAAAAAGTTTCCTCTGAACTTTAATCTCAAATACTCGGATTATTTTCTTCTCGCTTAAAGTAAGAGATGATGTTTTTTTATATCAATATAATGTAACTGGAATAATATACATTTTTATATTTTTAACTTTTTTTTTTCAGAGGAGTTGGGATGACAAAATTCCCTGTACTGAAGGGTAGCAGTGGTTTCCACAATTAAGACAATTTTTATACTATTTTCTGCTCATCATTTCCGTTTGTTATTATTAGGCTATTCCTATTTATTTGATTTCACAAACTTCTTCAAAATTATTCAGATAACTTGTATAAACACTTTTGTATTTTAATCGAATTCTGACAGAATGAAACTATTAAGATTGTTGTCTTCAAAATATTTTTTAAATTTTTTACAGATTTTCATCGATCCTATCTAGCAGATACAAAAATTTAGGCCTGTATGTGCACATGTGTTAGTAACGCTATAGCGACCGCGATATTTGTTTCATTGAAACAAAAATTAGTGCATAGCAATGAATTAAAAAAAAGTAAGGTGTGTTTGTTTACCAGTACAGTTGAACCATTAGTTGTAGGAGTTGACCTAAAACGAAAAATTTCTACATCGCTCGACTGTTCGCAAATGTGGATATTCCACAGTGAAACCTCGGTAGCATAGGCCTATGCGATTCTGCGGTAAACCGGGGAACGCATTTTCCAATAATCAGCGAAATCCGATCTGCGAAGCGGGCGTTAACTTAAAACTCGAAATTAAAAATGGACTCTAGCAACCGCCATGTTTGATTCATCGTAATGGATACCATTCAAATTAATTAAACCTTAAATTGGAAATGTATCCTGTAATATGTAACTCTAACTAACTAACTCACTGGCACTATCGAACCCGTAGATTCATGGTCGCGCTGACATACGCTCTCCATATATCCCTATCCCGAGCTAATGTTTTACAATCATTCCCTGTATAATGTACTTCCCTCAAATCATGGTTAATGTAATTCTCCCTCCTTAAATCTTGGTCTACCAACTGGGCATTTTCCCTCTGGTTTTCCTACAAGAAGCTTCCATGTACGTCTTTCATTCCGCATTCGTGTCTCATGTCCTACCCATCGCAGTCTACGAGTCTTAACTTTTCTCATTATATCTGGCTTTCTCTAAAGACCATGTAGTTCACTGTTACGCTCTCTTCTCCATTCACCTGTCTGTTCATCTCTCTTTGATCCAAAAATTTTCCTAAGAAACTTTATTCACAAATACTAGTAATATCCTTTCCTCGCTTTAAGTAAAAGCCCAGGTTTCGCATCCATATAATATAACTGGTAAAATAACCGTTTTATATACTTTGAGTCTGACGTTTTTTGAAAGAAGTTGGGACGTCAAGAGTCCCTGTAATGCATACTAGCACGCATTACCAGAATTGATTCTATGTTTAATTTCTTCGTGCTTCTCATTTCTATTTGTGTTTATTGTTCCTAGGTATTATAATTCAGCCGCTTCCTCAAAATTTCCCTCATTTGTCATTAGCTGTCTATTTCTATATATTTGTTTCCATGTGTGACCATATAGTTAGTTTTATTGATATTTACTTCCAGTTCCAATTTCTTAGTGTTACTCAATATGTGTGTGCGTGTTGTCCTTTAGTATCTCCTCGTTATCGCTCAATAGTAGGCCTACTACATCATCAGCATAAACTAACAGCATAATAATACCATTGAGTTGTAGGCTAATATGTCCTAGTTTTATTTCATATGTTTAATAAAGTAATGGATAAATGAATCGGTAGATATTATTTAAATTTGTGTCAAGCTATACAACAATAAGGACATACATAGTAAGTTACGGTTATGAATGATTGGTTTTCACCGATTTCCAACACTTTTCAAAGAGTTGGCATGAATAAATTGCGTTTCTTCAGTTTTAACAAAACATATATAGGCTAATTTACGCAATTCTTGAGTTATGGATTTTTATTTTAATTTATGTAAACAGATACGTGGTACAATCTCTTTAAGAAACCATATGTATGTACCTGTAAGATATATTTATTCTGTATTTGCCGAAAGTAACTTATACCTAAAACCTATAGGTCTACAATCATATTATTTTTATGCTGCATACTCAACTCCGTTAACCAAGACCATTATTAAAAGGATAAGTTATTAAATGTAGAGTTTGGGAGAAATGGAATAACACCAAATTTCACTTAGTGGGGAAATGTCTGACGACAAGAAGGATATATAGTTTTATGGAAAATAAATTTAATTTAGAACTTTTCTTTAAATTTGTTATTATATATTAATTTTTAAGTGAAGTTTACTAAATATAGGATACGGTTATTATTATACTTTATAAGTAATGTATCAATATTTTTAATATTCATTGTTATCACATTATGTAAGTTATTAAAATGTTTTAAACAATAACATAGTACATTTTTAATCCCGCTTTCTCAATAAGAATTGCTTTTTATTTTAAAAAAATTGTTAAATTATTAGATCATGAAAGCCTTTCAAAACATGTTTCATCTTCGGCATGCTAATTGGTACTGACGTCGGCGTATAATTTATACGTAATGGGTTTAGGTGGGTAGGTGTATTCTTGTTTAGAATTGTTATATTCTTTGCTTTTCTTAGAATTCCTAAGTTTTCTAAGACGCTAATCTTGTTGTTGTTACTCTCTTTGTGTATGAGTTTCATGATATCTTCGATTTTGTTTTTCTGATGACCCGTTTGTAGTCCTACGTGTTTTGCAAAACTTGTTTTTACTTCGTTATTAATATTTTTTTTAAAAAATCCCAATTGTATCTTGTGTTAAATTTCTTGTTATTTCTTCATGATTTTATAATTTCAATTTCTTTTCAATAAAAAATCAATTCTAATTGAGAAAGGCGGGTAAAAAAGGTACTATATTATTATTTAAAATATTCTAAGTAATTTATGTTTTATAAAGTTTTGTGGAATTTTAAATTCATTAATAGTTAAAATTATTTCTAATCGTTTAATAATAAAATATTGGTCTTGTAAACCATAAGTAAGATTTTATTGTATAACTTCAGTGAGGGATTACTTTCTTTTCCATAAATCTCGAAATCTTATACTTTATATAAACTTCTCCTTGAAATTAAACCAATTCTTTTAATCTCCAGACTTAGAATAGCATTTGGCAACTGTCCCTAGAAATTAGTTATAGTTCGTAATGTAAAGATTTTGTAGAATTGCCTCTATAAATATATTTTATTGGCTATTTAGAAGGTCTAATGTCGCCACAAACTTCCTGAAATTTGATAATTAATTTTGATACAGCCCATTGTGCCAAGATATTGCATAAAAATGGTAAATTCTCATACAATATTCATGAAAATGCTCTAGCATGAAGTTAGTATTCTAGAGTAATTTCAAAAAGTCACTCAATCTCGACAGATAACCCTTGCCGATTGCCTATATAGCTGGGAGCATTAAACTTTCTCCTAGGTCTACTCCATTACCCTCCGAAGACTATTGTGTTTAGTTAACATTTTAAGAGAGCTTATGCAGTAACGGATGCCCATTTTACAAAAAAAAAAAAAGATTTTTTTTAATGGATTTTCTTCAATCTTTACAGAGTTATTTAACATGAGTGTAGCTTCGAGTTGATAATTAATACATGTAAAACATATATATATATATATAAACATGTTTCAGGATTAAACATTTCATGTCACCACTTATCATTTTAGTTCATCAGAAGGAAATCACCAGAGAGCTGCAAACTAATTAGAAAAATTAAAGATTTCATGTACAAAAACAACATCAATGGCGTTCCAAGGAAAAAAAATCATCTCAGATGCAAAATTGTCATAAATAATAATATCGTTGAACGAGTGAAATCCTACAATTATCTTGGTTTTAATGTATCGTACTGCCAAAAAAAAAGAAGCTATAAATAAAAAAATACAGAAATTTCAAAGAATGTGTGAAACAATAAGAACAACTCTAAAGAATAAAACAGCTTAGGATACTCAACTGAAATTTTATAAAGTCGTGACCGTTCCTACTATTATGTATGGCAGTGAAAATTGGACTTTGACTCGTAAAGATACGAGAAACATAGAGACAGCGGAGATGAGACGTTTAAAGCCAATGGCGGGCTACATTCTTGTGGACCAGAAAATAAGTTCAGAGATAAGAGATCAATTAAATATTTTTAAATTGGCGGATAGAATTGACAAACAAAGCCAAATTGGAACGAACATTTACTAAGAATGCCAGATGATAGGCATCCTAAAATGATTTTAAACTACAAACCTACAGAATATAGAAGTCAAGGAAAAACTGTTCAACTCTCTATGGTTCAAAACTTTTCCTAAGAACTTTATTCTCAAATACTCGTAATCTCCTGTCCTCCCTTAAAGTAAGAGTCGATGTTTCGCTTTTATCAGATGACTGAACGCAAGTAATTGTCTCTTAAACCAATTTATAGTAAATTGGCGCTTACTTCTCATTATGAAGAATTAGTTAATTTCATACAGCTAAAATTATGACAATAATTATTAGGACGTGGTCATGAAAATGAATCAGTTGCTCTATAATAGGGGATGATCTATCTTGTAAGTTCATATAATATAACTGGTAGAATAACAGATTTATATATTTTCAGTTTAACGTTTTTTGAAAGAAGTTGGGACAACAAGAGCCCCAGTTATTCATAATAGCACGTATTTCCAGAATTCGTCATCAATAAGTTTTAATTCAAAATATGGAACAGTGTGAAGAAATGTACAGGCCTACTCTGTCGTTTCAACCAATAAAAAATTAAAAATTCTATTACGGTACTACCTGTAAAAGCCTCCTTAAAGAATACCTTTACTCGGCCATCGACCTCCTTGTATAATGACCATGTTCCTTGCCTCGTTTCACAAGGATAGTGGATTCAAATTCGGCCGTAGTCGATGAATTTTTACGCTGAAAAACTACAATGAGCAAGTCCTCCGAAGGACCTTTAAGCTGTATATCACTATTATGTAGACTTTGGGGCTCGTAAAAGAACCTCAAGCCTAAATTAATATCTCAGAATAAAATTAATCTAATTGCAGCATTCAACTAATACCTAGGTTGTCTACTAGATGTTTGATCGAGGAGGTGTATTTAACACACATCACTCGCAGAAATATGTAGGGGAATAAGCGTAAGGAACATTAAATTTGTTTAGAAACTATAGCTGTGTAACACCAAATTCTCCACGCGGGATTTACGGGGTAAAACTAAATAATTCACTAGCACTATCAACTTGGGTTGTACTATCAGAAGTTACATGAACTGCGGTCAAGAAGTAAAGCAGAAGATAGCAATGGCAAAAGAAGCTTTTAACAAGAAATTAAGCATTTTCTGCGGACCTTTGGCAAAAGAATTACGGAAGAGACTAGTGAAGTGCTTTGTGTGAAATGTGGTATTGTATGGTGCACATTTAAGCATTATGACGGAATAAGGAAAAGCGACTGGAAGCTTTTGAGACGTGATATGGAGTAGGGTGGAACGTATAAAATGGACAGAAAAATAATAAATACAGATGTGCTAGACAGAGTGGGTGAAGGAAAAACAATACTGGAACTCATAAAGAAGGAGAAAAGAAATTGAATTGGCCACTGGCTAAGAGAAAATGCCTGCTGACGGATGTCTTAGAAGTAATGGTCAACGGGAAGAAAATTAGAGGCAGAAAAAGACATCAGATGATAGAAAATATTACAATAAATGGTTTGTATGCGGATACAAAAAAGAGAATGCTGAGTCTGAAGATAAAGACCTACTCTTGGGCAAAACACTATGATGTATGTAGTACTATCAAACCCCTAGGTTCCTGGCCGCGCGGATACAAGTTCTCCATATATCCCTATCCTGAGCTAATGTTAACCAATCAATCCTTGTATAATCCAATTCCATCAAATCATGGTTAATGTTATTCTCCCGCCTCATTTTTGAACTAGTTACTGGGCGCTTTTCCTCTCGTTTTCCTACAATGAGTTTTTATGCCTCTCTTCCATTCATGCCTCAAGTCCTAACAAATCGCAATCTTAGAGACTTAACTATTATACTAATATTAAGTCTGGCTTCTCACGAAGATAATGTAGCTCCCTGTTATATAGTCTTCTTCAATCACCTGTCTGTTCAGCTCTCCTTGAACCATTTTTCCTTTGAACTTTATTCTCAAATACTTGTTTCTTTCCTCGTTAAGGAAAGAGTCCATGTTTCACATCATTGGGAGAACATCTAATAAATTGGGAGAGCAACATTCTAATTGGTAGAATAACAATTTTTTATTTTTCCAGTTTATTTATTTTATTTGCCATCACAAAAGGTTTAAGGCAGGGTTGCAGTTTATCTCCAGCTCTGTTCACAATTTATATCGAAAGAGTGCTAAGAGACTGGAGGAAAAAATGTCAAAAAATGGGCATACCAATCCAAAATACATAAATACACTAAATTTTGCAGATGACCAGGTATTAATAGCACAAGACAACGATGACATAGAATATATGGCTAAAAAACTAAAAGAAGAACATGAAAAATGGGGACTTTATATAAACATTGAGAAAACTAAATATCTGCGTATAGGAGAAGAAATGGAAAATATAAATTTCAACAATGGAGAAAAACTAACACCTAGAATTGAATAAACTTATTTAGGATTAAAATTAGGCCATTCAGGCGATAACACAGTGGAAATTAAAAATAGAATCGCTCAAACAAAACAAGCAATAAATTCTTTAAATTCTGTTTGGTAGAGCAAAAATATTTCAAAAAATAGAAAATTACAAACATATCAAACCATAATTCAGAGCATTTTAACATATGGTGCTGAAAGTCTGGCAAATTCCTACGAGGGAAACGAAAAGACTATTAAGTACAGAAATGGATGTTTTAAGAAGATCAGGTGGAAAATCTAGAATGGATAGAATACGAAATAAAGAAATAAGTGAAATTATGGGTGTACAAGAGGAGTCGGACGTATTGGACATTATATAAAAGAAAAGATTACAGTGGTATGGCCTTGCCAAAAGAATGCCAGAGCAAAGATTGCCTAAAATTGTTATGGAATGAATCCCAATGGAAAGGAGGAAGGGAGGAAGACCGACGAAAACTTGGATAGAAGGGGTACAAGCAGCTATGAATATCAGAGGATTGGAGGAAGATCAGTAGATGGACAGAGAGGAATGGCGTTTGGTTTCCGGAAGACGGCGGCAGCTGCCATGATACCGGATGATGATGATTTATTTATTTTTTTGAGAGAAGTTGGGAAGACAAGAATATCTGCAATGCATAACAGAATTCATTATCATAATTGAGTCTACGTATAATTTCTTCGTGCATCTCATTGCTGTTTGTAATTATTGTTCCTAGGTATTTGAATTCAGCTAATTTATAATTTCTCTCATTTGTCGTTAAAAGTCTATTTCCATTTATAATGTGTTTCTGTGTGTGTCCATATATTCGCTTTTATTGATGCTTACTTACATTCCCAATTCCTTACAGTGATAAGATGTAGGTGATTTATAAAATACAGAAGCATTATACGGCCTGTTTTTCAGGATAATTGACCATTTATCTGGCCTTCATAATATTTTCTCCTCTCTTAACGTAAGAGAGAATGTTTCAGATCTATAGCGCCTATATCACTCATTGCTGTATATAATGTATGATTTAATTTTTTTTAGAAAAGTTAGGATGAGAAGTGATATTGTAATATTTAATGGCGTGCGTTTTCAAAGTTGAGTACATGATTAATAGGCTATCTCTCTACACATCATACCTGCATGTAATTACTTTTCATAGATATTTTTGTCCAAAGAGGCAAATGGAGAAAACTAAATAAGAGTGTGCAGAGCTACATAATATTATGGAAGACAGTGATAATAAGAACAGGTAAGCTTCGTAGACTGCGATTCCTGTTATACGGACGTGAAATACGATCTCTTATTTTAAGCGAGGATAAAAAGTTACGAGCATTAGAGAACAAAATTTTTAACCAATGTTTGTAGAAAAAAAGAGAAGACATTTAAATAAAAAATATTACAAAACAGTGAGTTACACGGTATTTATGGGAAACGATGTTTATTATTTTATTTACAGTGTTCTGCCCTAGGACATGTCTTTCACTGCAATCTTAGCATTTTCATGCTATGCTATGCTTTGCAGGTGTACTAGGGAATTATAGGTGTGGTAGCTTCTCATTGCTTTCCACACCATAGATGATAATGATGGTCACAGGATGTTCGGGGATCGTTTGGGCCTCAAATATTCCTGACATTTGTCTTGCACGTGAGGAAAAACCCCGAAATATCTCACCCAGGAAGCTTGTTCCGACCGGGAATCGAACCCGGGCCCGCTGCGTGACAAGGCAGCAATCTACCTCGAGACCACAGCGGCGGACACTGTATATAATAAGAAGAGTTAATTCTGGTACAATGTGATGGAAGGACATTTGGCACGAATGGGAAAGAAAATAGGAGCACGGAAACGCCATGTTGGAATACCAGAGGACAAGCGCCCAGTAAGTAGGCCAAGAATGAGATAGGAGAATAACATTATTTCTGAATTAGGGGGTGAACTATACAGGGTATGATTATAAAAGGTTAGCTCAGAATATTGATGAATGGAGATCTTATGTCTGATGGGCCATGAACTTCTGGTTTCTATTGTGTAAATATTTAATACGCTTGTTAAATATTATTCACTGAGAGTAGTTAATAATAATAACACTGAGCAACAAAAAATAAAACTTTTTTTTGTCTCAGAAAGAAAAATATGTGATTCTGATAGTATTTTTCTCCTGAATCCAAATATGATATCGGGTTTTCTCCATCACGCAAGGTTTCCGAGAGACAGGCATTTTATAATTTCAAACACTTTAATATTGTCTACATTCGTAACTACATAATATTCGAAAATTCGGACTCACCTAGAAAGTAAGAAATATTTCGCCTGTGGAGCATCCCTCTTGAAGGTCCAGCAATAATCGGCCAGCATATTAGGATTCCATTTGCTTTGATATATCTTTTCCATAGCTGAAACTCTTTGATTTAGCTCATTTGGTTTTATTTTACAATGGACAAATGGACGATAAAACGTTTATTAAAAAATTATTATTTAAATCAATTAATTGAAATTCAAATAAAAAAACTGTGGGTTATGGAGAAATTCCGAATACATATTTGAAAACACGATAAAAAACTGCATTATGTACAGTTTTTGGTGCTCATGAGACAAAAATCATGTTGAACAGTGTAATTACAACAATAACTAATCTTTATCTCAGTCAAAACATTAATTTATTAAGTCGACGTTTCAATCTCCTTGTATGAGAGAGGAAAAAAAATCATGTCTTGAAAATGACCTCACACAAGGAGATTGAAACGTCGAGTTAATAAATTATTTTTTTGACTGAGATAACGATTAGTTCTTGTTGTAATTATTATTCTATTGTGTAAGTTAGTGAGTTAATCAGTATGTTATATGTAGGTCATGTGACTAACTAACTAACTTGCAAACTGGCACAAAGGAACCTCTAGGTTTATGACCACGCGTACATAAGCTCTCGTTACATCCCTGTTATGAGCTAATGATTTCCAGTCATGAGCTGAATAATTCACCTCCCTGAAATCACGATTAAAATTATTCTTCCATCTCGTTCTTGGCCTACCAACTGGACACTTCTCCTCAGGTTTTCCTACAAGGAGTTTTCATGTCATCTTTTATTCCTCATTCGTGCAACATTTTCTGCCCATCGCAGACTACGAGGCTTGACTATTGTTATTATATATGGTTTCTCATAATCATATTGCTTACCATTAACCTGTTTGTTTGCCTGTCTTCGGTCCAAAGTTCTTCTCAACAATTCCATTCCCAAATACTCGTAAAATTTTCTTCTCCTATAACACTGGTCTACAAGGTTATTTTTCACAAGAAATCTTATTAGTGAATCTAGTGCACTTTTTCATACTGAATTCAGATATGTAGTCAGAATTTTTCCATCAGGTACAGTTTTTTTTGTGACAGCTACTTTTTTAAAAATTGATTTTAGCATTCTCTTTGACCTGTCATAGGAACCTTTATCTTATATGTAGCGATTTTATTCAAGCTATATTTAAGGTCTGTCTCTGATGAGCACAGTGAGTGTTTTCATCAGCAAATTTCCACAATGGAAAAGAGGTACCAAGGCAAGTGAAGTTCTAATATGCTTTCTGACTACTGTTGGACCAGGAAGAGAGATATTCCAGATGCAAAATATACCCGAAAATCATTATCTACCACTTTCTAGGTAAGTCAGAATGAGTTAGAGTTAGATGGATTTTATTAATAATTATAAAAATTATAAAAATATAAATGAATATCACAGAAAACTCTTGCCTGATAGGAAAAAACTGAAATGATATTTAAATTCAGGATGAAAAATACTTCTAAAATCTCATATTTATATTCTTGTGAAAGAAAAAAGTTCATTTTTGTCGACCAGTGTAATATAAGTTTCTGTGTTTCATGTCCATGTAACATAACTGGAAGAATAAAAGTGTAGTATGTGTTATGATACGAATAGGAAATTAAATATTTATTTATTTAAATGCAGTGGCATTTGACACTTCTCATTAGTTACCAATGACTGGAAAAACAAATAATAATAATAATAATAATAATAACAAACACAAGTAAGTTATAAAAGGTCCATCTTCTTTTCCCTGGCCTCCCGGTATCTGTCCAGGAAATTGCTGGTTGTAAGGGATGGGCAAGTTCGGATGTGATAAGCAAAAATTATACCTTAATTACCGAATGCTTCTTTTTTTCCCTCTCTCGTGGCAAATAATATGGGAAATTATTCCAAAGCCATATCTTCCATAGTGTTGCAGAGGATACACTGTTGAGTTGGTATTAAACGGAGATGATGAAGGCGTTTATTAAAATTAAAGAGTGCCATGCTATACATCATGCAGTAAACCCAGAAGGGAAGGGAAAAAAATTAAATTTAAAATTTTTCTTTAATTTCTTCATTATTAATTGATTTTTGAGTTTAGTTTAAAATAGATAGGGCTAAGCTTATAAGGGAACTTTCAACCATTCCATTCCGGCCTATTTCCAATATAAGTGTTCTTATGTTCATAGGCCGTGTCCAAAACATTATCTGCCCTTTTTAACAGCAAGGCACTAAAATACATTGCTAAATCTCTCATTTAAACTACAGGGAAGCAATGATACTCGTAACTTGATGGATTGGATAACTCTCACTACATGCCCTCCTCGTTGCACCGCCTTACTCCCTTCTCCTCTAAGTTAAGCAAGGAGTCCATCTTCTACGCACAGCGGGATGCCATTGCAGGATTCTGGCTTCGATTTATGTTCTTTGCAGTTAAAAAGGCAGATAATGTTTGGACACAGCCTTGGTACATCACAACGCAAGGTAGGTTTCGGCATGTAATATTTGGCAGTTTCTTTATTAATTCAAGTCTGATATTGGAGACCAATATTAGCCATGATGTCAACCGTTGTGGTCTCGAGGTAGCGTGCTGCCTTGTCACGCAGCGAGCCTGGGTTCGACCTCCGGTCGAGACAAGTTTCCTGGGTGAGTTTTTCTGGGGTTTTTCCTCACCTGCAAAATAATTGTCAGGAATCTTTATGGCCCAAACTGTCCCCGAACACCATCTGGTCATTATTATCATCAATATCATATTCGCCGAATTAGATGAGGTTTATTTTAAGGCCTCTCCTGGCGCATCATTACCATCATCATCATCAACTCTCATATCATCAGGGCTGCTTTAACCTTGCCTTCCAGGCGTCCCAACCTCAGAAGTATGTTACAAGTACGTCATGCCAGGAGAGGACACCAGAAATGTCGAAATGACAACGTGGGGCATTTGAAAAAAAAATATTAGGCATGATCTCAGGCAGATGAATATCGGAAAACGTTTCAGGATAACGTTATATGGAGAGTTAATATTTCCTCCAGGTTCGATACTTCCATTGAGGTATCAAATAAGGTATTTGAATTCCAGCACTTTATGAAAATTCTGTCATTTGTTGTTAATAAATATAAATCGTAAATCTCCGATCTGATAATACGTTCATTGCATTTTTTGCAAGCCGATTTACTTTTGTTTCAACTGTAGTACACACGTACTTCTGACCTGGATTTTACATACTCGCTTGATTGGATAATTCAACAGAATTAAAATTGAACGGCTGCCGGCGGTTCTGGAACAATCGTTTGCTGTGTCGTGTTAACTAATAGAGGTGGTAGGTGTAGGGGTTAAAAAATAAAATAACAGGATGGACTTATATTTGACGACGTGTTGGCTTCAAATTGACGTTTACTCACGAGATGGCACTGTTGCAGACCACTATTGTTCTCTGTCACCACCACCGACACAAATAAAAAGTACAGCGAAGTTTCAGTAATGTTATTCTGCATGCTGGTAAGATCCCATCTAATACACAGTTCAGTTTGAGAGCGTAACTGGCGTTGAAATGTTATATTTGTACAGAGTTTCGCCGGTTCTCGTACCTTTATTTATCTTCCAATTCTTCGGCGATGGTATCACAGTCCAATTTCGGGCCGTAGCTTGTTTAATTAATCTCCTACTTCCTTCCCTGTTCAATGCCATTCTTGTTTTGTTGCTAATTCCTAGTTCATCTCCATAAGGTTATTTTTTCGAAGTAATTGTTTATATCTGCAGGTTGATTCTGTAGATCCATTGTTGAGCTGTTGATGCATTGGATTATATGTTGTGGTGATGCTTCATTTATGTTGCATTTTCGGCAGATTGAGAATTTCTTCTTGATATTTATTATTTTAAGAATTATAAAGTGACCTATTTTTAAGTCCTCATATAACGTTTGCTCTTTTCGTTGCAGTGCCCTTCTGATGCAGTCTACAAGGTTCTTTGCTTTACATCATTTGTGTTTGCGATGGCAATTTCCATATTTTTTAGTTGTTTTATATATTGAATAGATCTCAAGGACAGCGAATTGTTCTGTTTCTGATGCTGTGCCTTTGCTCTCTTCTTTTGCCATACTATCAGCTATTTCGTTAATAACACTGTGCAACAAAGAAGAAACTTGTTTTTTTCTCAGAAAGGAAAATATGTGATTCTGATAGTAATTTTCCTCCTGAATTCAAATATGATATCAGTTTTTCTCCACCGCGCAAGGTTTCCGAGAGACAGGCATTTATAATTTCAAACATTTTAATATTTTCTACATTCGTAACTACACAATATTCGAACATTCGGACTCACCTAGAAAGTAAGAAATGACGATTTTCTGTTATATTACGCCTGTGGAGCATCCCTCTTAATGGTCCAATAATAATCGGCCAGCATTATAGGATTCCATTTGCCTTGATATCTCTTTTCCATAGCTGAAATCTCCTGATTTAGCTCATTTGGTTTTATTTTACAATGGACGAAAAAACGTTTATTAAAAACATAATTATTTAAATCCATTAATTGAAATTGAAATAAAAAAACTGTGGGCGTTGGAGAAATACCGAATGCATGTGTGAAAATATGATAAAAACTGCATTTCGTACAACTATTGGTACTCATGAGACAAAATTCATATTGACCAGTGTACTTTTAAAATTCATGGCAAGGCACTGTTGCGGTTATTGATTAAACTATTGAAATCACCATACCTGTTGTATCAGTTGTCTTCAACTAAAACAAACTTCTGTTTATATATCATCGTCAAACATAAAATGTATAGGCCTTTCAGAATACAGTCTTCCATCATTTACATATACAATGTTTTTCGTTAGCCTGAATATCCAAATGTGATGGAAGAAACTGGAAATGTAATTCATATGTTTCAGATAGTTATTTGAGCTGTTTCAGTATGTCTCCTGTGGAATCGTGATCATCGTGGTAGCTCTGAAGATATTGTGTACCATTTTCACATAACTTAAGTCATTCCTGATGATTTTTCCGGATTCGAGGCTTCAAATTTGCCATTACATATTGATAACAATCTAATCTCAAACTAAAACAATTAAAGTGCGAATAGAATAAATATGGAGTCTCCGATATTTGAGAACGATGAGATAGTAGAGTTTATGCTTCTACAAATTTCATTAGCTTCTGGGTATGTGGGGACTGTAGAAGTATATTGTGGATTTATCCATTAAATCGAGGAAGAATATCAAAGTAGGGGTTTCTAAAATGTTCTCAGTCAAATGCGAGACAATGATCCAAAATAATTCCAGCATTACATAAGATTGAACCCAATATTCAGTGTGTCCACAAAGTCCTGCTATCAAAACAATGTAACTTAGCTCGTAAACTACTGGAGATGGAGACATGTGGTTTTTTGCAACGTATTCTACATCTCTCAAAGTTCCGTTTACATTGTGTTGCAGTTTGTGATTTAAATGACAATGATGACCCCATAGGAAAAGGCCCAATGTGTATGGTCTTATGCTGAGTCTGGTAAATCACCAGTAACTGTTCAGCGGAATTTCCGCTGGCAATATGGAAGAGATCCTCCATCCAAATTATCCATAATTAGATGGACCGAGAAATTTCTAGTGACTGGCAGTGCAATGGACTTGCCACGGAGTGGACGACCAGGTGTGAGACAAGAAACTATTGACAATGTGCAACTTGCATTCAACTCAGACCTCAAAAATCGGTTTGTCATGCTTCACGAGAATTGCATTTACCAAAATTAACCATTCATAAAGTCCTCCATAAGCGGTTGCAAATTACGCAAGCGTCGCCGCCAACTGACTTCCCTCGGCGTGCGGAATTTGCTGATTCCATGCTGAAAGAAATAGATAATAAATGGTAACAGAAAGTGAAAAGTAAAAAATCGATTTAAAGTAGCATTATCTACTGCAAATCCCCTCAAAACACAATACTTTCTAAGGTTTAACCATTTATGGAGACAAGTACCTGCCGAGGGTGATGATCTCCGATGAAGCTAATTTCTTTGTGTCTAGACATGCTAACCGCCATAACATTCGGATATGGAGGTACTGGTGATTAACCTGACTCAGCATACCACCATACACATTGGGTATTTTCCTGTGGTGCCCTCATTGTCATTTAAATCACAATCTGCAACAAATGTAAACAAAACTTTGAAAGATGCAGAATACGTTGCAAACAACCGCATGTCTCTATCTCAAATAGTTTATGAGCCAAGTTACATTGTTTTGGTAACAGAACTTTGTGGACACACTGTATTTTGATGTAATAATCAATCTGGTATCCCCATTCATAATTAAGTATCTAACTCACTGGTACTATCATACCCGTAGGTTCATATCAGCATGGGATAAGCTCTCCATACATCCGAATCCTGAGATCATGTTTTCCAATCATCCCCAATATAATCTACTTCTCTCAAATCATGATTAATGCTATTCTCTGATCTCATTCTTGTCGTACCTACTGGGGGGTTTCCCTCTGATTTTCCTAGAGTTTCAATACCCCTCTTTTATTTCCCATTTGTACCACATGTCCTGCCCATCGCAGTGTACGATACTTAACAAATGTTCATATTATATCTGGTTACCCTTAAAGATCGTGTAACTCACTGTTATATAGTCTTCTCCATTCACCTGTCTGTTCATCTTTCCTTGGTCCAAAATTTTCCCAAGAACTTAATTCTCAAATAATCATAATTTTTCCTCCCTCAAAGTAAGAGCCCATGTTTCACCTCCATATAACATTCTGAGATAATAACATGTTTATATATCTTCAGTACCGTTATAATGTTTTTTGAGAGATATTGGGGCGTCAATAGTCCCTGTAATGCATAATTGTATTCATTTTCAGAATTGGGCCCATTTTTAATTTCTTTGTGAATCTCGTTTCTGTTTTTAATTATTATTCCTAGGTATTTGGATTCAGCCACTTCTTCAAAATTTCCCTCACTTGAATTGTCCATTTCCGTTATAAATTATATTTTTTATGTTACCTTATAGCTAGTTTTATTGTTGTTAACTTCCAGTCCCAATTTCTTTGTTACTCAATACAGTAGAACAATATTTTTTTCAACTCTTCAACTGTTACTAATACACATTAAAAAATGAAAAAGGAATAGTTTATAAACTACAAAATCCTAAAAATGTAAAATGATGCTAAGGTAATAATATAATTACACATTGCCTTCATATTTCCGTTCATTCGCTACATTTTTCAATTTATTTACTTTAATAATATATATATATATATATATATATATATAGTCTAAGAATAACATTAAGAAATTAGGACTGGAAGTAAATATCAATAAAACTAAATATATGGTCACACATAGAAATACATTATATAATGCAAATGGGCAGGTAATGACAATGAGATGAACAAACAAATTAAACATAGGCTCAGTTCTGGAAATTCAACTATTATGCATTACACAGACTCTTGATGTCCCAACTTTTTTCAAAAAATGTTAAATTGAAAATATATAAAACTATTACATTATATGGCAGCGAAACATGGACTCTTACGTACTTTAAGGGAGGAAAGGAGATTCGAGTATTTGAGAATAAAGTTATTAGGAATATTTTGGACCAAAAGAGATCAACAGGCAGGTGAACGGATAAGACGACTTAACACATTGGTGACCGACAGCTCTGCGTTGCACCCACCGCTGCTGGACCGGACATTTCTGTCAGTAGGGTGGACTTTTAAATTTTAAACCGCGCTAGCACAGTGTGACTTTGTAGCTCTTTTGGTAACACAACCACGCATCTACTACCTTTGTACTTATTATTTGAACACAACCACGGTCTGCTAACCATTTGTGAGGGTTACGAAACCCAAAACCACGCTGACTGCTACCATTTACGACGTTAGAAAAGCAAACCACGCTCAGCGTAACACTTGTCCGGGATCGAGTTTTGTTAATGCTGTATTTATTAATGTGATCGTGATATTCAGAGATGTTACCGGTAAGAAAGCAGCCTGCCTCGGGCCCATGAAAGGCAGCTATTAATTCATCTTTCTTCCCCTGATGAACATACATACAAATATCGATTCTGATTACTAAATGCATACAGTGAGTGATTTTGTTACAGGATAGTGAGCAACTACTATACTTGAATAATAACAAAGGGGCGTTGTATAAAAGATAAGCTTTTAATATAAACAAGTTGAATTTTAAAATAAATAATAAATTAATAACAAAAGATGATTCTTGATCAATCAATCAAGCATAGCTTGTAGAAATAACTGAACAAATAACGTACCAGACATAATGCCACACTCACACAGATGTCCAAGCTTTTAGGAATCACTTATTCTGTACATTGCTGGACTAACTCAAAATCGACCTTTTCTCGGTCTCAATCAACTTGTCTATATATAGACCACCATATTAACTTCCCAGCTGCATGGTGAGTTAGAATGGATTCCACTTTGAATCCGCTTTTAAGTAACTAAACGCCGGTTGCTAGGCTGATCGAATGATGATGTTCGGTAAGAGTACAATGCATATAAAGGTTCACAAGTAGAGGGGATGTGCGCTGTAGAGATGCGCGGCAGAAAGGATGAAAAGGGAGGGGGTAGCCACACGGAAAAGAGGACATTGGCATATTTCATAAATGTTCTGTAGTAGGGAGGAGAACAAAGATACCATACTGAACCGCAGAAAGGCACTTTCGGTTCAATAACTCCCCCTGCGCCCTCCGGGTAAACGAAAACAGTCCATAAACTTCAAAATAATGTCCGGTAGAAGAATCCCACGTTGGGAGGGGCACATCAACACTATCAGATTCCAGCGGTAAACTTCAATACAAATCTTCCATCGTCCCCTAAATCACAATCACCACACTCGCTTCCATGTTGACTATCCAGGCGCTGAAAATCAACTCCAACTGGACTCAGTCGCCATAGTGCAACTCTGCGGTGTTCCAGGTGAAGAACCGGGTGACGATACTATAGTTGGATTGCCGGAACGCAATCCCGCTCCACCGCTTTCCAGGAATCTGTAGTTCCAGAGCCACTATGTCGGTCAGCTGGGCACTCGGGGGTCGGCCAGATCCTCCAAGCGCTCGACTGCCGAACATTCCAGGCTGCGTCGTAATGCCAATGTTTAAGGAAGGGTAAACTGAAACAAAAAACAGGCGAAGACAGGAAAACGGAACCACAGACATACTAGTTCAACATGTGCCATAATACAAAATGTTTTTTTGTAACCAATATCTAGTTTAACATACAGATACTTTCACTACAAACATGCTTGGATTTACTCCATAGCATTACATAGTTTAACTTGACTGACATGTTGTATTTAAAACGTGTCCATGGACGCTTACTAACTTCTAGTTACCCTCGTTTTAGAGTTTAGTTAGCGTCTCATTAGCAAAACCTGGACCACGTATACTGAAACTCACTCTAGCAACTCCTACAACCAAAAGGTGGCACAATCAACTCATATACCAATATACATAAGTAGCTTACTCTAACATCCCAAACAAATATATACAAACAAACCACGTAAAAAACTAAGATCGACACTCTCTAGAAAGATGTCCATAACGCTGACATTTCCAACATTGTAAGTTACTCTTCGATTGCCCAGAAGAACGATTCGCAGAAGTATTAGGTTTACTCAAATTATCAGGCTTACTTTTTTCACTGAAGTTCCTCTGTCTTTCAGCAATCTCGAAATCAGCCACTTTCCTAGCCAAGACACACATTTCGGCTACATTTTGAGGTTTCGTAGCAAAAACCAAATGCTGTCTGGTGGCCGGGGACATATTTTGTAGAATAATGTCAATTAACTTTTCTTCCGAAAATAGAGGATTCAATACCAGTGAAGCTCCTTGAATATTGGAGATAAACTCCAGCATAGATTCTTTAGAAAGTTGGAATCGTCGCGACACAAATTTAATCCAATAGTCCTCTAATAATCTAGGAGGCAACAACGAACATTTCACATATTCTAAACTCTCCATCCAAGTAAATCTCAATTTAACAACTTCACTCCAAACCTTCAATAGTATTCCTCCAATGCAACTCAAAATCGAGTTTACAAAATACTCATCGGGAACCAATTTCAATTCGAAGATCGAGTTAAGTTTAATAAGGAAGACAACTAGCAATACTTTATCATCACCATCGCAGGGATCAACTTTTCTAATTAACGCTCGAAAAATTCGCTGATTATTTTCCTCCGTATGAGAAGAAAGGTTGGGGACCGTTCCACTAGAAAAATCCTTGATAGAGCTAAGTCTACGATCACTTATATTCTTGTTCTGTTCTGCAGAATAATCCTCCTGAATTGCGCTGTCTACAATAAACTTACGCTTAATTAATGTTTGTTCAGCCGGGGAGAGAGAATTCATATGAATTTTAAGTCGCTGACGTAGTATATTTACATCGCCTTCAACCTCAATACCTAGTAAGCTTAACTCTCGGACGAGATTATCTTTAGAGATTACATCTATCCAACTAGGCATGTTTTACAAAGTACAATGAACAAAAGATGTAAACAATTATAAGCGAACGTAGCCTAGTATGCATAAATCACTCTCTGTTTACGTATAAAGAAAGATGAGTCAATATCATTTACGTAACATAATACAAACGCGTAAATTAATGCTTTTCATTAACTTTAACATAAATACCAAGTATCGAAAACAAATAGTTGTCCGCAGGGTAATATCTCTGAAAAAATGTCGATTTTCTAATTCCAAACTTCATTTACGACCATACCCTTGTCTTGGCACTTGAAACCAAAACTCCGAAACTTGAATAGAAAATTTTAAATCGATACTACTAGAACCACAGTTAATAAAATACAGCATATCTTTCAAAGTGAAAGATACAAAACCACACGCTCTGCACTACCATTTGTAGCACTTTTGGGAACACAACCTCGGTCTGCATACCATTATGTGGGTAAGTATTTCAAACCACGCTCTGCTACCATTTGTAGCTCTTTTGGTAACACAACCACGCATCTACTACCTTTGTACTTATTATTTGAACACAACCACGGTCTGCTAACCATTTGTGAGGGTTACGAAACCCAAAACCACGCTGACTGCTACCATTTACGACGTTAGAAAAGCAAACCACGCTCAGCGTAACACTTGTCCGGGATCGAGTTTTGTTAATGCTGTATTTATTAATGTGATCGTGATATTCAGAGATGTTACCGGTACGAAAGCAGCCTGCCTCGGGCCCATGAAAGGCAGCTATTAATTCATCTTTCTTCCCCTGATGAACATACATACAAATATAGATTCTGATTACTAAATGCATACAGTGAGTGATTTTGTTACAGGATAGTGAGCAACTACTATACTTGAATAATAACAAAGGGGCGTTGTATAAAAGATAAGCTTTTAATATAAACAAGTTGAATTTTAAAATAAATAATAAATTAATAACAAAAGATGATTCTTGATCAATCAATCAAGCATAGCTTGTAGAAATAACTGAACAAATAACGTACCAGACATAATGCCACACTCACACAGATGTCCAAGCTTTTAGGAATCACTTATTCTGTACATTGCTGGACTAACTCAAAATCGACCTTTTCTCGGTCTCAATCAACTTGTCTATATATAGACCACCATATTAACTTCCCAGCTGCATGGTGAGTTAGAATTGGATTCCACTTTTGAATCCGCTTTTAAGTAACTAAACGCCGGTTGCTAGGCTGATCGAATGATGATGTTCGGTAAGAGTACAATGCATATAAAGGTTCACAAGTAGAGGGGATATGCGCTGTAGAGATGCGCGGCAGAAAGGATGAAAAGGGAGGGGGTAGCCACACGGAAAAGAGGACATTGGCATATTTCATAAATGTTCTGTAGTAGGGAGGAGAACAAAGATACCATACTGAACCGCAGAAAGGCACTTTCGGTTCAACTTTTACATCAATATATTTACAATCAATAACAATAATGCATAAGTAAATCTTTATTAGTGTTCTCACCAGACTTTCTAGTAGAAATTGAGGGTTTGATAGCGTTGGAAACATTTACCTTTATGTAAAGGCACAGTGCAAAAGAGCATACGTAGCGAGTTTCTTTTCTTGTGTTCACTAAAATCGCGGAAAAGTTTTGAGAGTATTTTTTTCTTTCCAATCACAGTTGGTGTTAATTTATTTTTCTTAATGTCTTAGCCTCCCTGGTGGGTCTTGAGGTGGTCTCCTAGAAGTGGTTTCTTTTCTCTCTGTCTTTCCTCGTCTTCTCTGTCATCTGTTCCTAATTTCACGACTGCCAAACAAGAGGCTGTTTCAAGCAAAAAACTTCTGTTTGACATTTTGCTGTTAGGATTTTGAAATTTATAGACCCTGAAAGCATTAAAGAGTGTACAATTCGGAAGCCACAATACAACTTTCTAGCACCATTTCACTATTTTTCTAAGGAAGGAGTAATATGATAGGTATTGGTCAGCCCTGTCAGCACCCTTACATACTTGTTATATTGAAGTATTCAATAGGGCATTTTGACAACTTTACTCCTCCCACTCTCGTGTTGCCTGATGCAATGTGCTAACCATTCTTACGTCTCTTTTATCTTTCCATGTTTGTAGCAAAAGGTCCCCCTTACTACAAAAACACTTTCTCCTGGTTTGAGTTTATTTCCTGCTTCCACAAATGATTTTGGAAGCCCTCTGTTAATCTTTATTGCTTCAGAAGCTCTCGTCTTACTTTCGAGCAAATTTTCAGCTATAGCCACACTATTATAATAATTATCCTGGTGGACATGATGCCACAGATATAAATTCGGCTCCAGAACGCAAAATAGAGTTTCTTTTAATTTTTCCGCTCTGCAAAATATATTTACAGGTTACATACGTATCCCGTAATCGCCTAACTACCCGCACTAAAATTCCATATTTCACCAGCCGTCTGTCATAAAATTGTAAACAATTCTGTAAAGTTGGCAATTTCATAAAAGAGAAGAGAGGGGTACAAATACAACTAAAATTTATTTCACAATGAGAAGAAACAAAATTGAATGCCACATTCAAAAGCGAAGAGGCAGGAAAGCCATAGAAAACGTAAAAACGGAAATCTCCGTGACCGGTCGTCTAGCGCTGGCCATTTAAACACGTAGATCTCCGTGGCCCGTCACCAATGTGTTAACAGTGAACTACGTGGGCTTTATAGGAAGCCAGATATAATAAGAACAGCTAAGCCTCGTAGATTACGATCGGCAGGACACGTGCCACGAGTGGGGAACGAAAGGCGCGGATAAATTTATTAATATACTAGCTTCAAATTCTTCGAGAATATTTTTATCAAATATACATATATTTTAATTAACCCTGATACACAAGGTACAAAAATAACATAAACTTTTAAAATAAATAATGCGATCCTACCTTCTTGTAGGAAAACGAGAGGAAAAACGCGCAGTTGAAGACCAAGAATGAGGTGGGAGAATAACATTAACTATGATTTGAGGGAAGTAGATTATACAGGGGATGATTGGAAAACATTAGTTCAGGATAGGGATGTATGGAGAGCTTATGTCCTCGCGGCCATGAACCTACAGGTTCGATAGTGCCAGTGAGTTAGTGAGTCATAAGGCAACAGTTTTTATGGAACTAATAATTAATCAACTTCTCTTCAAATTACTCCATTTCTCTTCTTCCGTTTAGTTGTGCAACGCGATAGTGTTTTTCTTCATCTTGAATCCTGATAACGCGAACCTAAAAGCTTGAACTTTCCAAAAGCTCTTCTGTTAGCGTATGCCAATAGTGTTTCATGTTAACGTTAATGAAAATCGTTTTAAATGTCTCTATTAATTAAGTTAATTCTAAGCTTTGTGTTTGCATCGCCTCTTTGTTAATGTTTGTATGTGAACCTGCCAACTTTCACTGTATCAGATTGCGATCAAGATGGTTACATAAAATATTAGTAGGTGTCGACAATTTATGAAAATTGCTTGTAGCGAGGCCAACTTGGCTACAGTGATTCTGATTAGAATGTGTAGATTATCTTTATTATTTTTCATATCATTATAAGAAAGCCGAGAATACAGGAGGCCTTGAACTAAAAATAAACACAAATTTCCTGCTTTCAACTATGAATTGCTTAGGGGTTTTGTGAAATACTTGATTATATGCAACCAAAGATTTATCGACTTATTGTTGCAATTACAGCGAGTGCCAAGGTTAAATTCATATGGAAGCGCTCTACGTCGACAGTGTTTCTTCAAAAAAAGAATAATAATAATAATAATAATGATAGTAATTATTATAATAATATTAACAATAATAATACTGATGTTTTATTTATTCTGGTAGAGTAAAGGCCATAAGGCTTTGCATTCCACTCAACCAGCACAAATATACAAATATATATTTATACTATAGATTATTTATAGGATGCATTATACTAATTGTAATGGATTAAAAAGACATTAAAAATTGGAATGTAAATTTCATGAACATACAACATTTAGTACTTTTTTCTTCTTCTTCTTCTTCTTCTACTTCTTCTTCACTTCACGGGTTAGGCACATTGCCCCTTAAGCCTCACAGTTGTTCTGTCCATCTTTTCACTGGCCTTCCTACATTCCTTGAACCTCTTGGCTTGTAGTTAAATGCTGTTACATTCATTCTTTCTACATGTCTAAACCAGTTTTCTCTTTACTCTTTGATTTTATCATTCAGTGGATATATATTTAGCTCTGTTCTTATATCTTCATTCTTTGTCCGATCCATTCTTGAGCAGCTTTTTGTTCTTCTAAGGAAGTTCATTTCTTCGCTTTGTATTCTACTTTGTAATTTTTTGGTCACTCCCATGAAGTAATGCAGGAACTGCCAATGTTTTATAAAACTTCAATCTAGTATCACTTCATGTTTTGTTCTTTAATGTTTCATGTACAGTTCCACACGTCATTTGAAATCTTAACAGTTTCATATTTACGTCTCTTTTAGTTTTTGTGTTTATAGTAAAATTACAACCCAAATAATTGAAATTTGTTACTTATTCCAAAGGTTTGTAGTCTATTATGATTTTTGATGTTATATGTCCACTTCTCCAAGCTGCCATTATTTTCGTTTTTTTTTTTTGACATTTTAAAATTATATTCTTGGCATAACTTATTTAATTGATGTAAGAAGTACTGAAAATTAGTTTCATTTTCTTGAATAATAACCACATCGTCAGCATACATTAAAACGTTTATTATTTTAAAACTGTCCAATCTTATACCTACATTAACATTACTTTTCCAATTTTGGATGATGTCATTAATATATAAATTAAAAAGTGTAGGTGATAAACTACACCCTTATCTTACACCTATATTTATTAAAATTGGTTCGGTCTTTGATGTGCCTATATTTATTATAATTTGAGACTTTACATATAAACTTTTTATTAAATAAATTAATTTTGCGGGTAGCCATGTATTTCCATAATTTTCCATAACTTACCTCTATCCACACGCTCGAATTCCTTCTCAAAATCAATAAAAGCAGCATGCGTCTGTAGGTTATGTTCTTTCATTTTTCAAATATTTGCTGTAATATGAATAAATTATCTGTTGTTCATAGCCCTATATTTATTAAAATTGGTTCGGTCTTTGATGTGCCTATATTTATTATAATTTGAGACTTTACATATAAACTTTTTATTAAATAAATTAATTTTGCGGGTAGCCATGTATTTCCATAATTTTCCATAACTTACCTCTATCCACACGCTCGAATTCCTTCTCAAAATCAATAAAAGCAGCATGCGTCTGTAGGTTATGTTCTTTCATTTTTCAAATATTTGCTGTAATATGAATAAATTATCTGTTGTTCATAGCCCCGTTCTAAAGCCACTTTGTTCTTCTTCTAGTATTGCTTCTGCTATTATTTTAAGTATTTTATTTATGATCTTTGCATAGATTTTGTAAATTGAATTAAGTAGGCTAATTCCTCTATACTTTTTACATTCTCTTCTATCTCCTTTTTTAAATAATGATATGACTTCAGCTATATTCCACCTTTTCTGGTATTCTACGGTGTCTCCAACATTCAATAAATAAATGTAATATTCTCCAATGCAAAAAACGTTCTTCCATATTTTAGAAGCTCCATATTTATTTGAACAGAACCAGCTGCTTTTCTATTTTTGTTTCCTTTTAAGGATCTTGAAGTTCATGAAATACAATCATATCAGTTTGAATTTCTCCTTTTTCATTATCTGAATATTATTCTTGTTTTTCTTCATCTTTTTCTTCTTTACACCACAATTTTTTATAGTGTTCTATCCATCTTTCTTTATTAATAACATCTATTTTTTGCAGTATCCTTTTCTGATTTATTTAAAAGTTTTATAACTTTGTATGCAAAATTTTGACTGCCATGAATATCGTTTTCTATTTCACTTATAAAATTATTCCAAGAATGTTGATGAGCTGTCCTAATAATTAGTTTTGCTATATTTCTTTTTTCTACATATTGTTGTCTAGATTCTTCTGTTTTCAATTGAAACCATTGTTTATATGTAATTTGTTTTTCTTTGTTTGCTAATTCTAGTTCTTCATTCCAAATTATTACTCCTTTTCTGCTACTATTTTTTTTCTATTGCTTCCAGGGCAACATTTTATACAATAAACATAATAATAATAATAATAATAATAATAATAATAATAAATAATAATAATAATAATAATTGTATTTATTTATAAACAGGTTTACAACGTAATAAAATATATGTTTGTCCCCATTTTTAAAAAAAAAATGTACCTTCTTGCTCCATTCTTGTCTATCTTCCCATTCCAATAATTCGAGGCCTATCTCCCACATAACTGTCCTTATATCATGTATCCACTTAAATCTAGGTCAACCTTGTTTAGACACCTACTTCTATCGTGTCCGTGCGAGAATGGATCAACTACATTCCTTTACCACTTTCTGACTTTATTCAGAAGCAATTTCAGATTCAATGCTTTATCCTGAACAAGTTGAATAATTTTTTTCCTCTCCTGTAAAAGTTGATCAGCTATAGATGATCCCTTTTCGAAATGACTGATTCAATTATATTTTGGACACGGCCTCAGTACATCACAATGTTTCCCGGGAGAAACTTGAAGGAAGGTTTCGGCATGCAATGGTTGACAGTTCCCTTTTTAGTTTAACATTTTTTAAAGATTGTGTTGGACTTACAGGCGGAACATGCATGATACAAATAATGCGTATTAGTACAGTTCTTTGTGAGTACGAGCTCTGAAACGCGGGTTAGACATGCGTGGCAGAGAAGAGGGAATAGCTCTATTTGTATTCCGCTGTGGGGAGAGCACCGCATGTGATACCTGCTGCAAATCATAACTACATCCGTGATGAAAACATTGATTCGCAATTCGACTGTAAATCGACAACTGAAAGTATTTTCATCTTTTTTATTATTCCATGCTGTGTTCAAAATTAAACCACAAGTCCAACATTGATTCTGAAAAATTCTCAATATCCAGCTGAATTTTGTGTCCTATCAATATTTACCGGCAGTAAAATAGAGCTGGATGACAAAACTCTGTTGAAAACAGAACTTTTCATTAGCGAATTCAAAAGAAATAAAGTTTCTAGGAGTTTTCTCTTGGATGATTATATTTTGTTTACATATCTTCATCGATTGTACCTAGTTCTCACCTAGTTTATCTTACATAGAAGTAACCGCCTATTTTTAAATGGACAGCTAATTAAAATGAATGGTAATTTTGAAGAAGTTCCTGAATTCAATTATCTAGGAATAATAATTATGATGTAGTACTATTGGCCGATAGCGACGAGATACTAAAGGTCAACACGCACACGCTACTGAGTAACACTAAGGAATTGGGACTGGAAGTAAATATCAATAAAACTAAATATATAATGGATATGGACAGTTAATGCCAAATGAGGGAAATTTTGAGAAAGTGGCTGAATTCAAATACACAATAATCACAAACAGGAATGAGATGGACAAGGAAATTAACCATAGGCTCAATTCTGGAAATGCTTGCTATTATGCATTACAGAGACCTTTGATGTCCCAACTCCTTTAAAAAAATTTTAAACTGAAAATATATAACACTATTATTTTACCAGTATATTATATGGGTGCGAAACATGGACTCTTACTTTAAGGGAGGAAAGGAGATTACGAGTATTTGAGAAAAAAGTTCTTAGGAAATTTTTTGAACCAAAGAGAGATGAACAGACTGGTGAATGGAGAAGACTGCATAACACTAACTCAGTGGTACCATCGAACCCGCAGACTGAAGGCTGCGCGGACATTACTGCTGCATACAAAACGCGGTATGAATCTTTTCGAAACATCCCCTGTATAATCTACTACCATCAAATAATGATTAATATTGTTCTCCCACCTCGTTCTTTGCCTGCCAACTTGGCGCTTTCCCTCTGGTTTTCCTACAAGAAACTTCAATGCCCCTGTTTCATTCTACTTCTTGTCACATGTCCTAAACATTGCAGTCTTCGAGACATATTATATGTTTTCCTATAAAGTTCATGTAGATCCTGTTATGTGTTCTTATCCATTCGCCTATCTGTTCATCTCTCTTCGGTCCAAAAATGCTCTTAAGAATTTTATTTTCAAATTCTCGTAATCTTCTCTCCTTCCTCAGAGTAAGGGATTGTCAATTCCGCCCCCCCCCGATTTTATAATTTCTGCTGGGATCACATCTGAGCCTGATGCTATACATCTTCAATTTTTCTTTCCCCATTTCAACCTCTAATGCACTTGGTTCTGTGATTAATATTTGTCATGTCTGTAAGTCATCCTCTTAGGTTATTGCATGCAAATTAATAACTGATTTAAGTAACTTTTCCATCTATTTAATGTATTCCTAGAATATGCATTCATATCCAAATTCTCATTACTAATTATGTTTGTCCTAGCCTCTTTATTCTTTATTTCCTGATATAGTTATCTTATGTTCCTATTTTTAAGATCATTAAACTTCTGTCTCATTTTACATCCTCTGCACGCCGTAGCGTAGTGGTTAAGGCACTGAGCTACAAGCCGGAGGGTCGAGGGTTCAAGTCCCGTTGGGGTCAGGATTTTTAAACTGACCCAAACCCTCTGGCGGCACTATGGCCCTGGGGTCGACTCAGCCTCTAACGGAAATGAGTACCAGACGCTTGTTCTGGGGGTAAAGACGGCCGTCACGCAGGGCTGACAACCCGGCTGACACAAAGTGCCGATTGTCTAGAAAAAGTGGGAGCCTTAACCTCCTACTACCCCAAGGGCCTCCGGGCCTGTTGTGGGATCACTTTACTTTTTATTAGGTCTAATTTGGTTGACGAAAGAGAAATGTTGACATTAATTAATCAATTGATTTGGTGTTTCATTGATGAAAATCCAATTTCTTTAGTGATTAAATCTTGGTGTGTATTTCGACCAAAATCTTAGTTGGCAGGTTCATTTAAGATAAACTTGTAAAAAATATATATTCAATATTCCATTCTCTAAAACGTTTGAAAAATTTCCTTTCTTCTTCATTCAAAAATGTACTTGCCTCAACTTTGATTATACCGCATTTCGATTACTGTGACTTACTTTTAACTGACACGAGTACCACATTCGGACAAAGACTGTAACGAGTTCATAATGCTTGTACACGTTATACATGCAACCTATGTAAATCAGACCACATAACTCCAGTATTAGAAATGTTGTCTTGGCTCCGATTGCAATACAGGCGAAAGACACATTGCCTCTGCTTCATATTCAACACTTTGTCCACCTCATCGCCCCTTTATATTTCTACTCCCTTTCATTCGCTATCCTCCCACCATAACTTGAACACACGGTCGAGAGAAAATTAACTCTAGCTGTTCCTCTACATCGAACATCTCACTATTCCTCATCCTTCCTTGTTTCAGCCACCCGACTCTGGAATTCCCTCCCCTAGTATATCAAGGACTGCCCGACTCAAAAACAGCTTAAAAGGAAACTCTCTTGATATTTCATTAGTCGATGTAATATATAGCAATATAATATATTCAATGGGTACTTTTATTATTTCTTTATATTTTAAGCTTTCTTTACTAAGTAATTTACTTAATATAACTATAGGTCATTATTTTGATTATATTAACAATAGTAATAATAATAATTATTATTTTTCTTTCTTTCCCTTGTCAACTTTATATTGTGTAGTCTATAATTATCTATTATATAACATTTATCATAGTTCTTATTGTATGTATAATTTAACCCTGGTGAAGTGGAAGAGAAGACCTTACGGTCTTAACTCCATCAGGTAAAATAAATAAATAACGAAAATTAATTAAAACCGTTAATCCTTAAATTTTCAAATACAATATTTTCTCGTGACATTTATTTAAATTTTGCGGACCGCAAAGGAAATAAATTCATGTAAAACTGTAAGTTATTATTATACATTATTGCGTAATTTCACATAAATTTAAATAATTTTTACTCGTTTGTACTTCCATTGATCTAAACACTATATTAAACTAATTAAATCAATATATCCAATAGGACACATTTTTCATTTAGGGGTTAACATTTTAACGATTTTTATATTTATTTTAATAGAAATAGAGCAGTTTCAGTACTTTGTACCTTCTTCAGGCGAATTCTAAGCATTCTAAAACATTCCAATACTAACTATTCGTCTGAAGAAGGTACAAAGTACTGAAACAGCTGTAACTAATTTGTATTAAAATAAATTTGAAAATCGTATAAAACTATCACCACTTCTATTTAATGTATACATTAATGCTATCATCAGACACTGGAGATTGACAGTTCATGGTAATATTCCTCTCTCAAGACACACAATTTCAGACACACTCTTATATGCAGATGATCAGGCTCTTTTCGGCAATAATGAAGATGAATTACAATATTCCACTCATCATCTTAATATAATAGCCCAACGAATTTAACATGGAAATATCAACAACAAAATCTAAAGTTATTGCCTTTCAAGGGAAATTCCCAGTAAGAAGTAAAATTTGTATTCAGAATTCAATACTAGAGCAAGTTAATTCATTTAAATACTTAGGATATAATCTAACTTATAATGAGGAATGTGATATATCCTTTAAAATACAAAACTATAATAAAGCTTTAAGAAATATCAACCAAGTTTTTAAACCATCAAAAGTGCAGAGACACACAAGAATGAAAATCTATAAAATTCTCGCTAGACCCATAATCTGTTATGGCAGTGAAGCTTCGACCATCAGAACTCAGGATGATCGTCATATTACAGCCATGGAGATGAAATTTCTGCGACGAACTGCAGGTTATAGCCTTCTAGACCACCAAAGAAATTCAACAATAGCCAGAGAGTTAAACATCGTACCTATATCTGAATACCTCCAAGAATATAGAAACAATTGGCTAGCCCATATTCAGCGCATGGATCGTCACAGAATACCAAAACAAATTCTTCACTACATTCCTCGAGGCAGAAGATCTGTGGGTCGACCTTTTCGGAGATGGCGGGAGACCGTAACGGGCCACTGGGCCTAATACTTGAAAGGACGATGATGATGATGATGATGATGATAAAACTTAAACAGTTTTATTTCATTTAATCACTAAAAAATGCTGACATTCATGAAAGGCTAAAAGGTAAAAACAAAGGAGAAGATTTCCAAACATATCAACGGAATTTGTCAAATCACCTCCACGGAATGAATTCATGTCGTTTGCTAAATCAACATAAGGGACACAAAGTCAGAGGAAGACCTGAATGTAAAGATCTGATCCTATTACCAACGTTCAACTTAGATACATCATACCCATTTCAATCCCCAAAAATACGTACTAACAAAAATTACTAAGAACTTTAAATAGAAAGGTAAACAAATAAATAAAGGTGTAGGGAAAATTAATCATCTTAATATTGAGCCTCCCAAAATAACCATAATTATTAATCCTTCAGAACGCTGAAAAAATCAAGATCTATCTGAGATATAGGAACAGTTTCAACTGAACCTAAATCTCTAATGATCATGATGATAATGACGATAAATAAATTTCAACCAGATAGAAATATATTCTATTTTGTGCCACGAACTTGTAGACAGGTTGAGATCTGCCTGTAACCTTTGCTACTTTTCAGTGCAGATAATTGCTTTAATCTGCAGACTATCTTCCCTACTAATTAAATTGTGAAAATAGGTGGAAATTAACCAAATCCGCATACTCAGCCATTATACTAATGTTTCAAAGCTTTCGCCCTTTGAATCGTTCATTCAAACTAAAGGACTTTTCAATTATAAACAACGTATACCTAAGTGGATTATATTTCATCTCATTATGTTGCTGTTTTATCCCTACAAAGGAACACAGTAAAAAGTCTTAAATTACTTGTAATTCCATGATACTTTTTAATGTCTGATAGCATTGTTTTGTTCATTACGCCATAAACTGCATTTAAAACATTTTTAGGGCTGTGAACGTCTCAACAAAAAATAAGAGATTCCTATCTTCTCAGTCAATATAATAAAATAAGATTTGGTTAACCAGAACAATTAACTTTAGGAATCATGGTAAACTGAAAATGAATAATAATAATAATAATAATAATAATAATAATAAAAATAATAATAATAATAATAATAATAAATAATAATAATAATAGATACCTAGGAACAATGATCACAAATAGGAATGAGATGCACAAAGAAATTAATCATAGGCTCAATTTTGGGAATGCGAGCTACAATGCATTACAGGGACTCTTTTGCGTCCCAACTCCTTTCAAAAAAACGTTAAACTGAAAATATATAAAACTGTTATTCTACCAGTTATATGAATGCGAAACATGGACTCCTACTTCAAGGGAGGAAAGGATATTACTAGTATTTGAGAATAAGTTTGTTAGGAAATTTTTGGACCAAAGAGAGATGAACAGACAGGTGAATGGAGAAGACTACATAACAGTAAACCTCATGGTCTTTATAGTAAACCGGATATAATAAGAACAGTTAAGTCTCGTAGACTGTGGCACGAATGGGGCATGAAAGAGATGCGTGGATGCTTCTTGTAGAAATTCAGAGGAGAAAGCGCAGTTGGTAGACAAATAATGAGGTGGGAGGATAACATTAACTATGATTTGAGGGAAGTAGATTATACAGTGAATGCTTGGAAAACATTAGCGCAGGATAGGTATGTATGGAGAACTTACGTCCGCGAGGCCATGACCCTACGGATTCGATAGTGCCAGTGAATGAGTTAGTTAGTTAGTTAACACCCGCAATTTCTGAAGCCAGCTTGTTTAATAGTATCGGATTGCAGAGAAAACCAACCATACCTAATTGTAAGTTACAATCTATTTGCATATTGTATATTTTGACACCTTTTTAAATAAAATCTGCCGATTTATTTTTAAATTAATTAAGTCTTCCTTTTCTTCTTCTTCCTCTTTATTTGTAGGATTTTCATCTTGTTTATATCCCAACTCACTCCTCGGAGGAAGACGTATTGGAAGTGGAGCAACTGTCTATCCATCTCTTTGCTGGTCTTCCTCTTGCTCTTCTCCCGTCCATTGATATATCTCCTTTAGCTCTTTTTGCAAGTCTGTTGTCTTCCATTCTTTCTATATGATCTTTAGAATATCTTCGTTCATCTATAATAAATTTGGTTATGTCTTGAATTTGACATTTGTCTCTAATTTCTGTATTGTGTATCGTATCAAGTAATGTTTACCATCAATAGTTCTTAATTAATTATTTTATTATAAATATTAAATTAATTAAGCTAATATATCATTACCAATATAAGGGTTAATTAAATTGTCAATATTAATAAAATTCATGATAAATCTCCGTTGAGGTGTTACTCCAATTTATAGATATATGTTACATTGTATACATTGTAATTAACCAAACATGACGGTAGGTAGTAAATTTTCCTTTTCGCTTATAAAGTAAACCCACGCTTCTAATAGCCATATTTCGATGATTTGTTATTGTCCGTCTGGCTTAACTTTGCAAGAAATGTGTAGAAAGAGACAACTGTGCTCACCTCTCTCATTCGCACCAGTGTTTACGGTTTTTCTTCACCAGATGTTAATAGGGGAAAGGGGAAAGACGAAAACTGACAACAGGGTGGGTTCTCTCTCTTGTAACTGAGCGAAAGTGGTCAAGGATCTATCATTATATCTGCGTGATGGAGAAAAACATATATCAGATTTGAATTCAGGAGTAAAAATATTATCAGAATCATATATTTTTTCTTTCTGAGACAAAAAAAAAGTTAATTTTTTTGTTGCTCAGTGTAAATGAATGATCTTAGGGAGTTGTTTCCTAAAAACATAATTAATAACCTATAATGTACGTTATAATATACAGTTTGATGTGTTTCATTATTTCTCCATTAGCATTCTTACAATATTGCATTCCTATTTGGCAATAAATTATATGATCCAGTTGCAGTGAATGAAGAAAAGTAGCATAACCAAACATTTCTCTTTTTCTTTTTCAAACATCGCTGTTTACATTAAATATATAAATATTTTTAAATAACTATACTTAAATAATGAATTTTGAGTAAACAGTTTGATTTTATTCGTTAAATGGTCCTAACAAATGCCATTCTTGATTTCCAAATCCTCTAGATAAATTCGAAATCGCTCGTGCTATTATGATGATAATAAGGGCGAAGAACAGGAAAGCTTTGTTCCTTTGCAGTTTTGCTATAATATTGATAGTTTTCGTGCATATTAAGTGAAAACGTCTGACGTTTTCGAATAAAAAAAATAGAGATATTGCAACGTCGTGAAGTGCAAGTATGACGTGGTGTTGAAATCTTAGATAACAGGACATATGTTTCTGTTTCGTCGCAAAAATCTCGCGAATCTTACATGCGCTGTTCAATTTTTCAGAAAGTTTGGTCTTAATTATTTCATTAACCGTGGGGTTAGTCACAAAATGAAAGAAGATCTCCTTTAATAAATTGATGAACTCATTTAACTCCCACCCTGTATTTTATTGAAATTAATTTAATTATTATTTAACCTTTTGGTTTAAAATGGTAGAATATAAAGAGAAATATGAACATAAGGCTGTTCTCATGAAGTTAATTTTTGAGCCCCTCTGCTTTCTCTATATAATTATTCATTACTGTTGACGTTTTGTAGAGCCTTTGGCAAACAGACCGCACATGTTCATGTTTATAACAACTCCTAATGAAATAACATTTTGTAATGAAAACATTTTCACAACCTGATGCGATAAATTATTTACTGCTATATTTTCCTCATTTCGTACATCAAAATATTTTGTACTTTTATTTTTCTTTTATTCTTTCTAATTTATATGCCTATGTATGTATTCCAATTACTTTAATAAAATGTTTTTATATGTTCGTCATTAAGGAAAATGACTATAAAGAGAGTCAAAAATACCTCTTAATAAATTATACATCTTATTCAAATTAAACTGATTTTATTTCAATTTTTCGTTTTAATTATTTGATTTATTTATAATTAAATTAGTAAAAAATGTGTGAAATGTATCTGGATAACAGTACGCTGCATGTTATTTATAGGAAACCAGATACAATAAAAACAGTTAAGTCTCGTAGATTGCGATGGGTAGGACATGTGGCACGAACGAGGGACATGGAAACTTCTTGTATGAAAACGCTCTGTTGGTAGGCCCAGTATGAGGGTGGGAGAATAACATTAATCATGAATTGAGGGAAGCACATTATACAGGGGATTGTTGGAAAACACTAGCTCAGGATATAGATGTAAGGGGAGATAATGTTCGCGTGGCCGTGGTTTTACAGGTCCGTTAATGCCAGTGAGTTAGTTAGTTACTTGATTATTCGCTAATATAGCACTAGGTTCAATTAAAACCTGTACACAAGATGTTACATTTAAAAATGATCGACACGTTTCGACAGCAATGGTGTCATTCTCAAGACTGAGTCTAGAGAATGAAACTAAAAACCTCCGGGAAGTGTGGAAGAAAAAAATTGTATATTTTGGTTTAGGCTACTTGTGTAAATAACATAAACAACCTCCTGAAAAAAAATATATAAAGGAATTGCGCACAATGTTCATGTATAATTTTGGCAAAACTCGATATCCAGATTTAATGTACCTTCTCAACTAATGTCCGACTCAGGGCCTGGTCGAGGGAAGATATGCGATGAAATCCCTGGCAATGAAGATCTCTGAACAAGAACTATGCTGGACGATCATACTTGACGAAACATTACAGGAGCAGATGAAATTAAATATAAATAAATGAATGAGAAGAGTATGGAGATATGGTGTAATGTAATTTGTGGAACGGGGAACCTGGAAGATACCCGAGAAAAAAAACTACCCACACTCCATTACGTTCACCACAAAATCCATATGGAGTATCCAGGCGCGAACTTGAAATCCCAGCAGTGAGATACAAGCGTCTAAACGCATGCGTCATTGAGCTGCCTAGATTTGTATGTATGCACTATAATTATATAAAAATATTTTTTTAATCAATACCACCATATTATAATTACGACATTTCTGATATTCTCTCCTCACGTGGCGTATATTTAAACCATTTCTGAGGCTGGGACGCGTGGCAGGCGTGGTTACGCTGCCCCCATGATATAAAAGATGTTGATGATGTTATTGATGCGTCAGAACTAAACTTAACCAAACGAGGCTAATATGAAATTAATGACCAGAAGGTGTTCGGGCACCGTTTGGTTCTTAAAGTTTCCTGAAATGTGTCTTACAAGTGAGGAAAAAACCCAAAAAACCTCTCTCAGGAAACTTTCCCGAACTGGATATTGAACCCTGGCCAGCTGCGTGATAAGGCAGAACGCTATGTAGAGTCCAAAGCGGTGGACATTATTTAAAAAAACACGTGTCACTCTTTTCCGCTTATAAGGATAGTGGCTGTGAATGCAATTAACAATAACTAGTAATAAATAGATATATATTATTCTAATTAATCTCGACCCTCCGGCTTCTAGCTCAGTGCCTTAATCACTACGCTACGGCGTGCCCCCCATTATTGTGCATTTCTATGACTATTTAACTCATGCTCCAAATGGGAGTCAATGACCAATCACGTTTCAATGATTTCTGTTTTACAACCAATCACAGTCGTGTTTCACCAAATATTTATCAATATTAAATTTACCATATTAAATAAATCTCCTCCTTTTTTAATATTCTGAACAGGTCTGAACATTATTTTGCAGTGACTAAAACACCAAGAAATACGGCTACCAGATTGTATATATAGTGCATGAATGTACCACATGCAGGAGTTAATATAAAAACATTTGTAGCAGTTTATTATACCACCAAAAAAAGAAACGTCTGTTTGCACTTTCTTAAATGTATTTTTTCTCAAGTAATAATCCAGAAAAATGTAATTGTCATATTTACATCATACGACATCAGAAATGAATTAATATACAGTTTGATGTGTTTCATTTTTTCTCCACTAGAGTGCATTCTTATAATATTGCGTTCCTTTGGCAATAAATAATATGATCTGGTCAGTGTCAAACAAAAGAAGCAAATGAAGCGTACCAATCGTTTTTCATTTGTTTTCAAACATCGCCGTTTACATTAAATATATAAATATTTTAAAATAACTATATTTAAATAATGATTTTTGACTAAACAGCTTAATTTTATTCGTTACATAGTCCTAACAAATGCCACTCTTGATTTCAAAATTTATCTATAATTTGGAAATCACTCGTGGTATTACTTATGTTAAACATGTGCATGTCCGGCAGGCAACCGGCTGGCAAGTGGAGGGTCTTCCATGACTCTCATGCCATGGAGCGTTTCATAAAATGTTTGTCATAGTTAATTTAGGAATTTAATAGAGAATTTGGACGAAGATGTTTTTTTCTTATATTTTCGTGAGAACGACTACAATGGATTCATTCATTACAAGGGAATGTCAACCATAGCATGCCGAAACCTAACCTTGAAGTTACTACCAGATATTCGTTGTAATGTATGAAGACCATGTCCAAAAAAAAACTGACGTTTTTAACTGCAAGGCCCTATAATGCAGTGCCAAATACCTAATTTAAGTTACAGGGAAGTAATACAGCTCCTGACTTGTTAAATTGGATAACCCTGACAACCGGACCCCGCGCCGCATCCCTCCACACTCCACTCTACTCACGCAGAGATGTGCACTCCTTCGAACAGAGGTTTGTCATTGTCGGATTCTCGCTTCGATTCCTGTGCCTTGCAGTTAAAAGCGCAGAATTTTTTGAACACGGTCATGGTATATTGTTAGAAATTCACAATATTCAAGAATATTGTATTGGAATTTATTGACATTTCGAAAGAAAGGAAATAAATTTCCATTTATATTGCGCATGGGTGTGCTTGGCCATAAGTTCATATTTTGTTTCATGAATAAAATTAAAATAAACCTAAGAATATATAAACAAATGCATATATGGCTTTTACACCCATAAAGGAGGCATAAAAAACAATGAATATAATTTTAAGACCACGTTTACAGTACATACACCATAATACACTCGTATATAAAAATACCATGTTTATAGGATGTGGTCGGTCGCAGTGGAGTAGTGGTTATGCTCCTTGCCTCTGATTCCGAGGGTCGATGGGTTTTTGTTTTTGGACGGAAGATTTTTAGGCTCGTAAAAGATTCTTAAGCCTGAATAAAAAGGCCTCTAAGTAAAACTTACTGATCTCAACGTCCCAGTAATGCCTTAATTGCCTGTTAGTTTTCTCATTTGGTCTGTGTGTTGATTGTATGCCATCGATGACATCTATGAGCAAATAAGGTAACTAAAAATTAACTTTGTTTAGTAACTCCTTACAAAGGAGAGGCTATGGCTCAACAATGGAGTACGCCTTTATATATATATATATATATGGTATGATAAGAAAAATAAATGCCTGGACGGGATTCGAACCCGGATCTCATTTATTTTTCTTATCATACCATATTAAGCTTGCATTGCTCAATGTTAAAGATTTAATTATAACATATATATATATATATATAACATATATATATATATATATATATATATATATATATATATATATATATATTAGGCCTATAGTCTTTCATTTTGTACAATTAAATTAAATTGCTACAGAACATTTTTTTTTAAATCATACACACACACACCACCCCTACCCCTGCAGACATCAAATACACTATAAGGCTATTCAAACTTATTAAGACTACGTATAATATAGTCTAAGATCAATATTACTACATTCATCGAGTGTATGAACAAAATCTATTTTTTTCATAAAATTGTGAATGAGTGAATACATTTTTGCCGATTTGCCTATTAAAATTTGGCCGCCATTATGTTTAATTAAAATATAATTTATTTATTTATTAGAAATAATTTTATTCACTTATTAACATAAATTATAACCCAGGTCGCAGAAATCGATGTATAGAGCTTGAAAAGGTTTGGTTGTCATTGCAAACTTGGCCGTAACCTCCTCGCAGCGGGAAGTAAAACCACTGCCCTTTATGTATACTACGTACAATGCATATACAAAAATACGTCCAAAAGGTAGTGTTAATATACATTATACGAAACAAATCACAGCATTTTTAATGAACTGAATTTTATTTGAAACAATATAAAACAATAAATACGAACTTACCGCCAGTTTATTACTGATATTTTTCATAGCCTGCTGTAGACGCGAGGAGGTTTAAGGGCAAGTTTGCAATGACAAACAAAACTTTTCAAGCTCTATACATTGAATTCTGCGAACTGGATTATTCCGATTCCGATTGAGGGTCTTTCCACTTTTCAGCGGTTGCCCTTTTACCAGCCGGCTGCTGGCCCTTCACATCCACATGTGTCAATCACAGAGGTAGATGATCAACAGCCAGTGTAGGGGTGACATGTGGTTAGCATGTCGAGTCCCCCAGCCGTTATAGCTGGTTCCTCAACCTGGAGCCGCTACTTATTGTAGCTACCCAATTGCCTCACGATGCTGGGTGGGCACCGGTCCCATACTGGCCGAAATACCATGAGAAAATTTCTTCCCCCATGGAGACTCGAACCAGCGCAAGTCCCGTAGCTCTGCGCCAAGACTTCCTACCTTAACCGCTAGGCTACGGCGCGGGACTATAATTTGTTTTAATAACAAGTGAATCAAATTATTTCAAATAAATTAATTGATTATATTTTAATTAAACATACTGGCGGCCGAATTTTAATAGGCAACTCGGCAAAAATGTATTCAGTTATTCAGAATTTTATGAAAAAGTAGATTTTGTTCATACACTCGATGAACGTAGTAATCCTACAGCCGGATTTTGGACTAATAGAATTGAAGATCGGAAATAAACAGCATATGGAAATTCTTATTAGTGTAAAATTGAATAAACTCATTGAAAGAATGGGCTACAATTGAGTATCGTACATATTTAGGAAAAACCTTCTAAAGACGGTTCAGGGCTAGCACCTAAACAATGTAGGAAATAAGAAAAATAAATTGTTGGTATAAAAATTCCTTTGCGTTTTCAATAAGCAAAATTTTTGTGCAGGAATTTGCGTAATGAGTGATCAGACGCTTGTCGCCACATTAACGTAAGCCGGAGCTTACAAATAGATTGTTCGTGCACACGTATTTGTGACGTCGTTAAGTTTCAGTCTGGAATTTAAACGGGATGGGAGGGGGTAGAATTCTATTTCCTCATAATGCTCGCATATTGAAAACTTTGAGAAGGGAAGCGGAGGAAATTACGCTCTCTTCCACCATAAAGGAATATTGCATACATAGTGAAGGTTTTCAAACAAGGACTCGCATTTTAACGTCTTCTTATTTGATTTTCATAGCGTATGTTTTGAAGATTTCAAAACTTGGATGAATGTGAATAAATCAACAGAATCTCTATAGGTTATAAGAGATTATTATTATTATTATTATTATTATTATTATTATTATTATTATTATTATTATTATTATACTTCATGAAATTAGGCCTTTTGACCCGTTTTCACATCAAATGGGATTTAATGAATCCTCCCATCTAGTAATTGGGCGTCCAACATTTCTGTGTTCTATTGGTTTGTACTTTAGTAACAGCTGAGGGATTCTATCTGTAGGCATTCTCTTGACATGTTCACATAGTTGTTTCTCATGTTGTCAATTCTATTTGTTAAATTAAAAGTATTTAAGTCCATCCTAATATCCTCACTTCTTTTCTTGTTCAAAATTGGCACACCCGCTACTGAATGTAAGAACTTCATTTCTGCAGTTCCTATTTTCCTTCTGTATGAACGGTTAAGAGTCCAATTTTCACTTACATAATGTTAAGACAGGCACTGCCATAATTTTGTAAAATGTTATTATTATTATTATTATTATTATTATTATTATTATTATTATTATTATTATTATTATTATTATCATCATCATCATCATAGTACATTCACGAATTTAGGCCATTTGTTGACCTGTTTCGGCCTCAACAGAACCACCATCCAGAAGTCTTTTGAGTGGACGTCCTGGTCTTCTTCTTCCTGCAGGTTGATATCTTAACATTAGTTTGGGTATTCTGTGATCTTCCATTCGATGAACATGTTGTATCAATCTTGACTTATAATCAGAAATTTTTATTTCTAAAGATTCCATGTGTAATTCTTCTAAGATGTCTTCATTTTTTTTGTGATCTAATAGTGTGTATCCTGCAATCCTCCGAAGATATCTCATTTCAGTAGATCTAAGTCTCTGTATATCCTTATGTTTCAACGTCCATACTTCGCTACCATACAAAAGAGTCGGAAGAGCCAGTGTTTTATACACTTTCATTATTATTATTATTATTATTATTATTATTATTATTATTATTATTATTATATATGAAAATGTGGAAATTAAGAAAGCTGAAAAATTCAAATATTTAGGATTTTAGATTCAGATAGGAAAAGTGACAGTGAAATTGAGAAAATAACACTGAGCAACAAAAAGGAAACCTTTTTTTTTTGTCTCAGAAAGAAACATATGTGATTCTGACAGTATTTGTTCTCCTGAATTCAAATATGATATCGGTTTCCTCCATCACGCAAGGTTTCCGAGATACAGACATTTATAATTTCAAACACTTTAATATTTTCTACATTCGTAACTACACAATATTCGAACATTCGTACTCACCTAGAAAGTAAGAAATGACGATTTTCTGCTATATTTCGCCTGTGGAACATCCCTCTTGTTGGTCTAATAATAATCGGCCTTATATTAGGATTCCATTTGCCTTGATATCTCTTCCATACCTGAAATCTCTGGATGAAAGTGTTCCCCGTGCGCATTGCTCAGTGGACAAATGGACGAAAAAACGTTTATTAAAAAATAATTATTTCAACTCATTAATTGAAATAAAAAAAACTGTGGATGATGGAGAAATTTCGAATACATATTGGCGAGGAGATACTAAAGGCCAACACGCACACACTATTGAGTAACACTAAGAAATTAGGACTGGAAGTAAATATCAGTAAAACTAAATATATGGTCACACGTAGAAATTCAGTATACAATGGAAATGGACAGCTAATGACAAATGAGGGAAATTTTGAGGAAGTGGCTGAATTCAAATACCTAGGAACAATAATCACAAATACGAGTAGGAATGAGATGTACAAAGAAATCAAACATAGGCTCAATTCTGGAAATGCATGCTATTATGCACTGCAGATACTTTTGATGTCCCAACTCCTTTCAAAAAACGTTAAGCTGAAAATATAATAAAACTATTATTCTACCAGTTTTTAATTCTATGGATGGGTGCGAAACATGGACCTCTTGCTTTAAGGGAGGAAAGGAGATTGCGAGTATTTGAGAATAAAGTTCTTAGGAAAATTTTTGGACCAAAGAGAAATGAACAGACAGGAGAATGGAGTAGACTACATAACAATTAACTACATGGTCTTTATAGGAAGCCAGATATAATAAGAACAGTTAAGTCTCGAAGACTGGGATGGACAGGACATGTTGCGCGTATGGGGAATGAAAGACGTGCATGGAAAATTCTTGTAGGAAAGCCAGAAGGAAAACGCCCAGTTGGTAGACCAAGAATGAGGTGGGAGAACAATATTAACTATGATTTGAGGGAACTAGATTATACAGGGAATGATTGGAAATCATTAGCTCAGGATAGGGATGTATGGAGAGCTTTTATCAGAGACGTCAATGCCTCAGGATTTTTGGTGTGAAAGAAGAGGCCGGAGAGGACACTGACCAGAAAGCCATCGAGGTGGCCAAAAAAATCGGTGTCGATTTATCAGTGACTGACATTGACAGAAGTCACCGTGTTGGTGTTAGTAATGCTGAAAGACCGCGGGCTATAATAGTGAAATTTGTTAGTTACCGCAAGCGCAGTGAAGTCTTTCTAAGCAAGAAAAAGTTGAAAGGAAGTGGGGTCACTGTTCGCGAGGACCTAACGAAGTGTCGCTATCGCCTGCTACAAGACAGTATACAGAAATACGGTATTCAAGATGTATGGACAATGGACGGTGCCGTCATAGCTAAAGTAAATGGCGAAAAACGCAAAATTAGATTTTCTACGGATGTCAACTAGATAGGACCTGAGTGTAAAATATGTTTACTTTGTCTTTTCTTTGCTAACAATTATATTGTTAATTTATTTCTAATTTAGGTAAGTTTTAAGTTTATTATTTTTTATTTAGGACAACTTACTTGTTTTATTTTAATTGTTTAAGTTCTTTGTTTAGCTAAATTATTTTAATTTTATTAGAGTTATTACAGTACATAGTTTATTTTTACTTTCTGCTATTGGCAACATTGAGCTGACAAATGAAGACTTGTTTGTAACCTCTGACTCACTCACCTTCTCCAATCACCCTCTTATTGTGCAGACAACTTTTAACGCAGGTAGCAACATTCCTCAATCCCAACCATCCCCTCCAACAACAAATACTACTAGTCTACTTAAGAATGCATTTTCTATTGATAAATCATCACTTAAAATCGCTCATGTAAATTCACAAAGCATTCTGTCCCACTTTGATGAGTTTGAAACCATATTTTCATCTCTTGGACTGAGCGCCATTTTAATTTCGGAAACCTGGCTGACCCCTTCCATACCTTCGTCCCTTGTTCACCTAGACGGATATACATTGCTCAGAAATGACAGAATAGATAAAAGAGGTGGAGGAGTTTGTGCATTTATATCAAATGAGCTTAATCCAAGAATTGTCCACAAGTCCCCCTTCTGTATATTCCGCTCGCCCCGAGTTCTTATTCGTAGAAATTCAAGCCAGTCTAAAAAAATGTCTCTTATGCATTGTATACAAACCTCCAAAAATAAGGCACCTTTCGGATCTAGAAAACGCTCTGAACGATTCGTTACCTCATTATGAACACGTTATTGTCGCAGGCGATTTTAATACAAATCTTCTTCAGACTGACTCACCAGCCATACAACTTAAAAATATGTTCCAAAGCTTAAATATGACAATTGTTCCTTTCTCTGCCACACATCATACTGCTAATACCGACACTCTACTGGACTTAATAGTGACTACACATCCACAGAAAGTACTGTCATATGGACAAATTCCTGCTCCCGGCATATCTGCTCATGACATAGTATTCGTAGAATACTCACTCCAATGTCCTAAAAGACGCTCTAAATTGATTACGTACAGAAATTTACAAAACATAGACGATACTAAACTAAAATCAGACGCTTTAGAACTACCTTGGTACACAATATGGAATCTTAGATCAGTTGATGAAAAAGTAGACACATTTAATACACTGATATTACAACTATATGATAGACATGCACCAGTAAAAACCCGACGATTTTCCCGCCCCCCTGCACCCTGGATGAATGACTCAATACGTGAACTTATGTCAAAACGAGACAAAGCATACCGAACATACAGACGACATAAAAATGACGAGAACTGGCAACTATACAAACAACTTAGAAACACAACTACACAAACTATACGCAATGCCAAACTACGACACGCCCACAGTATAATCGGACCTGAAATAAGTGCACGGGACACTTGGCGAAATCTCCGTGCAATGGGACTTAGACAGTTGAATCCCTCAACTGACTCAATAGACATTTCTGTAGATGACTTAAATGAATATTTTACCTCAATACCCATGACACCTCCAGACAACAAGACTAAAATAGACATTCTTAAAGACTTATCCCCATCCCCACATATAGGAAGAGATAAATTTTACTTTAACGATATTTCGCCTATAGACGTTAAAAAAGCACTCAAGCGGATTAAATCCAATGCACAAGGAACAGATAACATCAGCATTTTAATGCTAAATAAAATCATTGACATTATACTACCCACAGTGACTCATATTTTTAATGCTTCCCTTATAACTTCTATCTTCCCTACTGTATGGAAACAGTCTATAGTTCGGCCTATACCAAAAATAAGTACACCTACTAACTGTAATGACTACCGACCGATTAGCATCCTTCCGACATTATCTAAAGCCCTGGAACATATTGTACATAAGCAAATGACTGAATATCTCCAAGAAAATCACCTCCTTGATCCTTATCAATCCGGCTTTAGATATGGTCATAGCACAACCACAGCTTTGCTAAAAATTACTGAAGATATTCGTGAAGCCGTGGACAGACGTCAATTGACTCCTTTAACCTTACTTGACTTCAGCAAAACTTTGACACAGTAGACCACGAATTACTTATGATAAGCTCAAGCACCTACACTTGTCTGACAGCGCTGTATCCTGGTTCGACTCATACCTGCACGGTCGTCAACAATACGTTTCATTAAACTCTAGATCTTCGTCTTGGCGCAACGTGCCGGCTGGAGTCCCCCAGGGCAGTGTTCTCGGACCTCTTCTTTTCTCAATCTACATAAATGACTTGCCAACTGTACTAAAGCACTGCCGTTATCACCTCTACGCTGATGATCTCCAAATTTACCTACATTCACCTCCTCATTCTCTCTATAACAGCTTGACAAAAATGAATGACGAATCTCATATCCATCTTTAACTGGTCTTCAAGTATCGGTCTAAATCTAAATCCTAACAAGTCACAAGTAATTCTAATGGGACAACAAGACTGCTTACAACCTTTGACATATCTACACTACCAACATTACTATAAATAATATAATTATCCCTTATTCTTCTTCAGTAATAGATCTTGGACTACATCTAGACGCAAATCTAACCTGGCAAACACAAGTGAAACACATATGTAAAAAGACTTCTCCATCTTACATTATCTTAGACGTTTAAAGAATTTTCTCCCAGTTTCGTTAAAACAAATCCTTGTGCAGAATCTTGTGTTACCACACTTCGATTATTGTGACATTATATATAATGATCTAAACTATGACTTGTCGCAGAGACTGCAGCGTGTTCATAATGCTTGCGTTCGATTCATTTTCAATATCCGCCGTTATGACCATATTTCCGAACACTTAATAACCTCTCTTGGCTCCGTCTTACTGACAGACGTAAATTGCACTCTCTTTCACTACTTTTCAAGCTTCTGAATTCCTACATCCCTACTTACCTGGCGTCTAGATTTGAGAAGTTATCCTCTTACCACAATATTGACACTAGATCACAAGATAGCAGTCTGCTAACAATTCCTCTTCATAGCACTTCCTCCTATTCTACTTCCTTCACAGTAGCCTCTGCCCGCTCCTGGAATCTCCTTCCTCAAGATATCAGGGGTTGCCGCACACTTGGTACCTTTAAGTCACGCTTATACAGTTACCTGTTGTCTAATAATTAATTTTTCTCTATTTATTTAATTTTATACAATGTCATTAATCTTTTCCTGTTTTTTTATATATATTGTACATATATATTTAATTCGTTAAATTTAGAGTAAATCAAAATACATTATAAATATTAATTGTATTGTATTCATAACTTGTAATCGTTTATATTTATAGATATATATTGTAATTTAGATTTAAGACTATTTTTTGTTTGTATTTTTTTTTAAACCTGGTTGAGTGGTAGACAAGGCCTTAAGGCCTTAACTCTGCCAGGTAAAATAAAGCTATTATTATTATTATTATTATTATTATTATTATTATTATGTCCGCTCGGCCATGAACCTACGGGTTCAATAGTGCCAGTGAGTAAGTGAGTAAGTAAGTATTTGAAAACACGATAGAAAAACTGCATTAAGTACAACTATTGATAGTCGTGAGATAAAAATCATGTTGACCAGTGTAATTAGTGAAGGAAAAAAAGTAATTGGAATATTAAATTCAGTGATATGGAGTGAGAATATTATAAATAAAATCAAGATATTGATACTTAATTCATTAGTATAAAGTATTATATTGTATGGTGCTGAGTTCCTGGACTTAGGTAGACAGCAAGCAAAAAAAAAAAAAAAAAATATTGACAACAGAGATGGATTTTTGGTGAAAGGAATCAACAAAAGAGAAAATTCGGAACCAGAAAATTAGAGAAGTAATGAATTCTAAACATAATATTATAGGAGTAAGAGAAGAACAAATATTGAAATGATACGGACATCTGAAGAGGATGGAGAATAGTAGAATCCGAAGAATGATGCTGGATTGGAATGTTGAAGGCAGGAGGAGGATGGGGAAATCCAGGGAAAAGTGGATGGATGAAGTGAGAAGAAACATGATCAGTAGAGACCTCAAAGAAGAAGATGCTGAGGAAAGAAATCTGTTACGGAGGAAAATACATTTAGGCTGACCGATAACTACTGTAATGTTGAGAAAATCCCTAATAAAAAATTATTATTATTATTATTATTATTATTATTATTATTATTATTATTATTATTATTATTATTATTATTGTTGTTGTTGTTGTTGTTGTTGTAAGGTCATTCTATACTGAGATACCTATTTCGAAAAAAAAAAATATATATATATATATATATGCGTTATGTCTGTGGCGGCCGAAATTTTTGTTTTATCATAACCAAACTTCGCTTATAGCGATCGATTAAAAAAAAGAACATTGCGCGCGTAACTAGAAAAATCGATCATTAAGTGTAAGAATTCACTCGAAACGAAAATTTAAAACCGTTCTAGCGGTCGCAATTTTCGACGTTTCACAACGAAACTCAGCATATTCTATCAAAATGAACCGATGAAGTTATTCTCCAAAACGTAGCGAATTGTGACCATTAGGAGTTGGGGTTTACTTGTAACCCCAAACTCATAATTGACTCTAGCTACCGCCATGTTCGGTTCGTCGCAATTTATATAATACATTTAGCTAACATTTAAATTGGTAATATATATCCTATAAGATAGGGCCTACATTAGCTTCATTTTTTATATATTTATAACAAATTACTGCAATCATTAATCGATATATAGATACTATTTAAATGTGCGTCAAATTATACAACAATATGCATATGGGTAATAAGTTTCGGTTATGCATGATTTGTTTTCACTGTAGTCCGCCACTTTTTAATAACCTGAACCAGAAACTAATTTTCTCCGATTTATTCTTATTCTTCGGCTTTCCCCCACTTATAGGTTTGCCGTCTTCAGTTTCCATTTATTTATATCATTCCAATCTTCTTCTTCCAAATTCTTATCATCCATTATACTTCTGACATAAGTTTTCGATTTTCATATTCTGCTACGTTTATTTCTTCCAGGGAGTGACTATTGGTATATATATATATATATATATATATATATATATATATATATTTATTTGCCATCTTTCATCTTCCATTCGATACGATTTAAGAGTTTGATTTTCAATCCTCTTAACATTCATTTCTCTCCAAAGGAATTATTTTCTTATTTTATCCTGTCTTTTTTTAAGGCTTCTTCTAAACTAATCAAATTCAACTCTTCTAATTTTATTTTTTTTGTAATTCCGTCAATGACCAAGTTTCACTTCCATATGACAAAATATTCTGTATCATGCTTTTATTTTTTTGTAATTCCGTCAATGACCAAGTTTCACTTCCATATGACAAAATATTCTGTATCATGCTTTTATTTTTTTGTAATTCCGTCAATGACCAAGTTTCACTTCCATATGACAAAATATTCTGTATCATGCTTTTATAAATTTTCATTTTAGTTTCCTTTGCATATTTTTGTTCCAAATTATTCCATGTAATGTTTTAGTTGCATTTTTTGTCATTGCAATTTTTTGTACATCTCTTTCACACGTACCTAATCATGTAATTATTGACCCAAGATATTGAATTTTTTTTTTTATTTTCCAGTTTCTCCGATTCTTCTTTTTCTTCTTCCTTTCATTTGATAGACCTAGCTGCATGTTACGGTCTCAATCCAACGTTTGAAGGGTCTTCCCATTGATCTATTGCCTGGTGACTGTTCTGCTCATTTGTTTACGTGGAATTTGCAATTGTTTATGTATTGTTGCACATATTCCATGATTGATTCTGTTTGTAATTCTTTGAGAATCTCTGAATTCCTTTTATTGTCTGTTATTCAGTAACCTGCAGTACGTCTCATAAATTTCATTTCTGCTGCAGTTAGTCTTTGTTCGTCTACACTGCGGATTGTCCAGGCCTCACTGCCGTAACATAATATGGGTCTGGCCAGTGTTTCATAAATTCTAGTTCGTGTGTTGCTGTACTGTGTATGGCTTGAAAATATTATTTATAATTACTGTTACTCTGTTACATTTTATAATTTTTTGACTAACATATTTTTCCTCTTCGTATGTAACTTGGTATTTGAGGTAGTTAAATGTTTAGTTTGTCCTAATATTTTATTATTAATAATAATTTACTGCGAACTGGGTATTTTCCTAGGAAAGCCATGACTTTAGATTTTTCTGTTGAGATTTCCATGTTGTAATTTATTGCAATTTGGTGAAAAGAGTGAACTCAACATTGTAGGTCATCTTCTGAATTCGCTATAAACACAATGTCATCTGAAAATAATAGGATGTCTAAATTATATGATCTATTAAGTGGTATACTGCCATGTGGTTTGTGTCTCCTTTCTTTAATAATTGAGTTCATGTACATTATGAAGAGCTTTGGTGAAAGATTACATCCTTGTCTAACTCCTTGATTAACTGGTCTGCAATTTAACAAAATAGTAGTAGTAGGACTTTATTAGACTAAAAGTAAGATATTTACAAATATGGGTCGCACGGGCAGTAAGCCGTACGTGCTGCTGACAATCCGTTACAATAAAGTGGTAATTGGTAATAGTATAAAGAAAAACATAAAGAAAACAAAATTACAATTACATAAAGAAAACACAATAATATTACAATTACATAATAATACAATAACATTATATTAAAATATATATGCAGTCAATATGCCCATTTCACCAATTAATGTTTTAAAATGGTCAACAAGTTTCTACAGCCAAGCTGTCATTCTCAAGACCAGATATTGACTGAAGACAAAATTTATTATCAATTTTGTCTTCAGTCAATATCTGGTCTTGAGAATGACAGCTTGGCTGTAGAAACTTGTTGACCATTTTAAAACATTAATTGGTGAAATGGGCATATTGACTGCATATATATTTTAATATTTTATCACCAAGAAGATCACTTGTGTATTAAATAACATTATACATTAAGTTATGTATAATTATTATGAATTAATGGTATTGCATTTTGATAACATGTATTTATTCATGAATGAGTGTTGTTCTTATTTTCCGCGTTTTGTTCAAAAATTTACCCAAGTTTATCCAATTTTCTGGATTTACCATTAACTCGTAGCATGCCAATCTTTCACGATTTGAATTTAGAAATCTTTCCGGTAATAACTGGCGTCCCCAATATTCTAAATCATTACATTTTCCTAATATATGTATCTCGTCTTCAAAGGCCCCGCACATTGGACATATTCGCATATCGTGATCGTCGTTAATTTTTTTTAATTTCTATGCCCCTAGCCTCAACCAAACAAGCCCTGATCTCTGTTTAAATCCTAGGTTGAGTATATAAGATTATTTTCCCCAAACGTGTAACAAAATAAATATATAGGCCTATTCCGTATTACATCAAGATGAGATCAAAAATTTAACTTTCTAAGAAATTCGCTTAGTTTATGAAGTTACTGCTTTTATTTGTTAACATTGTAAAATTCCAGATTGTCGTAAGTCCTGGCCGATAGCGAGGAGATACTAAAGGCCAACACGCACACACTATTGAGTAGCACTAAGAAATTAGGACTGGAAGTAAATATCAGTAAAACTAAATATATGGTCACACGTAGAAATATATTATATAATGGAAATGGACAGCTAATGACAAATGAGGGAAATTTTGAGGAATTGGCTGAATTCAAATACCTAGGAACAATAATCACAAATAGGAATGAGATGCACAAAGAAATTAAACATAGGCTCAATTCTGGAAATGTGTGCTATTATGCATTGCAGAGACTTTTGATGTCCCAACTCCTTTCAAAAAACGTTAAGCTGAAAATATATAAAACTATTATTCTACCAGTTATATTATATGGGTGCGAAACATGGACTCTTACTTTAAGGGAGGAAAGGAGATTACGAGTATTTGAGAATAAAGTTCTTAGGAAAATTTTTGGACCAAAGAGAGATGAACAAACAGGTGAATGGAGAAGACTACATAACAATGAACTACATGGTCTTTATAGGAAGCCAGATATAATAAGAACAGTTAAGTCCCGCAGACTGCGATGGGCAGGACATGTTGCACGTATGGGGAATGAAAGACGTGCATGGAAACTTCTTGTAGGAAAGCCAGAAGGAAAACGCCCAGTTGGTAGACCAAGAATGAGGTAGGAGAACAACATTAACTATGATTTGAGGGAAGTAGATTATACAGGAAATGATTGGAAAGCATTAGCTCAGGATAGGGATGTATGGAGAGCTTATGTCCGCGCGGCCATGAACCTACGGGTTCGATAGTGCCAGTGAGTAAGTATATTCCTGTTTTAAATCAAGCGGTTCATACGCAGCGAATCTGTTGAGTGGGCAGTTTAGCTAGGTGAATAGAGCTGCACCATTTTGTCAAAACCCGGACATGATTATATCTGACGTCAACCTCTGTTATTTGAGTTCCCTTCTCTACACATAACCAGAGCATCTTGTCGTTGATATATGGTTCATCTGACAGACCAGCCTCGGGTTCATATCTTGCCTGTATTGATCCCTCCATTTGAGATTGATTGTGTACGGATGATCGTATATCTCAGTACAATCTGATGCCTCTACTTGTTGGAGGATCATATAAACTGCCCCGCATCTCTATTGCAGCTACAGTGTGTAGCTTTGAAACTTTAAATGGAACCTCTAACTAATTGAAACTATCTAACTCACTGGCACTGTCGATCCCACAGGTTCATGGCAGCGCGGACATAGGCTCTCCACACATCCCTCTCCTTAGCTAATATTTTCCAATCTTCCGTTGTATAATCCACTTCCCTCAAATCAAAGTTAATGTATTTTTCTCATCTCATTATCTACCAACCGATCGTTTTTCCTCTGGTTTTCCTACATAAAGCTTACTCGCCCCCTTTTTATTCCCCATTCGTGTCACATGGCCTGCCAATCGCAATCCTAATGGTAACTCTATGTTAGAAAAAGAAAACCAAGGAAGATAAACATGAGGATTAAAGATGAGGCCATTGAGCAAGTGGAGAGCTTCAAATACTTAGGTTGTACTATCAGTAGTTACATGAACTGTAGCCAAGAAGTATATCAGAGGATAGCAATGGCAAAAGAAGCTCTTAACAAGAAGAGTAGCATTTTCTGCGGACCTTTGGCAAAAGAATTAAGGAAGAGGCTAGTGAAGTGCTTTGTGTGGAGTGTAGCATTGTATGGTGCAGAGACTTAGACATTACTACGGAATAAGGAAAAACGACTGGAAGCTTTTGAGATGTGGATATGGAGAAGGATAGAAGATATAAAATGGACAGACAAAATGAAAAATAAATATGTCCTAGACAGAGTGGGTAAAGGAAGAACAATGCTGAAACTCATAAAGAAGAGGAAAGAAATTGGATTGGCCACTGGCTAGGAAAAAACTGACTACTGACGGATGCCCTAGAAGAAATGGTCAACGGAAACAAAGATTGAGGTAGAATAAGACATCAGATGATAAGACAATATTAAAATAAATGGCTTGTATGCGGATACAAAAAGGAAAGCTGAGTTAAGGAAAGAGTTGAGAATTGAAGTGAAAGACCTAGCTTGGAGAGACCTCTATGTATATGCATGTTAGAAAATTCCAAAGGAATAATAGCCATTGAGATTTTACTCGTAAAGTATTTCTGACTATTTAACTCATGCCCCAAATGGGAGTCAATGACCAATCACGATACAATGATTTTTTATTTACAACCAATCACAGTCGTGTTTCGCCTAGAATTTACCAACTGAAGTTTATCATAATAAAGAAAGCACCTCCTTTTTAACATTCTGAATAGGTCATAGCGTTATTTTGCAGTGACTGACCAACCAAGAAATACGGCTACCAGATTGTATATATAGTGCATGAATGTCAACACATACCGCATGCGGGAGTTAATATAAAAACATTTGTAGCAATTGATTATACCACCAAAAAAAGAAACCACTGTTTGCACTTTCTTAAATTTATTTTTTCGCAGAAAAATATAATTGTCACATTTACATCAGAGGACATCAGAAATGAATTAATATACAGTTTGATGTGTTTAATTTTGTCTCCACTATAGTGCATTCTTACAATATTGCGTTCCTTTGGCAATAAATAATATGATCTGGTTGCAGTGACGAACAAAATAAGCAAATAAAGCGTACCAATCGTTTCTCATTTGTTCTCAAACATCGCCGTTTACATTAAATATATCAATATTTTAAAATAACTATATTAAAATAATGATTTGTGAGTAAACAGTTTAATTTTATTCGTTAAATAGTCCTAACAAATGCCACTCTTGATTTCCAAATTCACTAAATACATTCACTCCTCACTTCGTGAGTCGTGAATTTATCGATTATTTGGAAATTACTCGTGGCATTACTTATGAAAATGTTGTATAATAAAGCGTGATTAGTTTTTTAAACTATTTTTTTATTTTTAGTTTAATTGATTGTCATAAACCGGAATCCCATGAAAATTTAATTGCTTACGACATTTTTAGTGTCTAGGCACGAATATAATTATATATATTTTTTAAAATTATTATCTAACATTATTATAATATTTTTGAATATTTTAATATAGATAAACAACCATGCCTTCAAAATGATCTCACATATGGGGATTGAAACGTCGACACAATAAATGTATGTTTTGACTGAGATAAAGTTTATTTCTTTGTAATTATAAATAAATAGTTACAGTTAATCGTATTCTTCTCATATATTTTGGATTAATTACAATGTGGTAAGTTTACAAAATTGTCATTAATATTTTACAGAATAAGATACGAATGTAAATATCTTTAAATTCGATATTATTGTAGTATGAGCTAAAAGTAATACTCTCCTAAAAAAATCCTCCCGGCCGGATTTGAACCAGCGACCTATGGGTTACTGAAATTATATACCACTACAGACCACCCCTCTACCAACTAAGCTACCAAGGGATATAATATTAATTTCTTACAACGATGGACTAAAACGTCGATAAGTCTACAACCTATTATATATTATTTATTAAATTATTGTATTGTCATTGGTCCTTTACAAGTATACAAAGTTTCAAGACGATCCAATATTTTGAAGTGGGTAAAATTCGTGTTGAAAGATTCCGTTACATAGTTAGATACAGGCCAAGATAATATAAAGTGTGTAAAAAACATATATCCTACCGGTACATACATTTTCCATGCCCTTGTTTTATTCCCCATTCGTACTATTGTGCTACTGGATTTAACTGCACCAATCATATGTGCCTACCCATAAAATCATGTAACTCATGTTTTGTAGCCTTATCCATTCGCCTAACTTTTCACCTCTCTTTGGTCTAAAAACTTTCCTAAGAAACTTATCCCAACACTCATCATATGTTATTCTCTCTTAAAGTAAGAGTATATGTTTCGCATACATAAAACTAGGAGAATAGTAATTTTAATTATTTTATACATACAAGTATAATATATATATATATATATATATACTGTATATAAAATTATCTCACTGTCACTATCGAACCTCTATGTTCATGGCTGCGCGAAAAACGTTATCCATGCATCCTTATCCTCAGCTAATGTTTTCCAATCATCGCCTGTATAATCTACTTTCCTCAAATCATGGTTAATATTTTTCTCTCACCTCTTTCTAGGCCTATCTACTCGGGCTCACTCTCTGACTTTTCTTCATGTATCTCTTTCATGCAACATTCATACCACATGTCCTGCCCAACGCATTCTACGATATTTAAAATTGTTCTTATTATACCCGGTTACCTATAAAGATCACGTAGCTCACAATTATTATATAATCCTCTCCATTCGCATGTCTGTTCATCTTTATTTAGTCCAACATTTTTGCTAAGAACTTTATTCTCAAAAACCCGTAATTTTTTGTCTCCTCCCTTAAGTTAAGAGCCCATGTTTCACGTATAATTATATTATTATGGAAGAATAGCACTTTTACATATAATCAATTGAGTTGGTGTCTACTTGATGAAAATCCATATTTATTGATTAAATAAAAATAAAATAAAACTAAGTTTTATAAATATTTTATATACGTAAATATATACATACAAGTGTATATGTTAATTTTGGTCATGTTAATTTGTTGTTTCTACTAAGTAAAATGAATGAAGATTCATAAAAATTTTCAAAAATATTTTCAAGATAACAACCTGAATCGCTACACTTCTGAGAAATCCGCTAGTGGGAGTGTGGAAAATAATGCACAGGAAGAAGATAATAAAGAACACATAAATTTGTTCAAAACACATTTATTATAAAAGTTTAATGGTGGACATGTGAAAATAACTGAGTCTTTCCTTTACGGAATTAAAGTTTTTTTTTTATCTAGGAGTTTTGAACAATATGTTTTTGTTTTTTTACCTTATAATAGTCGTGAAATGGCATAACACAAAAAAGATATGACATTAGCATATACAATGGTGAGAAATTTGATAACGTAGAGTCTAGTAGAACTGTAACAAAGATCCGGAAGATTCATTTTAAAGCCACATATGAAATACAGTCTAATAACGTCGCTGCATTGTCTATGGACTAGAAAATGCCAGATACGCCACATAACATTTATTTTAAGAGTCATATGCAACTGCTGTGTTCTGTTTTTAATTGCTTTTAACCTAACTACAACTTTATTATGAGCAGGATAAAGTAATTCCAAGTAATTCGTCGAAATCTCTATTGATTCATGGTCCCAGAATTTAAAATTACGTATTTAGAAATTAGTCAATAATATTAATAATAATAATAATAATAATAATCGTAACAATAATAACACCAATAATAGTAAGAATAATAATCCATCCATCCATAGTAATTCTGTCCGAGGGCAGGTCTTTCACTGCAATCATAGCATTTTCATGCTATGCTTTGCAGCTTTACTAGGGAATTGTAGATGTGATAGCTTCCCGTTGCTTTCCACACCGGTGAAGGATGATGATGATGATGATGGCGATATGATTTCGGGGACCGTTTGGGTCTTAAAGTTTTCCTGACATTTGTCTTACAGGTGAGGAAAATCCCCGATAAAAATCTCACCCAGAAAAACTGTCCGGACCGGGGATCGAACTCTGGCCCGCTGCGTGACAAGGCAGTACGATACCTCGAGACCGCAGCGGTGGACATAAAAATAATAATAATAATAATAATAATAATAATAATAATAATAACTAACTCACTGGCACTATCGAACCCATTGGTTCATGGCCGAGCGGACATAAGCTCTCCATATATCCCTATCCTGAGCCAATGTTTTCCAATCATCCCCTGTATAATCTACTTACCTCAAATCATAGTTAATGTTATTCTCCCACCTCATTATTGGTCTACCAACTGGACGTTTTCCCTCTGGCTTTCCTGCAAGAAGCTTCCATGCACGTCTTTCATTCCCCAAATAATATTAATATTAATAATAATAATAATAATAATAATAATAACAATAATAGTAATCTTCTCCTTCTCTTCACGGGATAGGCAAAATGCCTGTTCCGCCTCACAGTTGTTAAAAGTGTAGAAAGAGATGTCGGAGTAAGCATGTTAATAGAAAAGTAGTTCCATGTCCATCTTTTCACTGGCCTTCCTACATTCCTTGAACCTCTTGTAGTTAAATGCTGGTTTTGGTAATCTTGTTACGTTCGTTCTTTCTACATGTCTAAACCATTTTTCTCTATATCCTTTGATTTTATCATTTAATGGATATATATTTAACTCTGTTCTTATATTTTCATTCTTTAACCGATCCATTCTTGTGCAGCTTTTTGTTCTTCCATGGAATTTAATTTTACACTTTGTATTCAACTTTGTAATTTCTTGGTCATTCCGAAGTTTCACTCCCATAAAATAATGCAGGAACTTCAATCTAATATATCTTCTTGTTTTGTTCTTTAATGTTTTATGTAAAGTTCCATATATCATAATAGTAATAATAATAATAATAATAATAATAATAATAATATGGGTGCGAAACATGGACTTTTACTTTAAGGGAGGAAAGGAGATTACGAGTATTTGAGAATAAAGTACTTAGGAAAATTTTTGGACCAAAGAGAGACGAACAGACAGGTGAATGGAGAAGACTACATAACAATGAACTACATGGTCTTTATAGGAAGCCAGATATAATAAGAACAGTTAAGTCTCGTAGACTGCAAAGGGCAGGTCAAGTTGCACGAATGAAAGACTTGTATGGAAGCTTCTTGTAGGAAAGCCAGAGGGAAAACGCCCAGTTGGTAGACCAAGAATGAGGTGGGAGAATAACATTAACTATGATTTGAAAAGTAGATTATACAGGGAATGATTGGAAAGCATTAGCTCAGGATAGGGATGTATGGAGAGCTTATGTCCGCGCGGCCATGAACCAACTGGTTCGATAGTCCCAGTGAGTAAGTAAGTATAATAATAATAATTGTTACTTATATCGGTTTTACCTCTCACCTTTTAGTTAGGCTTGCTTTTTACATGCCACACGTGCCTTACAGTGCAGTTGCATGACCTGTCGGAGAGGGATTTTAAACGGTTGATTACACACAAAACTGTTTGACCCAACATAAGGACATGGAGGGTCTCCCCGAATGATTGATTAGCACAATGTGAAGGCCTCATCCGAGACAACATAATATTTAGACTTAACTCATTCATTCACACACGCATGTATACTAAATATGGTTATGGGTGATATGAAATGAAGGAATGAGAAATGAAATGACATGAAGGGAAGGAGGATGTAGAGTGTTGGTGGGATGCATTTCGAGAAACGAGAGAACTTTGAGAAAATACACTGGTCAACATGATTTTTGTCTCATGAGTACCTGTAGTTGTACTTAATGCATTCATCGTGTTTTCAAATATGTATTCGGAATTTCTGTATCACACACAATTTTTTTATTTCAATTTCAGTTAATGGATTTAAATAATTATTTTTTTAATAAACGTTTTTTCATCCATTTATCTATTGTAAAATAAAAGCAAATGAGCTAACTCAGGAGATTTCAGCTATGGAAAAGAGATTTCAAGGCAAATGGAATCCTAATATGCTAGCCGATTATTGTTGGACCATCAAGAGGGATTCTCCACAGACGAAATATAGCAGAGAATAGTCATTTCTTACTTTCTAGGTGAGTCCGAATGTTCGAATATTGTATAGGTTACAAATGTAGAAAATATTAGTGTTTGAAATTATAAATGTCCCGCGCCGTAGCCGAGCGGTTAAGGTAGGAAGCCTTGGCGCAGAGCTACGGGACTTGCGCTGGTTCGAGTCTCCATGGGGGAAGAAATTTTCTCATGGTATTTCGGCTAGTATGGGACCGGTGCCCACCCAGCATCGTGAGGCAATTGGGTAGCTACAATAAGTAGCGGCTCCAGCTTGAGGAACCAGCTATAACGGCTGGGGGACTCGACATGCTAACCACATGTCACCCCTACACTGGCTGTTGATCATCTACCTCTGTGATTGACACATGTGGATGTGAAGGGCCAGCAGCCGGCTGGTAAAAGGGCAACCGCTGAAAAGTGGAAAGACCCTCAATCGAAATCGGAAATTATAAATGCCTGTCTCTCGAAAACCTTGCGTGATGGAGAAAAACCGATATCATATTTGAATTCAGGAGAAAAAATACTATCACAATCAACATATTTTTCTTTCTGAGACAAAAAAAAAGTTTCTTTTTTGTTGCTCAGTGATGTTATTACGTTACTTCTAATTGGGTTCGTTCCTTTGAATGCCATTGCCTTTGTTCTGTGATTTGAGATTTTAAACAATGTTTATCTTCTATTAATTGTAATTTGTCCGCTGATTTCTGTAACGCGTCTTCTGCGTCGACTATCACAACTCGATCACCTATAAAGAGAACTGTTTGGATCTGTTTTGCTCTTGAAACTTTTATTCCTTTATATCGTCCAGTTTCTAATCTGAAATTATTTCATTATAATATATGTTGAGGGATTTGGAACAACAACAACATATAATAATAATAATAATAATAATAATAATAATTAATTCATAGTATTCTGCCCAAGAGCAGATCTTTCACTGCAAACTCAGCATTCTCCACTCTTTCCTTAACTCAGCTTTCCTTTTTGTATCCGTATACAAACTATTTATTTTAATATTGTTTATCATCTGATGCCCCTTTCTGCCTCTAACTTTCTTTCCGTTGGCCATTCCTTCTAGGGCATCCTTCAGCAGGCAGTTTCTTCTTAGACAGTGGCCAATCCAATTTATTTTCCTCTTCTTTATGAGTTTCAGCATTGTTCTTCCTTCACCCACTCTGCCTACCATATCTTAATAATAATACTAATAATAATAATAATAATAATAATAATAATAATAATAATTATTATTATTATTATTATAACAATAATAATAACAATTATATAATAATAATTATTATTATTATTATTATTATGGTAAAATAATAATGATGATATCAATATTATTATTAATAATTACAATAATAGCATATGTCGCGAGTCTGAAGATTTTCAGGCTCGTAAAAGAAACTGAAGCCTTAATAAAAATGCCTCTAAATAAACTTTATCAAACTTCTTCATCCCAGTTACTTATCAGATTTCTCATTTGGTCGGTATGTTGACCGCATACCATTCATGACACCTTTAGGAAATAAGCGTAACTAAATTAACTTGGTATAATAACTCCTAAAAGGATAAACTAAGGCTTTACAGGACTGTTAGGCCATTGTAGATAGAATAATAATATAAATAGGAGAAAATCACAAGTACATTCTATAAAATGGATTCATAAAGTAAAAGCAATTATTTAAAATGACAGCAATTATTTAAGAGCATAGCCTAAACAAAGACATATTTTGATTCACGATTCGCCTATTGAATGAGAAGTAGACGAACAGGTAAAGGTAAAGCGATCCCACCTTAGACCTCAGGAGGCCATTCGGGTACTTGGAGGTTAAGGATCCCATCTTTCTGACAGTCGGCTCCAGATGCCACTCTGCATAACGAGCGATTACACTTCCAAAACAAGCGTCTGATACTAATTTCCGTTAGAGGCTGAGTCGACACCAAGACCATGGTATCAGCAGAAGGTTATGCAGTTTAAAAATTCCGAACCCACCGAAACCCAAATACCCAAACTTAGGATTGAGCCTTAATCAATTACGCTAATGTGTGCCTCTGACGAAGAGGGCAAACCAAAGAAAAAAAAATCACAAGATAGATGTAACAGATGAAAGAAATCCACAAAAAATGCAGTATTATCATCAGTATAATCCTTTCACGAATGTAGACCATTTATTGCCTCAATAGAAATGTACTATTACGAAGTATTTTTAGTGGACAACTGGTCTTCTTTCTTCGTGCAGGTGGACAATTTAACATCTTGTAATCTTCCATTCAGTCCCGCGCCGTAGCCGAGCGGTTAAGGTAGGAAGCCTTGGCGCAGAGCTACGGGACTTGCGCTGGTTCGAGTCTCCATGGGGGAAGAAATTTTCTCATGGTATTTCGGCTAGTATGGGACCAGTGCCCACCCAGCATCGTGAGGCAATTGGGTAGCTACAATAAGTAGCGGCTCCAGCTTGAGGAACCAGCTATAACGGCTGGGGGACTCGACATGCTAACCACATGTCACCCCTACACTGGCTGTTGATCATCTACCTCTGTGATTGACACATGTGGATGTGAAGGACCAGCAGCCGGCTGGTAAAAGGGCAACCGCTGGAAAGTGGAAAGACCCTCAATCGTAATCTTCCATTCGATTAACATGTTGCATCCATCTTGTCCTATAATAACAAATTTTGTTTTCCAAAGATTCCATGTGTAATTCAACAAAACGTCTTCATTTGTTTATGATGTAGAAGTGTCTATACATCAGTCCTCCTAATGTATTACATTTTAGTACATCTATTACTCACTCAAGTTAAGGGAGGTGACGTGTAAAATATTCGACATTTTCGGTCAAATTTATATATATATTTTTTTGTATTAAAAATACTATATACCTTAAAGTATAAGTTGATGAAGTTTCAGTGTCCTATGGCGCTTGTAAGTCTCCCTAATGACTCTAGGAGGGCATGTATGCTACATTTTCAATTTAACTGGGTACAAACTTTCTAATTGGCATTTCCACACTTATTTGCATTGCATTTCAATACATTCAAATCAAAATAGCATTCACAAATTTAATGATAGAAGCACGAAATGTTTATTGCATGTCCCACACACTATAGCTAACAATTATATGCATGGATGTTGAAACAACGTTGATAGTTTTTTAAACAAAAATAAAATATATGTAGTAATTTAAAAAAAATCATATGCAAAGGATGTATATATTTTTTTCTTCCTTTATTATAATGATATAGAAAAGTTAATGCAGTGTTGTTCTAAATACGTCAGTGGTCACGTAGAAAAAAAATTAAAAAGTACTAAAAATTATGGATCTAATTAAACATTTTATTATGCAAACTGTTAAATTAATTTCTTCAATAAGTCAAAAACGTTTAAGCCTAGAAGGATGAAACTTCAGTGTAATATTACCTATTATGGCATGAATGAGTGTACAAAAAATCAAGTATCTAGCTTAAACAATGTAGAAAATAGAAATTTCACCCATCACCCCCCTTAAGTTTGCTCGGCTGGAGGGGAAATATGTTAGTGCTAAAGTCGCCAAACTACTACTCAATGGAAGAAAGAGTCCCTGAAGCATAACTATAAAACATTATAATAAAAGCATGTGCTATCACGGTAGCATTATAAATTTGATCATTACATGGATCCCAAATTAGTAATTTAATCGACGGCTGCTGAAGGTGTCGGATCATTTATAATATCAGCGTTTTGCCATCTCTATTACCAGCCTCACAATACAATACAATGGACGGGAACTGATAACATGTAATGAAGAATGCAAAAGAGGAAGAACTCATTCCCCTTTAGTAACATGATTGCCGGATTATTCATTTGGTCATTAACTACTGTAGGTGATAGATCATGCACAGTATTTGCCAGCGCTTCCTTCCCAGTCAATTAACACAATAAATGGGACTGGAAGTGGTAACATACTTGGAAACTGAACGGAACAAAAAATGTTTAATCCTAGCAAGAAGAAGAAGAAGAAGTGGCAACACAGTAAGAGAAAAAATAGAATCGACGTCCACTGCTGTGGTCTCGAGGTAGCGTGCTGCCTTGTCACACAGCGGGCCCGGGTTCTATCCCCGATCGGGACAAGCTTCCTGGGTGAGGTTTTTTCGGGGTTTTTCCTCACCTGTAAGACAAATGTCAGGACGTTTAGGGCCCAACGGTCCCTGAAAATCATTCGGCCATCGTCCTTATCATTATCATCGTCATCTTTCAACGGTGTGGATAACAACGGAAAGCTACCACAATTAAATTCCCCAGTAGAGCTGCAAAGCATGGCATGAAAATGCTATGATTGCAGTGAAAGACCTGCCCTCGGGCAGAATTGCTGTGGACAGATGGAGAATCGACAGCGCATTCCTAGCAAAATTTCCGCGTGCAGATTTAACTTGGACGAGTAGTAAGTATCTACGTTCTTGTGTTTGAGTGTTCGTACTTCGCTACCGTATATAGCCTAAGAGTTGGAAGAAGTGCCAGTGTTATATCCAGTTTTAATTTTAAGTGTTTTTGGACTAACAGCGGCTTCAAGATAGAATCTATTAACCCTAAAATTACGAAGCATGGGCAAAAATAATAACCCATAAGTTTTTCTTTTCTTGAAAAGTATTAAATTATATCCTCCTATATTAATGGACCTTTCTCTATTTGTCATCCACATTATATACTATTATATTCTACATTTATGCATTTAAAAAAATTAAACAAAAAATTCAGTTTTATGCTATGGGCAGATTTTGCCCTGGGTTGGCACTACATGTGACCATAATTCTAATAGATTCTGAAATGCGTTTTGTCGGCCTTGTATTTAGTTGTTTTTGTACATGGTTGAGAATACAAAATTTGGACATAAATTTCCATTGTTTATGTAAAAACAATTTCGTGTGCAAGGTGTAAATGTTCTCCATCTGAAAATAATAGTGACCTCTCTGAATGAAGACATTGAAAGAGTGCTTTCAATACAAACTATATAGGCTATATACTCGTTTATATATATATACTTTTTACCTGGGAAAAAGTTGTTTAATACCTGGTTATTCAGATCAGATATTATATAGAAATTTTGAACATTCTTTATATTCAAGTAGAAGTATATTCTAATGTATATTAACTTTCTTTGTTCAAATGTTAGCATTTTTGTTACTTTCCACCAGGGAACAATTCAATATCTGGCCATATAAATCTAATAGTGTATACAAATTTTGGACATTCTATATTTTCAAGTACTATACTAACATTGTTTCTGGTGTACAACTATTTTAGGCATTTTTGCTTTGTTATCCCTATTTCACTAGTAACATAAAAATAGTAATATATTAAATTATACAATTCTGGACAACCTCTATAATAAAATTATTACTTTTATAGTAGTATGCAATTTAGGACGTTTATTAATAAACTAATATCAAAAAATGAACTTAATTACATACCATAAATATGGATTTATAGTTAAATATACCATGAGCAAAATTTGACCTGGCTTGGTGCTCCACGTAAATTTAAGAACCTAGGTTTTCCTGGGGTTAATCCTACAATCATTAGAAATTTTGATATTTTGGCATTTCCATCATTTTCTAAGGGATAAAGAAAAAAATAAATAAGATTTTTCTTTCGTATTCCTACTTGAAGTCATTCGAAACAAAAACGAAGTACCCTATTTTTCATCTCTGTTAACATTTACATGTTGGAATATAGTATATTCTTGTGTGTATATAATATGTATAGTACATGTAGACCTATGTCTATTAATATCCTCTGGATTGTCAATGCACGTAATGCATCCTGCCTGCTGCAGGCATTAATTCCACGAACCTGTCATGTTAAGCAAAGCGTATTCATACCTCTGACAGTGAGATTTGATACCAGATCTAAACACAACCAAACTGTGGCACAAGATATACAAAAAATAACACTCGATATGTATTAAACAGATTAAAAACTGCAAAGCAAGTTACCAGAAAATGTACCCACAAACGACTATTCTCCTTTAATCTAATGTATGGCACTACTGTATTAAAAGATCCCTTAAAATGCAAGAAAAGAAACTAAAAAGAAATTTTATAAAGCAATGGCTATTCCTCTATTGATGTATGGATCAGAATGTTGGACAATGACTAAAAGACAAAGAACAAAGATTGGGAGCGATTAAGATGATATTTTTAAGAAATATAGCAGGATATATTCTGCTGGGTAAAAAACGAAACGAAGTGTAAGAAAGGAACTAAATATTTTCAAACTTACTAATCAAATACTGAAATATAGGAACGCCTGGAAAGAACATGTTGATAGAAAGCCAGAAGAATGATTTCCAAAATCATTGCTGAATTATAAACCACGCGAAAGGAGAAATGTTGGACACCTACACAGAAGATGGTCTGAACAATTCTAAAAACTCTAGCTTTCATGAAATCGGAACGAGTCAACGGCTTATTCCTTGGATGATGAAAAACAAGACGACTATCTTCAATAATTTTGGAAATCTTCCTTCTGGCATTCTATCAATATGTTCTTTCCAGTCGTTCCTGTATTTAATTATTCGGTCTGTAAGTTTGAAAATATTTAGTTCCTTTCTTGTATCTTCATTTCTTTTCTTATCCAGCAGAGTATATCCTGCTATATTTCTTAAAAATCGCATCTCAGCTGCTTCCAAACTTTGTTCTTGTCTTTTAGTGATCGTCCAACATTCTGATCCATACATCAATACAGGAACAGTCATTACTTTTATAAAATTTAATTTTTGTTTCTTTTCTTGTGTTTTTAAGGGTTCTTTTAATAGTGCCACACATTAGATTGAATTTATTTATCTTCTTCTTCTTCACTTCCGGGTTTAGGCAAGAGTTGCCTGTTCCGTCTTCACTAATAGATCTAAGACCATCTCTTCCGAGGACGTCCGACATCTCTTCTTCCTCTTGGAAAATAATGCAAGATTTTATTTGGTAATCTACTTTCTTCCATTCTTTCTACATGTTCTTTCCACTGTATCTTGTTGTTAAATATATTTTCTTTTATGGAGTAGATCTGCAGTTCTTCACGGATATCCTCGTTTCTTATCTGGTCCATTCTAGTGCAGCCTTTTTACTCTTCTTAAAAATTTCATCTCGGCTGCATGGATTTTACTTTCTTGTTTGGTAGTAGTAATCCAAGATTCACTCCCATACAAAAGGACAGGGACAGCCATTATTTTATAAAATTTTAATTTTGTTTGTTCATGGGCTTTAGTATTCAATGTTCTATTTGAATAATAAAGCCCATAAAGAAACAAAATTAAAATATTATAAAACAATGGCTGTCTCTGTCCTTTTGTATGGGAGTGAATCTTGGATTACCACTACCAAACAAGAAAGTAAAATCCATAAATCCATAAATAAATTTATTATTTATTTATTTTGTCATTAATATCTTCAATATTTAGTCTCATGTAATGGCATGTATCATGAATTTACAGACAACATAGGAGTGGAAAAATTTTATATGAAACTGGCGGGCAGTAGGTAGGCCAAGAAACGTGTTATAATAAGTGAGGTGAATTGTACAGAAAATTGTTCATAGTGTGCAAGTTAAACACAACAGAACTCTATAAACGCATGGTATTATTCATTACAAGGACTCTTGTTATCCCAGATTCTTAAAGAAAAATAAAATATAAAAAAATAAATAAACTGAAATAAATAAAAGTATGTTCTTCCTGTTATATTATAAGGGTTCACCGCTGTGGTCTCGAGGTAGCGTGCTGCCATGTCACGCAGTTCGGTTCCCGGTCGGGACAAGCTTCTGGTTGAGGATTATTTCGGGATTTTTCCTCAACTGTAAGACAAATGTCAGGAAGCTTAGGGCCCAAGGGTCCCCGAAAATCATTCGGCCATCATTATCATCATCCTTCACTGGTGTGGAAAGCAACGGTAAACTACCACACCTATAATTCTCTAGTAAAGCTGCAAAGCTTAGCGTGAAAATGCTATGATTGCAGTGAAACACCTGCCCTCGGGCAGAATTACTATGGATGGATGGATATTATATGGATACGAAATATAGTCTCATATTTTAAGTAAGAAGAAAATATTTAAAATATTTGAGAATAAAGTTAGTAGGATTTTTTTAAACAAAGAGAAACGAACAGGCAAGTGAATGGAGAAGAATATTTAAAAATGGAAAACCATATATAAGACGAACGGTTAAATTTTGCAGACTCTGATCTGTAGGATATGTAGCAAGATTGGGAATTGAAACAGGAGCATGATTGTAGGTAAATTAGAGTTAAAGCACGCAGTAAATAGGCCAATAATAAGATTGAAGAATACATTTAATATTGATTTGCGTGACATACATTAAGTATTTAATACACAAGTGATCTTCTTGGTGATATAATATTAAAATATATATGTAGTCAATATGCCCATTTCACCAATTAATGTTTAAAATGGTCAACAAGTTTCTACAGCCAAGCTGTCATTCTCAAGACCAGATATTGACTCAATATCTGGTCTTGAGAATGACAGCTTGGCTGTAGAAACTTGTTAACCATTTTAAACATTAATTGGTGAAATGGGCATATTGACTACATATATATTTTAATACATTAAGTAGGAAATTATTGGAAAAAACATTAGGTCAGGAAAGGAATGTATGAACTTTAAATCAACGCTGCCATAAACTCCCAGTTCTCATAGTCCAAGGAAATAGTATTCTTAATGTCTTTGTACATGCAGAACCCTCCGTTTCCCATATTTCCCCGAATACAGGATTTTTTGTTTTTGTATTGTGATAATACAAAATATTGATTATTTTATTATCATTATTATTATTATTATTATTATTATTATTATTATTATTATTATTAGTACGAGTAGTAGTAGTAGTAGTAGTAGTAGTGTTATTTTATTACACTGAGCAACAAAAAAGCAACTATTTTTCTCAGAAGAAAAATGTGTGATTCTGATAGTATTGTTTCTCCTGAATTCAAATATGATATCGATTTTTCTCCATCGTGCAAGGTTTCCGAGAGACAGGTATTTATAATTTAAAACACTTTAATATTTTCCACATTCGTAACTACACAATATTCGAACATTCGGACTCACCTAGAAAGTAAGATATGACGATTTTCTGCTATATTTCGCCTGTGGAGCATCCCTCTTGATGGTCCAACAATAATCGGCCAGCATATTAGGATTCCATTTGACTTGGTAGCTGAAATCTCCTGATAAAAATGTTCCACGATTTATTTTACAATGGACGAATGGACGAAAAAACGTTTATTAAAAAATTATTATTTAAATCCATTAATTGAAATTGAAATAAAAAACTGTGGGTGAAGGAGAAATTACGAATATAATATATTTGAAAACACGATAAAGAACTGCATTAATTACAACTATTGGTACTCATGAGACAAAAATCATGTCGAACGGTGTTATTAGGCTTATTATTTATTAAACGAAATTTATATACCTTATTTTTACCTAAGGTATATTAGGGTTACAGTTTGTGTCAACGAATTGTGATAGATTATATAATTTTATCTAATACTAAAGTATTTACTAATCTTATTTATAAAGACATTAAAAAGTTTATAGTTCCTTCTGTCAAAAGCATTTTTTCTCATTCCATTCATTTTTCTTCCATCCATGCGTTTTGAGCTCTTCCTTTCTTTCTTCTTCCAGGTGGACTCTATTCCAATGTTCTTCTGGTAACCTTTATTCTTGCATTCTTCGTACATGCCCATAGCAATTTAACAGCGTATATATATTATTATATAATGTACTATTGATTTTCATCATCATCATCATCAACAATCACGGATTAAGCCCATGTGGCTTGTTCCGGTTTCATAGATTCTTATCCAAAAAGTTGAATCCAGCTCTTTTTCGGTCTGCCAATGTTCCTGTCTTCTCTTGCTTTGAAATTAAATATAATTTTTGGAATTCGATATCTTTCATTCTTTGAACACATTCTTTCCAGTTTTTTCTAGATTATTTTATTGTATCCAAAAGTTTAATAATATTTAGCTCATTTCTAATATCTTCACTTCTTCATTTATCTAGAAGTATGCAGCCAGCCACACTTCTCAGTAATCTCATGTCAGCTGCTTCTATGATCTTCTCCTCTCTTTTAGTTAAAACACAAAATTCACTATCATACAATAGTAAGGGAACTGCCACTGCTTTATAAAATTGTAGTCGTGTTTCCATTCTTGTGTTTTTTAATATTATTTTAATTGTGCCACATATATAATTAAATGTATTACGTTTGTTAAACAGATCTTCATTTTTAAAATAGGAAATTTCATAACCCAGGTATTTAAATGGTACTATTGATGGTTAACATTCATTTAATTATTTTTCACGTATGAATAATGAGATATAATAAACTAATTTGTCGGTTAGACAAAATTTGAAACACCAACTTAAATGCCGTCTAGAAACTACAGCAGTTTTGCCTCTACGTTTGTAACCACCCTCTGTACGTCATGAAACGTCAATCTCTCTTTTTTCTTTTCGATATTAAGTTTTTATAAATGTAGCTAAATAAAATACACACACATATATATATATATATATATATATATATATATATATATATAGTGAGAGAGAGAGAGAGAGATTTAAAATATGTAAGATATAGAAAACCAACATTATGTATTAGATGTTATCTTAAAATTGTTTTATCTTCCAAATGATGTGAACACAGATATCTGACTTGAAATCATTAACAGAAAGAAGCTAGTATGTCATTACATTGTGGAGACTTGTATTCAGGCTTCTGTATTTCACCCACTTTCTGTGCTCTATTTTATATTCACCTCGTCGTAACTGTTTACAAAGGAATATATCTACTGTTATCTACTAGCGTCATTACTCTCATCAGCTACATCGATGCTTGCTTTTTTTCTTTTTTGTTTTGTTTTGTTTTTTGTTTTTTTTCCTTTGGAAATTTTACGATTCATATTAACTTAGTGTAGAGTACAAATGGGAAATTCCATCAGGTATGATAACCATATTTCCTCCACATAAAATACATTCTTACTGCTTTAACATGAAAACAAAAGAGGTTGTGAGCATTTTTGTGTGAATAGTTTCTTCAGAGGAAAACTAGAACAAGACTTGTATTGAAAATTACCATTACGAAAGAGAATACTATGCAAATGTTACTTGGTTACAACATGCTAATAAGTATAATTTCATTCCATTCCATTGACATAGTTTAGCCCCTCGTCTTACAGATACTTTCACGTGTCACACGTCACCCGGGCCTTACAGTGACACGACCTGTCGGGAGAGGGATTAAACTATGGATCATATACATACATGTTTGACAACACAAGGACATGGAGGGCCTCCCCGAATGAAGAATTAGCTCAATGTCAGGGCCTCCTTCGAGACAAAACAACATTAAAGCGAAGCGCACCATACATACATCCATACTAAACATGGCGAATATGATAAAGATGATTATGATGACCAGATTCCATTTGCGTCTTAAAGTTTCCTGAAATGTGTCTTATTTGTGAGAAAAAAAAACCTGGAAAAAACTTGAGAAAATCCATTACCCAGGCAATTTGTAACGAGGAGATCGAACATGGGCCCGCTGTGAAGTGGTAGCGAAGCTATCCCGAGACCAAAAATTGGACTAATAATTATTGTAAAATACAATAACTATTATCGTCATGTATCATGGGCAAATGAATTATATAAACACGACATAATGGTATGGACCAGGGCTAGGGAAGTGGTAAACTAAGGGGTTGTGTCACTGGATCCATATTAAATTTTAAGTTCCAATTAAGAGTGTCTCTCAACATGAAAAGTACAAGAGTGCCGAAGTTTTCAATCTAAAGGACGAGTGCAGAATACTAATACCTTACAGAATTACTTCCTCAAATGTTAAATTTCAAACATTTTTGGGCGTATATTTGAACGTTGATTCAATTTTTTAAGCTGATTTATTTATACAGGATTAACTGTAAAATACAGAGAGAAGCAATATGGAGACTAAAGTATCAAAATTGCATTTAGTATCACCCAAGGTGTAATTCAATTTCTATAATAACTCCTCACACGAATATGTTAAACCAAACATTGCTTAAAGAGAAACTCTTCGAGTTTTCGTAACATAAGTGTTCGATGTGTGCACATTTCGTTACACGGCACACATCCTAGCCGATAGTCGAATTCCTCCCAACCTTTGGTTAGCATATTTGGAGTAATGGATCCAACAGCAGCAACAATAATTCTTCTCAAGTCTGGAAGGTCACGGGAAGTGGTGGTACATACGCACGGTTCTTAACATACCACAGGAAGAAATCACAAAGTGTGAGATCGGGAGACCATGGAGGCCATCGGGAATAAAAATGTCATGCTCTGACATTCTCGATTCTTTCATTTGGTGTTCATGGACGTCCTGAACTCTTCCTTTTAATGATACATCCAGTTGTTTCTAACTGTCTATACCATCGATGGATACTCTGATCTGTCGGAGGATCAATTCCAAATTGCCGTCGGAAAGCTCGCTACACTGCAACAATGGAACCAGACCTTGCAAATTGCAACACACAGAGTGCCTTCTGTACAGTAGTCGCTATTTTCACAAATTTAACGTTGTGACGTTATGATTACAAGAAATAAATTATTGCATACAATATATTAAACTTTCACCGTTTTTCTTTCAATATAACAAATAATCACGCATACAATTTAATTTACAAAGCTATACCTACTACTTAAAACCCCGTCCATAATTTTGGAACACGGTATATATATATATATATATTCTAACATATACAAATGAATGAATGCTTGTTTGTTTGTTTGCTTGTTCGTACTTTATGCGCGGCTATATCGTTGATCCGATTGTGATGGGTTTTTTGCAAAATGTTCAGGAGATTCCCGGAATGAACATACGCTATATGAGAGTTGAGATACGCAATTCTCACACCTTTACAAAACACTGTTTGTAGGGAAAAACGTGAAAAAGTCCCTTTTTTTACCCATAAATGGCTTACGCTGCCTAAACCGTAACAAATATACAAATATACAAAATTAATGTACACAGAATTGAATATCTCAAAAACAAAAAAATCTACAAAAAAATTCCGCGACAGCATATGTTTATCTTTTACAGATAACACACAATAGCCATTTTTGTCTTTCATTGATGCCAAGGAGATCGGGATAAGTAGATTCCCGGGAGGGTATGTACTGCCATATCATTATTTCTATTGTCATGGGGCTTTTTGCAAAATGTTCAGGATTTCCCCGGGAAAGTTATAGGGTATACGATTCCCGGGCAAGCATGTACTGCCATATCATTAATCCTATTGTCATGGGGCCTTTTGCAAAATGTTCAGGATTTCCCCGGGAAAGTTATAGGGTATAAGATTCCCGGGCAAGCATGTACTGCCATATCATTAATCCTATTGTCATGGGGCCTTTTGCAAAATGTTCAGGATTTCCCCGGGAAAGTTATGGGTATAAGATTCCCGGGCAAGCATGTACTGCCATATCATTAATCCTATTGTCATGGGGCCTTTTGCAAAATGTTCAGGATTTCCCCGGGAAAGTTATAGGGTATAAGATTCCCGGGCAAGCATGTACTGCCATATCATTAATCCTATTGTCATGGGGCCTTTTGCAAAATGTTCAGGATTTCCCCGGGAAAGTTATAGGGTATAAGATTCCCGGGCAAGCATGTACTGCCTATCATTATCCTATTGTCATGGGGCCTTTTGCAAAATGTTCAGGATTTCCCCGGGAAAGTTATAGGGTATAAGATTCCCGGGCAAGCATGTACTGCCATATCATTAATCCTGTTGTCATGGGGCCTTTTGCAAAATGTTCAGGATTTCCCCGGGAAAGTTATAGGGTATAAGATTCCGGGCAAGCATGTACTGCCATATCATTAATCCTATTGTCATGGGGCCTTTTGCAAAATGTTCAGGATTTCCCCGGGAAAGTTATAGGGTATAAGATTCCCGGGCAAGCATGTACTGCCATATCATTAATCCTATTGTCATGGGGCCTTTTGCAAAATGTTCAGGATTTCCCCGGGAAAGTTATAGGGTATAAGATTCCCGGGCAAGCATGTACTGCCATATCATTAATCCTATTGTCATGGGGCCTTTTGCAAAATGTTCAGGATTTCCCCGGGAAAGTTATAGGGTATAAGAGAGTTCGAATGCTCTAGCCCTTCACCTTAAAAATCGCCTTCTGTAGTGAAAAAAACTGAAAAAATGTCGCTTGTTGTAAGCTTAAATGGCTTACGCTGCCTAAACCATAACACACAAAATTATTGTACACAGAATTGAATATCTCAAAAAAGTCTACATAAAAGTCCGCGACAGCATATGTTTATCTTTTACAGATAACACACAATAGCCATTTTTGTCTTTCATTGATGCCAAGGAGATCGGGATAAGTAGATTCCCGGGCAAGTATGTACTGCCATATCATTATTTCTATTGTCATGGGGCTTTTTGCAAAATGTTCAGGATTTCCCCGGGAAGTTATAGGATATACGATTCCCGGGCAAGCATGTACTGCCATATCATTAATCCTATTGTCATGGCGCCTTTTGCAAAATGTTCAGGATTTCCCCGGGAAAGTTATAGGGTATAAGATTCCCAGGCAAGCATGTACTGCCATATCATTAATCCTATTGTCATGGGGCCTTTTGCAAAATGTTCAGGATTTTTTCCCCGGGAAAGTTATAGGGTATAAGAGAGTTCGAATGCTCTAGCCCTTCACCTTAAAAATCGCCTTCTGTAGTGAAAAAAACTGAAAAAATGTCGCTTGTTGTAAGCTTAAATGGCTTACGCTGCCTAAACCATAACACACAAAATTATTGTACACAGAATTGAATATCTCAAAAAAGTCTACATAAAAGTCCGCGACAGCATATGTTTATCTTTTAAGGGTAACTCACAACAACCATTTTTTTCTTTCACTGATGCAAGAAGATCGGGATAAGTAGATTCCCGGGCATGCATAGCAGTGCACGGCGGGTATTTTTTATGGATAACTCAAAATAACGAATTTTGTCTTTCAGCTCATTTATGCAAAATACATCAGGATGCGTAGATTCCTGGGCAACGCCGGGTAATCAACACGGGGTATCTAAAAATAATTAAATATTTATTTTTCCTTTTCCTTATTCAACTAAATGCAAAAAGACATCATTTATTTAGTTGTAGCAGCGCAAGCCGGAAATTAGCTAATATATATATATATATATATATATATATATATATATATATTATATATATATATCCTAAAAGGATGTTGGTATATCTGAAAATAATAGATTTCGGAACCGTTTAACCGTTCACCATGAATGATGGCACATATAGCCTTTGTATTTTTTTTTTCATGGAGATAGTTTTCATATCATCTATTATGTTCCAAAACCATTAGGTGTAGGAGTTCATCTGAAACGGAAAATTCAAAATCGCTCTAGCGGTCTCAATTTTGAATATTTTACAACGAAATTCAGCATATCCTAATAAAATAAGCCGAGGTACGTATTATCCAAAAATCTCTGAAATCTGGTCATTATAAATGCGAGTTCACCAGAAAACTAATTTCAAAATTAACTACCAATCGCCATGTTTTGTTCGTCGTAGTTTATACCATATAATTTAATTAACTCTTAACACTTAATTTATTTAGTTTAAAATAATAATAATAATAATAATAATAATAATGTTTTTAGGAATATTCCACAATACAGTGTTTCGCCATCAACCCAAATTGATTTGTCGCCAGAGGTTCCTGTCTAAAGCATCTTCTTCTCTCAAATCTCTAGCTTCCATACTTCTCTTCACTCCATCGTTCTCTAGGCTTGCCTCTTCCACTTCTTCCATTAGCTTTCCAATTAAGGATCTTCTTTGGTATTCTCTCTTCTTATGATGTGTCCATACCATTTCATACGTTTTTCTTCTATTTTTCCTAATATTCTTTTTGAACTTGTATAATTTCCCTTGTAGTGCTGTTTCTGACCTTATCCCTTCTTGAACTTCTTGTCAATCGCCTCCAAAAATCCATTTCTACTGCTAACAGATTGTTGGCTTGATTTCTACTTACTGTTCAGGTTTCGTATCCATATAATAAAATGCATTGTAGCAGAACTGGATATATAGTTTTCTTCGTTCTGTGTATTATATTTATATTTCAAAGCACAGAGTTCAACAAACCAATGATTCTTCTTCCATCAGTTATTCTTCTTTCAATTTATGTAGTTGAATTCTCACCTCTATCTAAAATAGAGCCTAAATATTTAAAATTTTTAAACATTACATATTCTTCCAGAATTACATTTTAGCTCATCTGTTATATACAATGAAATATATTCTGTTTTAAATAATCAATTGAGTTGGTATTTACTTGATGAAAATCAATATTCATTAATTAAATAAAAATAAAACTAAGTTTCATTTTTATTTAATTCATATTCTGTTTATTATAATTTGTCTGTAATCCCCATTTTCCCAATAATAATAATAATAATAATAATAATAATAATAATAATATACGTAATATAGGACTACAACTAAGTAATCACTTTTAATTGAAATCGCGTAAAGCGTATTAACATATTAATATTAACTGATATTATGGAACCGTACGTTCGTAGCAGCGCAGATATAACCCGTCAAAACATCCCTATTATAAGCTAAATTTTCCTAACATCTCATAAAAAATCTATTTCCCTCATCACTTTTAATATTATTCCCCACATCATTATCGGCCTACCTACTGGGCTCTTTCCCTCTGGTTTTCGTAGGAGTTTCCGTTAAATGGCAATATGCCGGCTGTCATATTAGATAATGAACAAATTCCTTATACCGACGTCGTTAAAAACTTGGGATTTTACTTAGATTCTAATTTAAATTGGCATGTGCAAGTAAAACAAACATCTGAAAGGATCTTCTCCATAATGCATTCCCTAAAGCGACTTAAACATTTTCTTCCTACAACTCTTAAAAGAATTTTAATCCAAACTTTAGTGATGCCGCATTTTGACTACTGTGACGTTCTACTAACTGACATAAGTGACGGATTGTCGGACAAACTGCAGCGTGTCCATAATATGTGTATCAGATTCATATTTAATGTTCGAAAATACGATCACATTTCTCCATTATTCCACGAATTGTCATGGCTACATCTAAAAGAGAGAAGAAAATCGCACTGTCTAATTCTCCTATTTAAGATCCTACATACCTCGATTCCCAATTATTTATCATCCCGTTTCCAGTATCTATCCTCAAACCACAACTTAAACACAAGATCACAACATAGTCTCTTGCTTAATATACCACAACATAGGACATCACATCACTCCATGTCATATACCATCTTCACTTCTCGCAACTGGAATTCCCTACCACAAGAAATAAGGGGCTGCCGGACATTGGATTCTTTTAAAAGAAATCTAAATTTATATTTGCTCTAAACTCGACTTCATTATTATCCAGTGTAAGGTATATATATATATATTAATTGGTGTTTCTCGTATAATGTATCATATCTATATTATTATTATTATTATTATTATTATTATTATTATTATTATTATTATTATTATTATTATTATTATTATTTATCATTATAAGACAAGCATTGTTATACCCCTGTTCAAGAAAGGAGACAAGAGAAAAATGGACAACTATAGGGGAATCAGTTTGTTAAACACATGCTACAAAATTTATGCAGACATTTTAAATGGAAAATTGAAAAGTTTCAGTGAAAAATTCCTTATGGAATGTCAAAATGGATTTAGGAAAGGACGATCTTGTATTGATTCAGCATTTTCTGTTAAACTATTGCTTGAAAAAAGAAGAGAATTCAACTTAGAAACACATTTTGCTTTCATAGATTTGAAAAAGCA